>JAYESA010000019.1:116981202-117311202 GCA_036927795.1 Iris macrosiphon | reverse complement strand
GTAATTTTATGGACTTGTACTACATGGATCCCGTCAGAAGATGTTATCCCCTACCGTGTTCAGCGGTTACTCGTGTACCTGTATTTTATCGTGTATATTGGATATTGATTTACATTTCGTGTTCACACACTGCTCGTATTTAGTGTGCTTATTCGTGTACACCCACTGCTCGTGTTCATTGGCCGTATTCGTGTTCATAGCGTGTCGTGATTGGATACATTGGTATTAGTTAGGGATGGAAGAGTAGGAGTTGATTATGTGATCAAAGCCTCATTGTTACGTCGTGTATATTATGGTTACATACCTCACTTGTAATCGTATTACCTGATCATGTTTACCCAAATCGATCACATAATAAACTTGTATTCTGAGGCATATTTGTTTAGATTACAGTTATTTTATCATATTGCAGATATTCATATTGTTGATCAATATTCTTGTACATTACCTGTATATCTATTGTTCATTCATTCATTCATATGTTTAGTGATCTTGTATTTCATTTCTATTATCTATTTTATATGCTCGATTATGTTATTAAAACTGCTTTCATAGGTATGTACTTCGCTCCAATCTTGACTGGATATATTTTTTCAGATGATTGGCTTATAGAGCACTATCCCATATTCTACGAGCCGTAATTCGGTGTACCTTTAGAGGATACTCTTGTAGACCATGAGGACTTAGTTGCAGAGCATGAGAAGGTCTA
The DNA here is from genome assembly GCA_036927795.1 of Iris macrosiphon. Lineage (NCBI taxonomy): Eukaryota > Viridiplantae > Streptophyta > Magnoliopsida > Asparagales > Iridaceae > Iris > Iris macrosiphon. The sequence goes on along the minus strand of JAYESA010000019.1, from coordinate 117,310,493 downwards.
GTTATTTGTGTTGGCTTGTATTTGACTATTATATTTGTGGAGATTCATAGTTTGTATATTATTTCAGATTGTGGATTGTATCTTATTCTTTCCTTCGCTATTCCATTCGTGCATTATCTTCCTTAGTTTGTTTTGTGATTGAGATTAGTTATTCTTATGAGATACCATATTGCTCCTCCGTTTGGAGTTGAGATGATTGACATATACCATATTATATTGTTGAGATGTTATATAGTTAGAAATGACCTAGACAACGTTCTACCGCCGATTCTGTGGCGTAGGCTGGATGTAACCACGTACTCATACCCGAATATTCGGGTGCAGGTCAAGACATATTTTTAGTGGTTGCCCATGCAGGTCTAGATTCACAAGTAGTACGATATCCTAGTTATGCTCACCTAGAGTACTGCTACGAGCCTGCTTTAGGAAATAGGATTTTGGCTGAGAGTTTACTCAATCACAACTATTAAAATTCTAAAATCTGTTTTACAAATCCTTATCTATTGAATATTTACTTTGCTTGAATAAATTTTGTCCTTCTTTGATGATATTGTATCATATTCAATATTGATTCCTTATTTTAATCTATCTTCAGGATGCCGTCGAAGATGCGTTCCCAGCGATCAGGTGCAGTGACAACGCGATCAGTCACTTGATCACCCTTAAGGGCAGCACCCTCTGATGATGGTCCAGTACCTACTTTCATGAGGTCAGCTTCACCAGTCCAGGTGGGTGTATCAGTAGCAGCTTTCAGATGTGCTCCACTTCCAATACCGAGGACAGGGTATACAGTTTTCGAGGATCTTCTACCCCCACCACCTGTAGTTGATCAGACGCACATGTTCGCGCTCTTCCAGCAGATGATGGAGACACGACAGCGACAGTCAGAGGTCCTGCGACAAAGCGTGGAGAATGCTCACTAGATCGCACTTGCAATAATTGAGAGAGCTACTACAGTCCAGCCACATACGTCACCACCTCAGTTTATTCCTCAGCAGCCGAAGCCAAGTACCATCATAGACTTCAAGAGGATGGGCTCGAAGGACATCAGAGGCACAGAGGGGATTCTTTATGTGGATGATTGGATTGAGGATCTCGAGCGGAACCTGTGGCTGGTGCAGATTCCAGAGATATTGCAGATAGAGGCAATGGGGTATATGATATTCGATATTGCTTTGACATGGTTCTGGACAGACCCCAGGATTGCAGTACCAGGACTCACTTGGGAGGCTTTTAAAGAGCTTTTCAAGAAGAAGTTCTTCCTAGACGTGGCTCTTACATCTTTGGAGGGCCAGATCCAGTACCTAGTCCAGGGAGGTATGTTAGTGGACTAGTATGCGGCGGAGTATTGCTGACTAGGTCACTTTGTGGAGGGGCAGAACCCTAGTGGCAGAGCAAGAAAGTTTAGGAAGGGCCTGAATCAGGAGGTCAAATCCCACACCGACGGAGATCCTACCGCCACCTTCGAGGAGATTCTAAGACAGGCTCAAAGAGCCGAGGATGACTTAGAGCTTGGCTCTAAGAGACCGAGTGACATAGGACGATCCAGTACCAATATGGGTTCAGTGAAGAGACCTCATTTCCAATAGCAGCACCAGAGGCATTACCAGGACCAGAGGCAGTAGTATCACGGGCCAGCTAGAGCGTCAACACAGCAGATGCATCAGATCCAGAGGGGAGCAGTTCCTTGCACTTTTTGTAAGAAGCAAGTATACGGATGGGATGCATGCAGGATGAGACTTGGCCAATGCTTATTCTGTGGATCAGGAGATCATCAGTTGAGGGCTTGTCCTAAAGTCCCAACTCGTCCAGCTCCTACTAGACCACCAGCGGGCCAAAGGTCGGGCACAGATAGCACCCACTAGACCACCAGCGGGCCCGCAGAGATGACCTTTACCACCACAGCAGCAACAGTTTGCCCAGCATCAATAGTAAAGAGGAGTACGACGACCAGGGCGGGCTTTTGCCTTAATTGTCGAGGAGGAGGAGCCGATTGGCGATGTCATCTTAGGTTCAGTTTATCTCGATTCCTTTCCAGCCAATATTTTATTCGATTATGGTGCTTCTCATAGCTTTGTATCTGTATCTTTTGCTTTGAGGCATCGTCTTGAGTCTGAACTATTGGCGGAGAGTTACAAGATCACAACCAGGGGTGGCATTATCCTGGTCAGTGATGTTTACAAGAACCATAGATTTTATTTGGAGACCGTAAGCTGAGCGTATGTTTACTCGTAATGTCACTCCTGAGTTATGATATAGTACTCGGGATGGATTGGTTTAGTATGCATCATGCTAGTATCGATTGTCGTGGAGGCCGAGTTTTATTTCAGTCGCCAGAAGAGCCGGAGTTCGAGTTCGTCTGAGGAGCAGAGCAGAGCGAAGGCAACTTTTGTGGAGCTTTGGTAGAAGAGCAGGAGCCACCACATTCGTTGATTACAGAGTTCATGGATGTTTTTCCAGAGGAGTTTTCGAGGTTGTCGCCGGATAGAGATATGGAATTCTCTATAGATTTGGTACCAGGCGCAGAGCCTATATCTCAGCAAGTCTATAGAGTCGACAACAACAAACTGACAGAGTTAAAGAACCAGGTGGATGAGTTACAAGACAAGGGCTTTATCCATTCCAGTTTATCTCCATGGGGTTCTCTAGTACTTTTTGTACCAAAGAAGGATGGGTCGGTACGTATGTGTACTGACTATAGGACACTTAACAACCTTACTATCAAGAATAAATATCCGTTGTCGCTGATTGATGACTAGTTTGACCAGTTGAGGGAGGCGAAGGTATTTTCAAAGATAGACTTACGGTCAAGGTACCAGCAGGTGAAAGTGAAGAGGGAAGACATCTCAAAGACAACTTTCAGGACTCATTATGGGTAGTTGGAGTTCTTGGTGATGCTATTTTGGTTGACCAATGCCCCGACGGTGTTCATGAACCTGATGAACAAGGTGTTTCATCAGTACCTGGACAAGTTTGTGGTAGTTTTCATTGATGATATTCTGATATATTCGAAGACCTCAGAGGAGCATGAGCAGCACTTGAGGATAGATCTGGAGACCCTTAGGAAGGAGAAGCTGTCTGGCAATTATCAAAGTGTGAATTCTTCCTTGATAAGGTTAAATTCCTCGGGTATGTTATTACATGAGATGGAATCTCAGTGGACCCGAAGAAGTTTTCAGCAGTTGAATCATGGTCTACCCTGAGTTTAGTAGCAGAGATCAGGAGTTTCCTTTGATTGACATGCTACTACCAGAGGTTTGTTCAGGACTTTTCTAGACTTGCAAAGCCGATGACTAGACTAACCAGGAAAGATGTTGAATTTGTCTGGACTGAGGATTATCAGTCAGCATTTGAGGAGCTGAAGAGGAGGTTGACTACTGCTCCAATCTTGACATTGCCATCAGGAGCAGGAGAATTTTCTATTTACATTGATGCATCGAGAAAGGGTTTGGGTTGTGTGTTACAACAACACGGGAATATGATTACCTATTCTTCCAAGTAATTGCACCCGTATGAGAAGAACTACCCTACCCATGACTTGGAGTTGGCAGGGGTTATCTTTGCTCTCAAATTATGAAAACATTACTTGTATGGAGAGAGAGTGGCGATCTTCACAGACCATAAGAGCTTGAAGTATGTATTTACACAAAAAGAGCTCAATATGAGACATCGGCGATGGTTGGAGCTGATGAAAGACTTCAATATTTTCTTGTAGTACCATCCATGGAAGGCCAACGTAGTTGCGAATGCTTTGAGCAGGTATCCCGTGGCTATGTGCTTGACAAGAAATAGATATTTATTGGCAGATCTTGACAGTTTGGGCATTAAGGTACTAGTTCCTGGAGTCACAACACAGATATGGGGACTTCAGGTACAATCAGAGCTGATGGACCGGGTCAGTGCCATACAGTATTATGATGAGTCTTTGAGGAGCATCTGAGCACATGTTCAGATGGGACTGGCAGGGGACTTCATCGTTGCATATGATGGATCATTGTGACACGGTACCAGATTATGTGTACCGAGAGGAGCATTACACGAGGAGATTCTGCAGGAGTTGTATCATTCTCAGTACTCTATGAATCCAGGTGCCAATAAGATGTATAAAGACATAAGGGAGCATATATGGTGGTATGGCATGAAGCAGAAGGTAGCTAGCTTCGTGTCCAGATGGTTAGTTTGCTAGTAGGTCAAGGCGGAAAGACAGAGGCTAGGTGGATTATTTCAGCCTTTACCCATTCCGAAGTGGAAATGGGAACATGTGACAATAGATTTTGTATCGGGATTTTCATGCTCTCCAGGAGGCAAAGATGCAATTTGGGTCATCGTGGACAGGTTGACCAAATTTGCCCACTTTCTGCCATTCAAAGTGGGTACATCTACGGAGAAGCTCACGGAGATGTATGTGTGCCAGATTGTCAGATTATACGGTATTCCAGTGAGCATAGTCTCGGATCGGGATAGTCGCTTCATGTCCCACTTCTGGAGGAGTTTGAATGCTAGCTTGGGCACTTAGCTCAAGTTCAGTACCGCATATCACCCTCAGACTGACGGACAATTGGAGAGGACTATTCAGACTCTCGAGGACATGCTACGCACCTGGGTTTTGGATCTTGGAGGTTCTTGGGAGGATCACCTTCACTTGGCAGAGTTTTTATACAATAACAGCTACCAAGCAAGAGATACCGCACTCCATTATCCTGGGATGATGTTGGTGACAGAGCTTTATTAGGATCAGAGATGGTAGTGAATACAGCCGAGAATGTGAAGCTTATCAGGAATAGACTTCGAGTGGCGCAGGACAGGCAGCGACATTGGGCTGATAGCCACCGGAGACCTTTGGAGTTGAGGTATAACATTAGTTTTGTTTTGCTTGTGTTTAATTGTTTATTTTATTAGAGTGCTAAGGTTATTTTTTTGTTCTAGGTTGGCGGTCTAGTTTTCTTGAGGATTTCTACAACACGTGGCATAATTCGTTTCGGTAGAGGCAGAAAGCTTAGTCCGCGATTCATCGGACCTTTCAATATTCTTGAAAGGGGCGGTGCAGTTGCATACAGACTAGACTTACCACCATCATTGGAGTAAGTGCACAACGTGTTTCACGTATCGCAGCTGAGACGATACGTGGTAGATCCCAGTCATGTGTTGGATCACTCGTTGATAGAGGTGGTCCCTACTCTTAGGTATCCAGAGTAGCAAGTAGAGATTCTGGATCGGAGAGAGAAGGTACTAGGAACCAGACGATCCCTTTGGTACATGTCGCGTAGAGGCATCACTCACCAAGAGAGAGTACCTGGGAGCGGGAGGCCGAGATGCGCAAGCGATATCCATATCTGTTCGAGCCGTGAGGTATAATTCTTTGTTGCATTGAATTATATTATTTTCTTTTGGTAGTTAGTTTCTTTCTTAATTTTGAGGACAATATTTTTCTAAGGTGGGTAGGATTGTCACCATCACATTTTTCATTCAAGGGTAGTTTAGTAATTGATATGGGTATTTTAAATTTTAAGATTGATTATATTTAAATATTGTGCATTCATGATTAATTAATTATTTTATTATTTATTGATTGCTAGTTGTAGATTTATTTTAGACTTGTGTAGTGGACCTAAACTATATATTAGTTGCATGAAACCAATATTTCATATGAGTTTAGATTGAGCCCATGAATTAGGCCCAGGGATTAGAAGGTTGGATTAATTAGGGAAACCATCAGACTATAACCTTTCCTCCCTAATTAATTTCTTCATAAGAGTCCCCAAGAGGTAAATGGGATATTTCACATAGCTTGGGGAAGGGGCTGGTGCCAGCCATAGAGGGAGGAGAGAGAGTGTCTCTCTCATTTCATTTCTAATTCTATTAGATCTAGTTTTTCCCTCTTTTCCAATTTTCTTCATTCCCTCATCAATTCTCCACCAATTTTTTCACAAATTCCTTCCCTATTCTTCATTAGAGGCTTCTAAATCAAGAATCAACAAGAAGAAAGCAAGAAGCAACAAGTAAGAGGCCAAGATCTACAAGGAAAGGAGCTACTTACCATTTGGAGACTTTTTATTGGAAATCTATCTCCCAATAGGTACATTTTAGTTTTTTCCCTTCTAATAGGTTCTAAATATGAGATTTAACAATGAAAAACTAACCTACATGTATATGCTACCCATAGAAATTGGTTTTATGTTCATAGGAGACCTATGGTGGAAGTTATGTGCATTTTGGTGTCAATTTTGGGAGAATTTCGAGGTTGGCACATGTAGTGTTTGTCATTTCGTCAAATAGATTAATATAAAATATGATTGCTTGTTTATGGCTAGTGTCGTATCCATAATTGGATACGTGTAGGCCGTATCTCGTCAATTTAATGAACAGATTAATTTTGGGGGTTTTCCTCTGACACGGGGACTTGTGCATATCATATTATGACACGGACACGTAGATGATCTAATTACTATATGTATTGTTCATATTTAGTGTATTAAACTTGCTCGTATCCTCGGAGATGCGTTTGGTTGTGTGGTGGAGCCGTATCACAAGCGTATCATAGAGTTAGTGTGATACTGGTGCGGTGCACTCCACGTATTTGGTATTTTGCCCATATTTCTATACATATATATGTATATATATATATGTGTGATAATTATATATATATATATATATATATATATATGTATGTATATGTATATGAGTGTCTATATGATTAAGTGTATTTGTGTGTGTCTATATGTGTATATAATAGTGTATATAGTTATATGAATATCTATATGTATGTATGTATGTATGTATGTATGTATGTATGTATGTATGTATATATATATATATATATATATATATATATATATATATATATATATATATATATATATATATATATATATATATATATGGGTATTAGTGTTTATAGGTATAGTTAGTGTATGTTATTTATATATCATGTGTAGTAGTATATATATGCTTATGTATATATGTATGTATATATATATATATATATATATATATATATATATATATAGATTGAGTATATACTTGGAGGTATGTATATGTTTAGGAGTGTGAGTATGCTGTGTTTGTGTGTGTGGCTGTGGATGTGTGCCAGTGGGTGAGTGAGGTAGTAGTGGCAGCCAACTGAAGGTAGTTTACCCCTCGACCTGCTATGCAGTGTCTGCAACTCGGGGAGAGCAGTTCACTGTAAAGTTAGTGACTGAACAGGGAGGAGTGAAACAAGCAGCCTGTGTAGTCGAGCAATATGTAATGCAGGAGGGTGATGCTAGGTACGGGTAGCAGCCAAATTGCTCGAGTAAGCTCAGCAGAGCACTGCAATCTGCAGTAGCAGTCAACTGAAGGAGATGCAAGCTACTGCAGAGAAACCAAGGGGGACTGAAGTTCAGTACATAGCAAGTTCAATACCGTCCTTGAGTATCAGTTTAACAGCTAGTGTTTTCAGGTGTGAAACTCGGTCAAGTGTGCGGCCAACTTCACAATGAAGAGGCTACAACAAGTAGGAAGCAACAACTACTGCACTCAGTGTAGCATTAGCAGGTTCAGCAACAACTCGTGCACTGTGTAGTCAGTAAGAAGAAGTTCAGTATCTGCACAGTGCTGCCTTCACAGTACAGTTTCAGTATCATCTATACTGTGTATTAGTGTACGTATCAGTGAGTTTTTAATTCAGCTTTAATGTTTCAGCAAGGTATTAATATCAGGAAGGTTAGGTTTCAGTCCAGGTATCGTGTTAGTTCGGTTTTAGTTTTTTGTTTTAGATGTGTGTATGTTTTAAGGTTTCAGTTAGTTTCAGCTGGTGATTAAGTTTGGGTATTTGAGATTTTGGGTTAGTTAGTGATCAAGGTATTGGTTTAGTTAGTTTAGTTGATGTATTGGTATGTATATTGTTAGTAGTTTAGTTATATATGAATGACATCGACAGGCAACTAGAAAGACACTTCAGGTCATGTGTTAGATGGAATGATCAATTAATAATTCCCTGCTTTAGATGTTAAAAATAAATTAGTGCCTGGCGGGGGAAGGGGTTCTCCTGTGAGTGGACCATTGGTGTAGACACGCTGACCGGACCTGCCTTCCCGGAAAGAACGAGCATACAGATTCGTAGTGTTCGTTAAAGAGCAAAGAAAGACCTATTGTTTAGGTTCCGGTTGCCAATGAACAGGTCAAAGAACACATCTTCGGAGCACACACTCGGCACAAATAACTTATTTATAATTAGTATATTGGGTAATAGCTAGTGTAGTATATATATATATATATTAATAGGTATTGTAGGTTGATAATTAGTTATATGTTATTATGTAGGTATGTTTGTTAGTAGATAAATTGGTTATAGTTAGTATATTGGTGAGGTTTATTATAGTGTTATCATATATTAGTATTCTAGTTTTGGGTTTCTTTATGCATTAGTTATGTAGAGGTTTTGGATTACCTTGGGATACCAAGGTAATACCAAGGTGTTGGGTCGATACCCAAGATGTTGAGTTTGGGTACCGAGATAGGTGTGATACGCATTGGTGCAAGGCCATGGTATCCTAATTTCATTATTTTGTTATAATATTTTAATTATTGACTTGTATATATATCTAAAATACTATTTTCATATACAAAAACTTGTGTATCTTAGGTTACATTTTTTTTGAGTATTTCATAGTAGCTTAGATTAGCTTGTATAACTTAGTTTCATAGTGTATCGACTTAGTGTCATAGTATTAGACTTTTGCATCCTAGATTTAATCAGTTGACCTAGAAATGGCTTTATGACTTAGAATTGCATCATATTAACTTATTTTCATTCTTGAACTTAGTATTGATGCAACATACCATATATAGGTCTGTGTGACGACAGCTTGGGCATCTAGAGACACACCTTGCTCAGGACTTCAGGCGAGTACATTTCTTTGATTATTTTCAATTCATAATAGTGTATATATGCATGTTCTAGATTGTATACTTGATTTCGACACTGTAATTTTACGGACTTGTACTACATGGATTCTATCAGGAGATGTTATCCCCTACCGTGTTCAGCGGGTACTCGTATACATGTATTTTATCGTGTATATTGGGTATTGATTTATATTTTGTGTTCACACACTGCTCGTGTTCAGTGTACTTATTTTGTATACACCCACTGCTCGTGTTCAGTGGTTATTATATTCGTGTACACCGACTGCTCGTATTCTGTGGTCATATTTGTGTTCGTAGCGTGTCGTGATTGGATCCATTAGTATTAGTTGGGGATGGGAGAGTAGGAGTTGATTATGTGATCAAAGGCCCATTGTTACATCATGTACATTCTGGTTACATATCTCACTTGTAATCGTCTTACCTGATCATGTTCACCCAAACCGATCACATAATGAACTTGTATTCTGAGGCACATTAGTTTAGATTACAGTTATTTTATCATATTGCAGATATTCATATTATTGATCTATATTCTCGTATATTACCTGTATATCTATTATTTATTCATTCATATGTTTAGTGATCTTGTATTTTATTTCTATTATCTGTTGTATATGCTCGATTATGTTATTAAAACTACTTTCAGAGGTATGTACTTCGCTCCAATCCTGACTGGATATATTTTTCCAGGTGATTAGCTTATAGAGCAGTGTCCCATATTCTATATGCCGTAGGATGACAAACCTTTAGGGATATTCTTTTAAACCAGGAGGACATAGTTGTAGAGCCCGAGGAGGTCTAGTTATTTGTGTTGGCATATATATTAGAATATTATATTTATGGAGTTTTAAAGTTTGTAAATTATTTCAGATTGTGGATTATATCTTATTCTTTCCTTCGTTATTCCATTCGTGCATTATTTTACTTAATTTGTTTTATGATTGAGATTAGTTATTCTTGTAAGATACCATATTGTTCCTCCGTTTGGAGTTGAGATGATTGACAGGTACCATATTATATTATTGAGATGTTAGATAGTTAGAAATGACCCAAACAACGTTCTACCACCGATTCTACAGCATAGGCTGGACGTAAATACATACTCGTGCCCGAATATCCGAGTGCGGGTCATGACACAAAGGCATTCTAGAACAGATTAATTAGATTGCTGAAGAAAGAATAAATCCTATTAGAAATAATTTTAGTAATAGTCCTAAAAATGACACTATATAATGAGATAGGTCTAAAGTCAGAAGGGAGTATGGTGTTTGATACCTTGGGGATAAGCGTAATGAAGGTATGGTTAAGAGAGGAAGGCATAGTACCTGAAGAGAAGAAATCCTGGATAATATAGGCGACAACTTCACCTACAATATCCTAATACCTTTGGAAGAATAAAGCTTGATACCCGTCAGGTCCTGGTGCCTTACATGGGCTTATATTGGTGATTATTATTCTAATTTCTTCATGGATTGGGATACTACCAAGCATAGCATTATTATGTGTCTCTTTCTTTGGTAGATCCTCTTAGATGTTTGACGGGATCTTGATAGTAGTCGGAGTTTAAAACATAGTTTCAAAGTAAGAAACCATGGTAAATTAGATCTCATCAATCTCGAATCTTAATTTCTCGTTCTCCTTCAAACAATTGGAGACAGTGTTCTTACTTTTCCTATTGAGTGTCATTAGATGATATAATTTGGTGTTACGATCTCTGTCACGACCCGCATCGGGAATAAGGATACGAGTAGTGAGAAACGCCCAGCCTACGCCGCAGCATCGGAGCTAGAACATTGTCTGTTTCAACTCTACTCTACTATCTAAACATCTCATACAATATATATACATAGTACCTATCAATCATCTTAACTCCAAACAGAGGAACAATATGGTATCTGATAAATGTAAACTATACTCAATCACAAAGCAACTAAGGAAGATAAAGTACAAGATGGAATAACGAAAGAAAGAGTCATAATACATCCACAAGCCTGAAATAATATCTATACATGCCAATAATCTCAATAAAAGTATAATACAAGTCTAACAAATAATCTAAGCCTCCACAAGCTCTTGTACTAAGTCCTCTGCTCTAAATGCGTATCCTCTAATAGTATGTCGTCTTGCGGTCTGTAGTAGGTAGGACACTGGTCTACGAGCTAATCATCTAAAAATATATCTAGTCAGGATTGGAGCAAAGTACATAACTCTGAAAGCAGTTTCAAATACATAATCGAGTATATATAACAGATAATAGAAAATGATACACGATAACTAAACATCAGAAAGAAATGAACTAGAGTGAACAGGTAATGTACAGAAATGATGAACAAAAAATAGAATAATTATAATATAATGGAACTAAATGAAACTAGCTAATGTGCCATGGAATACAAGTTTATTATATGATCGGTTTAGGTGAACACTAATACAATATGGTATCTCAATTACATGTGTGATATGTAATTTACATGTACACGAATATACTTGGGCTTAATCACATAAACCTGAATATGGATCCAATCACGACACGTTACGAACCCGAATATGGGCACACTGAACACGAGCAGTGTGTGAACACGAAGTACACTAAAATCCATACCCGATACACACGATAAAATATATGTAAAGGAGTACCCAGTGAACACGGTAAGGGATAACATCTTCTGACATGATCCATATAGTACCCGCCCGTGAAATCACTGTATCAGAATCAAGTATGCAGTTCTACAACATGAGATATATACACTATTATAAAATAAAAACTAATAGAGAAATGTACTCGCCTGAGGTCCATTGCATGACACAAAACAGTGTCCAAACTAGTGTCACACAGGCCTACATATGAAATATCAATATTAAATGGTGTTCTAGAATGATAAATAAGTCAAACTAGGTAAACATTTGGTTTCTAGGTCAAAACCAGGTCTTCACCTTCATTCTAGGTTCATACTAGTCTACATTACTAAATACTAGGTTAACTAAGTTAATACCCATGTTAAAGTCCTATATTACCTATATAGTTGACATAGAGGGTCAAACTAGTCAACTATAGTCAAAACTAGGTGATATCTAGGATTCTCAGTTACACCATAGTATCTTAGAGCATCCCAACCATAACTTGGTATCTTGAGATATCTACTCTATGTGTTTAATACCTTAGTATATTTATATAATGGTATTACCTAATATTTAGTGTTACCTTAGATTAGGAGCTATTATATTACCTGTAACATTTAACTTAATTTAACTCGTGCCATCTAATATTTGGTTTTACCCACACCCCAAAAATATACATGTATGCACATATGCATACACCCAGGCACAACAATTATACCTAATCCTACTCCATTTCACCCTTATTGACACTGCTATGTGTATTCTCACAGACACACACTCACCACTTATGTATATTCATGTGTACACTAACAGACATTCTTGATACCACTATAATCCAAGTAAACTCTAAACACCTACTGTTATGACCCGTTGTTGTTGTATTTCCCCCATCAATAGTCATACTACTGACCTCAACTGATACACAAGTAACACAATGCTACACTTGATCACTTGCTAGGGTTCACTCTAAATCTCACAAATTCCTCTGTAAAATTCATCCTCCAAGCCTTGCATTGGATACTCCCATACCACCTTCACTACTTCTACCTACAGCAAGTACAATGATTCATTACCTAAATATTACACTCAAGTATTTCTCATAAACTGAACATCTTTGCCCACTCTAATACCAAGTCAATATGGCAAGTTGTTGTTGTTACCCCTGACTGATACCTCATGCTCAAAACCACATAACACCAACATAACAACTGCAATAACACCAACACCAACCTCCTCCCCACTACAAGCAACAGGCAACCAACTGCCTGCACCCTTACCCGACTAACACCAATACTAACAGTACACACACTCACTCCTTGTTTCCAGTGCAATGCACGAAAGTCCACTGCAGTTGTTACCTCAACTCCTATAGCTCACTGTATGACACCACCAACTACACTCATGCCCTCGTACTTCTACCTGCGCTTGCGTACCTCACTGTTCACTCTCCTACACCTTACTACTCTGGCCACAACAGGACACACAGACCTCAATCTCCTGATGCTTCCATGTATCCACATTCCACACTCACACCTTCGTACAAAACCAAATACAACACTCTCAATAATCCCCTTCTCAATACTCGTATGAACACCACCTGCAGAACTAAACTCGAGCTCTTGCTCATGTGGCAACCTCACTATGTATACGAACATACCAGTTCCCCCTACTACCTGTAGTCTAACACAGCTGAACCAAGCTTCCCCTCAATGTGTGATACAAAATAGTGTATCACACTTCTACTTCTTGTACTAATCAGTACACACAGTGCACTGAAACTCACTCCCTTAATACCTTGTTACTCTCTATGCCAATCCCACTATTATTGCTGCTCTATCTCTCTTCATAATAATGCACTGTGTACTGAAGTTTGCCCCACTCCCTAATCACTCTCACACACATACAAACACACACACACACACACATATATATATACAGATGTCAGAATATATATAAACTAACACACACTAATGGCCAATATATCAAACACGTGGTGGGGACTAGTTTGATACGCTAGGATGCGCTCAAGGTACGCACTCCAATTAAGTTTCAAAAACCACAATCCTCTACAAATATTATTTATACATATCAAATACAATCATGAGTAATTATTATAATTTGTTAAAATGGAAAATGAAGAGAGATTATACTAAATAGTACAAAACACCCAAAATAAGTCTCGTGTCGCACCGTATCACAAAATACCATAATATGGCCTATATGTATCCATTTATAGATATGTACCAAGTCTCATAATCCTGATCTAAGTCTAATTTGATCTAATGAGTCTTATGGCACACAATTGATGTGTCAAATTTATAATTCCCCCAAAATACCCATAAATTACCACATAGAATTCATAATACAAAGCCAAATAGCCTAGAACTTGTTCCTATAGGTAATCCTATGCCATGGGTCATTCTTAATGGTAAATGCATGATTAAAAAGATATAATGAGAGAGAAATTCAGGAATTACCAAATGGAAGATGGATTTCCAATAAAAATTTTAATTGGACACGATCTGGACACGATCTCTAGCTCCAAAGCTCCTTCTCCTTGTGCTCCTAGCTTCTCCAATCTCTAAGGCTCCAAGAGTAATAAATTTGAGAAGGAATTGGTGGTGAATTATGTAGAAAATTAATGGAGTAAAAATAAAATATTGGGGATCTAGAATTTGGATCAAAAATATAATACAAATGAGGAGGATAGAGAAGGAGAGCCCCTCTTCAAGTGGTCAGCCCCTTACTCCTTCCCCAAACTATATACTAAGGTCCCAAATACCCCTACATGATGTATTATGAGAAATAATTAAGAGTGGGTATTTTTGGAAGTATCTAACGAATTATAATTTGACTAATTCTCCTTAATTTAATTAATGGAATGACTAATAGGCTTGGGTCCAAGTTGGGCTCACTAATTGTCATGACAAGTCTAAATATGTCCATATGTATCAAGTCTAAATATTGGCTAGTCTCTCTAACTAACTAATTAACACAAGTTTCTAATGAAACGACTAATACTAGTCACAATAATTATAGCTCAACACAATTAAATAATTAATACAATTATTTTATTTATATTTAATATTATATTTCTAAAAATAAATACCCATGCCAAATTACCAAACTACCCTTATCTGAAAAAGTGAGGGTGACAATCCTACCCACCTTAGAAAAATTTTGTCCTCATAATTAAGGAAGAACTAACTATCAAGCAATCAATCAATACAAGCAAGAAAGGATTATACCTCACGGCTCAAACAGATAAGGATATTGCTTGTGTATCTTGGTCTCTCGCTCCCTAGTACTCTCTCTTGGCGAGTGAAGCCTCCACGCGACAAGCACCAAAGGAATCATCTGGTTCCGCAGCACCTTCCTCCTGCGATCTAGAATCTCCACGGGCTGCTCCGGGTAGTTGAGAGTCGAACCAACCTCGATCTTCGAGTAGTCTAGTACATGGCTAGGATCTGCCACTTACCGTCTCAGCTATGACACGTGAAATACATTATGCACTCCCTCTAATACAGGCGGCAAGTCTAGCCTATAGGACACTGCACCGACCCTCTCAAGAACACTGAAGGGTCCTATGTATCGTGGACTAAGCTTCCCGCCTCCTCCAAAGCGAATCGTGCTTTGTGTCAGAAAAATCTTCAAGAACACCAGATTGCCAACCAAGCACAAAATACAGCCTTAACACTCTAATAAAAATAAGAAATCATAAGTAATACAAACAAAATCTATACCTCAAACTCCAATGGTCTCCGGTGGCTACCGGCCCAATGTCGCTGTTTGTCCTGCATGACTCGAAGTCTATCCCTGATGAGCTTCATATTCTTAGCTCCATCCACAACCACATCTGGTCCCAATAAGGCTCTCTCACCAACATTATTCCATGATAACGGAGTGGGGCATCTTCGTCCAAACAATGCCTCAAATAGTGATATCTCGATTCTGGCTTGGTAGCTGTTGTTGTAAGAAAACTCTATGAAGTAAAGATGATCCTTCCAAGAGCCTCCAAAATCTAAAATACAGGTGTGTAGCATATCCTCAAGAGTCTAGATAGTCCTCTCTGACAGTCCGTTTATCTTAGGGTGATATGCGGTACTGAACTTGAGCTGAGTGCCCAAGCTCGCCTGCAAACTCCTTTAGAAGTAGAACATAAAGCGACTATCCTAATCTGAGACTATGCTCACAGGAACTCCATGTAATCTAATTATCTGATGCAAATACATCTCTGCGAGCTTCTCCATAGATGTACCTACATTGAATGGCAGAAAGTGGGCAGATTTGGTCAACCTGTCTACGATGGCCCAAATCGTGTCTTTGCCTTCTGAAGAACGTGGTAGCCCTGATAAAAAATTCATCGTTATATGCTCCCACTTTCACTCTGGAATGGGTAAAGGCTAAAGCAATCCACCTGGCCTCTGTCTCTCTGCCTTTATCTGCTGGCATACGAAGCATCTGGATATGAAACTTGCCACCTCTTGCTTTATACCATACCACCAAATATGCTCCCTCATGTCCCTATACATCTTGTTGGCACCTGGATGCATAGAGTACTGAGATTGATGTGCCTCCTGAAGAACCTTCTCGCGCAACGCTCCATTCGACACACACAACCTGGTACCGTGCCACAATGATCCATCATCTGCAATACTGAAGTCCTCTGCCAATCCCATCTGGACCTATGCTCTGATACTCCCTTGAGACTCATTCTTGAACTGTGTGGCTCTGATTTGGTCAATCAATTCAGACTATACCTGAAATCCCTACATCTATGCTACAACTCCAGAAACTAATATCTCAATACCTAAGATATCATGATCGAACAATAAATGTTTGTTCCTTGTCAAATACATAGCCACTAGATACCTACTCAAGGCATCCGTGACTACGTTGGCCTTCCCTGGATGGTACTGCAAAGCAATGTCAAAGTCCTTCATTAACTCCAACCACCGTCGATTTTTAATGTTGATCTATTTATGTGTAAACACATACTTCAAGCTCTTATGATTTGTAAAGATCTCTACCCGCTCTCCATACAAGTAGTGCTTCCACAGTTTAAGAGCAAAAATAATTACTGCCAACTCCAAGTCATAGGTAGGGTAATTCTTCTCATGTGGGCGTAATTGCCTGGAAGCAAAGGTAATCACCTTTCCATTCTGCTGTAACACGCAACCCAAACTCTTATCCGATGCATCACTATATATAGAAAATCCTTCTGTCCTTGATGGTAATGTCAACACTGGAGCTGTAGTCAACCTCTTCTTTAGCTCCTCAAAAGCAGACTATCAATCCTTAGTCCAGACGAACTCTATGTCCTTCCTGGTTAGTCTAGTCATCGGTTCTGTAATCCTGAAATAATCCTGAACAAATCTCCGATAATAGCTTGCCAATCCAAGAAAACTCCTGATCTCTTCCACTGAACTCGGGGTAGACCATTACTCAACAGCTAAAATCTTATTCGGTTCTACTGAGATTTCGTCTTCTGTAATTATATGCCCGAGGAATTTAACCTTATTTCGGAAGAACTCATACTTCGAAAGCTTGCCATATTGCTTCTCCTTCCTGAGGGTTTCCAGAACTATCCTGAGGTATTTCTCATGCTCCTTTGGGGTCTTCGAATAAATCATTATATCATCAATGAATACTACCACAAACTGATCCAAATACTGATGAGACACCTTATTCATCAGGTTCATGAATACCGTCGGGGCGTTGGTCATCCTAAACGGCATCACAAAGAACTGAAACTGCCTATACTTAGTCTTGAAAGCTATTTTTGGAATATCTTTCTTCTTCACTTTCATCTTGTGGTAACCCGATCTCAAGTCTATCTTTGAGAATACCTTCTCAACTGATCAAATAAATTATCAATCTGCAACCATGGATATTTGTTCTTGATAGTGAGGTTATTGAGTGCCCAGTAGTTGATACACACGCGTATCGATCCATCCTTCTTCGATATAAATAATACCGGAGCACCCTATGGTGATGAACTAGAGCGGATGAAGCCCTTGTCCTATTACTCATCAACCTACTTCTTCAACTCTGCCAGCTCATTGTTGTTCACACTATAGATGTGCTATGATTTGGCTCTATTGTAGAAGCATAAAAAATATGCCGGATGACTATACGCAGCATATTGGTGCAGAGCAGCGTATACAGAAGCCTTCAGAGCCATCAAGCGTGCAACAGAGCTTTTTTCGCTAAAAACACAGCGTGAAATATAAAGCTCAAAAAGGCCATCCGCGTAAGGCAGTACGTCCAAAACCGCTTCAGCGTAAACAGGGTGCTTCATCGCCTCCAGGGCGTAAAACTTATCCTCTTTCAAACGCAGCATTGAGGTATACAAGAGATGCTTCGTATTCTCCGAAGTGAACCTGTCAGACCCTGCAATGAACCTGTCAGATCCTGTAATGAACCTGACGTCTAGACTTCTGACAAAAGGATACGGCTCGACTACCCAGACGACGGCTATAATGATGGCACAGCACTGCGACCCAGGCTGTCATTTACCGCCATCTCCTTTGCGTAAACTACTTTTACGAGCACAAAGGAATACGCTGCCTTATTTTATACAGGCAGACATGAGCTATTTACGCTATGCAGTAGACAAACTGCCTGCCACATCAAAAGCTGTACTCCGTACTGGGCTCGAGGCACGTCTCTGCATCCAATGCACAGAGCGATGGCAGTTGCTCGAGGCAGGTCTCTACGTCTAATGCACAGAGCGGTGACAGTTTCTCAAGGCAAATCTCTACGACTGATGCGCAGAAGGGTTGCAGACCTTCAAAAACATGCCTCCGTATTTAATGCACAGGATGGTGGCAAATCTCGATATTTAATGCAAGAGATTTGATTATATCTTCAAAAGCCGTAATTCCGGCTAAGACGTCCACATCAGCACTATGGTACGGTACGCAGCGGCTTCTACGCCCATCCAGCTCCTGTGCTCACTCGGCCTCTATGACCGCTCGGCTTCTACGCCCATTCGGCTTCAATGCCCATTTGGCTTCTACGCCTACTCGGCCTCTATGACTACTCAGCTTCTACGCCTGCTCGGCCTCTATGACCACTCGGCTTCTACGCCTATTCGGCTTCTATGCCGGTTTGATAACTATTTGGCTTCTATGCCATGGTGACGGACATTGGCTTCTACGCCCACCTCTTCTACACAAGGGATACCTACCTACGTGGCTTCTATGCCATGATCTTCGTAGCGATTATACACGTTTTGTCCCTTAGTTGGACCCGCGTCATACGCTCATTCAAAGGATCATCTATACGCAGGCATTGGTTACTTTAACCGTTGTATAAAGGGTGCTATACTTTCCACTCCTCGGTTTCTACACTGACGGAGTGGTCACTGTCAGTAAAACTCTATAAATAGAGACCTCTATCAATGAGGAACAAGGTCAAAAAATTGGTCAAGAATACCAATATCAGATCCAAGGTCGGAAATTGGTCAAGAAAACTAATATCAGATCCAAGGTCGACAAATTGGAAGATCGAACCAGAGGTCAAGAGAGAGAGAGAGAGAGAAGAATCTGGAGCTCAGACAAAGAGTAGGGATCGACGACTTTGGCATCGTGCATCCACCCTCTTCTGCAACCTTCGAAGCTGCTTCCTATCTTCTATGGCACTTCTTCAACATCGTGTGGTCCAAGGGCTAAAGTGATCAACTGCAGATCAGATACCTATAGCAATATTTACCCAGATTAAATAAATTGTACTCCTATATCCTCGTATAGGATCAAATTGTACAAGTTTGTTTGTAAACCAAAGAAGGCGGGTTTCGTGTAAACCCCATCCTGAATACATTTTTATTCTTTCGTTTTCCACCACAAACAAGATGGCGACTCTGCTAGGAACATCTTTCTCTTCTGATGAGGAAGTAATTGCTCAACACGATACGGTATCTATAGAAACCGTGAAGAAGACACTGGTCGTCCATTTTGACTAGTCTGCCTATAAAGACATGCTTCAAACCGGGGGTAGCTCTCACCCTCTCTCCGTCCAAGACAACAGGAAGCTGCGCAAGGTCTGGATGCCCAAGACATCCTCTACCATTCCTGTGGACTCTCCGATCTCTCCGATATCTCTGACCTCTCCGACCAATGAGGTTGTAGCATTGCTCCCTCCGTGCCCTGCACGTAAAATTCAGTCTCCCGCTACGCGCGGTACAGACAAAACTTCGGGCAAAGCCTCAGCGCTAACCCAGAAGTATCCACTGCGCTCTACGCGTAGAAACCAGTCTCCCGCTACGGGCGGCACAGACAAAATTTTGGGCAAAGCCTCAGCGCTAACCCAGAAGTATCCACTGCGCTCTACGCATAGAAACCAGTCTCATGTTACGCGCGGTACAGACCAAACTTCTGATGATGTCTCAACACCAAATCGGAAGTACAAATCATATTTTGTGCGCAAGACAACATCTGACATCTACGGGGAACCAGATGAGCGCTGTGATTTCTGCAAGGGAAAGCAAGCGGCAGAGTACTCAACTTCTCGACCTTTACGCCAACGAGGGAGTAATCTGCCTACCCTCCAGATTACGCGGGAAGCCGACGGCCGACTGAGGACCTCTTCAACTTTACGCCAGTCTGAGCAAATCTCCAAATTATGCCAGGCGAAGTCCCACGATGTAAAGCAAGCTCAGGTTATGGAAAGACCCCTCCCCGGAGATTATCCGCCACCCAGATGGCCAAACTGTTGTACACAGGTGGCACAGGGAAAACCATGGTGCCCAATCTCCGCATGTCCACTAATGGGAACAGAAGAAACGAGCAGTCTCCTTCGTCTTCTTCTGTAAATTCTCCTGACCTGCGGGATTATCTAATCCAAAAACGCCAAAACAAGAGTCATAAACGGACTACAGTTCCCCTAACAATCAAACGCGGGGAGATCTTATAGGAAGATACGTCAACGTCTAATATCGTCATAACAGGTGGACCACAGAAAGACTCAATCTTTATTATTCCACCAACCTACGACGATCAGTGTTCGATAATCTTCGGTAGCAGGCAGAACACCCCGATCGTACAGGAGGAATCGCGCGAGTCTGAAACTGGCAGGATACAAACCCACAGATATAGCCCACAAGCATTAAATATTATGCAAAGCATGGGTTATGATTTGAAACTGAAACAAGGTCTCAACTATGGAAAAGGAAGACGAACGCCGGTGCATAGTAATTCTCACCATCAAAAAGCTCATTTTGGGTTGGGATATACTGCGTCTCTTACGCGACCCAAAATTCTGAAATCCAATCCTGTACAACCAGAGGGAGTTCCTAATAAATCAGTTTTTGTGGCCAGAGGCCACGGCATGTCTAGGAGTAACTTACCTCGACAGAACAAAGGGACGTCCAAGGCCGGGGGTAGAATCCCCTCAAGATCCGAAGATGATGCAACGACGACGATCTCCCCGCAAGACCGTAAAATTCATGCATCAGGAGCCCGAAGACCAAAAGGGACTTTCTCCTTCAATGAAGACGACATCATTGAAGTCTTCGATATGTTAATGAAAGAGTGCAAGCTTCAGCTACCCAACATCAGATATCCTGAGAGGTCTGGCAAAGTGGATGACCCAGATTATTGTCTCTTCCATCGGTACACTCATCACCCCACAAAGGCGTGCTATGTGCTAAAAAAGAAAATTCAGTAGTTGATCGAGGCCAAGGTCATTACTTTGAATCTGTAAACAAGGGGACGGTCCTTACCAATTGGATTTCCATTCTTTTTTTACGTAACAATTTACTCTCTTCAAAAAATGTACTTGAGGAAGAGTCCCTAAAAAGTCTCTCTAGTGGATTCTTCAGGACTATCCTCACTCAAGAAAAACACTCCACAGTGAATTGTCCAGATATAAGCTTATGTTCATCATCCAAGCATTTTGTTTCTTAAACCAGAAGTTTGTCATGTTCTATCCCCGACTGATTGCGATGTACAGAGGGGACAGTGCAGAGGAGCTTCCAGCAATGACCGAGGCTCAGCACCAGCCGACAGTCTAAGGTTGTGTTCACGTTCCAGAGGGAGTCCTTGTAGTTCAGCAAGGAACTACCCCCCGTGCTACTACCAGGGCCGGGAGACATCACCCGGGGGTTGTGGAGAATTAACCATCCCATCAAGTACAGGTATAGTAACTCTACCCGGGGAAAGCTATCACGCCGAGCTTCATCGACGAGCAGTCCATCAGTCATGGCTCTCAGGCCAGCTTGTATACGGCACACCATGGCAGGGAGCAAGCCCAGTCTTGCACCGAACACCAGAAGAACGACGGGCCACAGGATGTTCCTGTGAATGCGGTCCGCGGACGCGATACCGGGCACCACTACTCGACGCAGCCATATAGAGAGAAAACCAGCCAGCCGAGCTTCCTTAGACAAAGGCATGCGACAGCGCCTCATGTAAATATAGGCCTTAGTGCCTTCAGAATACTTTCCTACCCCGTCATTGAGAATTTGATCTGGAGCTTTAGCATCCTCCATAAGATCCTCGATGACCTGGGCACTGAGCACGCCCAAACAGTTCACGGGCTAATTCTTGCCGCCCAAAACTTTCTCCGACTTGGCGGCCCTGGCCCGGGGGAAGAAGAGCTAAGAGATCCACTTAGTGGTGTGAGCCAAATCAGAATGCTCATCATAAAAAGTGGTGCATGCGAAGTAGTGGCACATCAGCTCCTGATACACCTCCACAACCCGAGGGTCCGAGTCCTCCAACTCCCGGTTGGTGGGAACATACTCTTCATATGGGGTATCCCCCATCGGCAGTCTCGAGATCACTGCCATTTCATGGAGGGCCAATCCCAACTCCCCCAGTGGAGTGGCGAAGGTCCCGGTGAGCGAAATGTATCGCTGCATCAGTGCTAGAAACAGGTTAGGGTTGGGAGGCAACCCAACACTCGTCGCACTCACAACAGCATACAGTCCAATGTCCTCCAGCTCTCTCCGAAAATGCTTCAAGGCCTAGTCAACTAGGCAAGACCATCGGAGGTTTGTTGGTGTGATCCACCCATTGCACCGAGGATTCTCCTTGGGGTATACCCCCCCTCGCACCATGAAGTCGTTGCAGAAAGTCGGCAATTGGACTGGTTGGATCACTAAACTGTCTTCACTCGGGACGCTGCCCGGGCACAGTCCCCTGAACAACGTCACAACGCCGGAAGGACGGCTGACAAACGACCCCTGGTCAGCTCCTTTCAAATGAAAGATCTTCCCCGGCTTGCCGTGAAGATCGGGAGTCAGCGTCCACGACATCCTCCTGGGATGTGTGGCATTGAAGAAAGCCGAGATGGGATAATCTCTCGGCATCGTGGGAAGATACAAGACCACACTCTCGGCGGGGAAAACCCAGGGTTCTCTCTTGGGCTTCGCTTGGGACTGTTTGTCAATCATGTCCCCAAAGAGAAAAGCCGGCTTGATGTACTGGTCCCCGTCTATGTACGTCAGGGGCTCTCCGTTAATTATGTTCAGCAATATCCGCTCGCCCTGAGCCGATATCAAGATCCCCCTGCCTTCAGGATACTGAGGTCCGAAGATAGGAAATGTCACATGTGACAGATCCTCCAGATAGTTTGAGTGCAGCATCCCGGCAGCGGAACCCATCACCTCGGCCATTGGAGACTCATGCAAGTTAACTGCGAAAGTGAAAGGAAAACATGTCATTACAAATCTTGCAAACATAAAGACCAAGAAACGACAATCTGTGCTTTACGCCAAGACTGTACAAAATTTGGTCATTTTATGCCGGAAGTCACATCCTGAAGCGTAATTGGCGGTATACAGTCCGTGCTTTACGCCAGACTGCCAAAATATAGAGTTATTACGCCGGAGGTCCCATCCACAAGCGTAAAACTAAAATTTTATAGTATACACCAAGTTTTCGGCTATAAGAGCTTTTACGCTCAAAACTGCGAAAATATGAAGTTTTTTACGCTAGCACATTAGAAATATGGGCGTAAAAGATGAAAACGTCTTCGTGCATCATCTTCCTCAAAGAGGCTATCAGCACAGAAGACGACCTAGCGCGGTCACGTTCAACGTGTGCGAAGGATTTTTTGTCATCCCAAAGGCTATACCTCTAAGGCCGGGTGCGTTACTCGTCGGCAGGATGCTTCGCTCAGAAGGAAGTTCACCTTGCCCGACCGAAGACTCTCTCGCTGGGGCAGAAGAACGAGAAGAAGAGCCTATACTCTTTTCCTTAGTGGAGGGGGTTTGTTTCGGCGCCATTTCTGAAAACTCGGAGTGCTCGGAGAAAGAACGAGGGGAAAAACTCAAACAGTCGAAGGCTCTCTTTCGCAAAAGACGGATAAAAAGTTTTTCTCTAAAAAGCTTGGGATATATATAGAGTTTGGGTCGACTCCTCGAATCCTCGGATGGGCTCCTCGGAACCCCAACCAAATCTCACAATTAATATTTGGTTATGATTGGGTACTACGTCAGCCCACTACTCTCGAAAGGCGGACACTCAGCAAATTCGAAGAGTTTTTCGTGCAAAAGCAGGTCAGCGGTTCCTATGCTAAGGAGCTTTCTACGCTCAACAGCAACAGATCTACGGTTTTACACTCGCAAGCTATAAGTCTATGGTTTTATGCCCGGATGACTTTGTGCTCGGTAGCTTTTATGCTCGAGAGGCTACAAACCTACGACTTTACGCTCAGCAGATACCAAATCGATGATCTCACGCTCGATGGCGTTTAGTTTACGCTCGGAGCAACAGATCCGCAACCTTACGCTCGAAAGATTTCTTTTTCACAGGCTACAAATCTACAGTTCTACGCTGAGGAGATTTCTACGCTCGACAGCAACAGATCTACGATTTTACGCTCGCAAGCTATCAGTCTATGGTTTTATGCCCGGATGCCTTTGTGCTCGGTAGCTTTTATGCTCGAGAGGCTATAAACCTACGACTTCACGCTCAGCAGCTACGAATCGACGATCTCACGCTCGGTGGCTTTCTACGCTCAATAGACTACGAACTCAGGATTTTTAGCTCATCTACACTACGGATCTCTGACTTTCTGCATATCCGAACAGTTCTCAAGGCGGTCGATTACAGTAGTTCACTTAGAAGATACTCCTTCTTGACCCCAAAATATCCCAAGTACCCGAAGCATACGGAGTTCAAACATTGAGAAATTACTCTTCTCGGGTCAATTGGAGGTTCATCCAGACTCCAGTCTGAATATCTCGTCTATCAAGATGGCAACTCAGTTTTGACAGTCATTCTTTGACCCTGTTCGAAGGGATTTTTGAGAAGTCCTTCTTTAAGACGAAGTCTGAACAAAAATTTTGTTCATCAGAAGTAAAAACTCTACGCTGTTCCTCAGTCTTAGCAGCAGGACAGTTCTAAATGCTCAACAGCGTTCTATGGACTATTCGCTATGCATAAATGACAGGACCTAGCACTCTTTCTAAACAGAGTTGGCATAAAGAATCAGACGTGTCGAAGCTACACATATTCAGACTTCACAGCAACGTATGGCGAAACGATCATATGCAGAGAAGAAAGGCGATTTTTCTTAAAGATTAAAGTCATGATCACATATGAGGGAAATCTTGTCTACAAGGGGTTTTTTATTCATTTTTCATGATTACATATGAGAGAAACTTCGTCTACAAATTATTTCCCCATCGTCGTTTGAAGATCGCCCAGAAGCTGTTTTGACAGGTTCTTGCATGGGCGCAATTCTTCATCCATCTTCTCCAACAGTCAGTCAGTTCCAGCAAACTGACTGACATGACAATGATCAACGGCGAGAGAATACAGAGTTGGGGCTTGCATAAATTATGTAGATCCCATGCTCCATGCGCCGTGACAGATTGAGTTGAGATATTTCACCCAACTCAATGCCCGAGGTCAGAGCTAGTTGCTGCTCTCACCCTCGGAGGTAATAGGAGAAGACACCACTTGCAAGCCGTGTGGTCCAATACGACCCTTCCCTTCTCCTGGAAGAACCGCCATATAAAGTTGCTGATTATCCCGAGCAAGGGAGGCTAAGATATCCTTCCATGATCCATCGTTGCAGTGGACACTTGCTCGAAGACGCCGTCTTTTTCGGCTCCTTACACGCAGGAAGAATATGATCTCCTTCTTCCTCAGGTCGACCCTGCAAACTCCGGCGATCATCTCTGCGTGGTGATGGAAATATGGGGAGAACAGGTTAACTCCCCCAGCCTTTTTATAGGCAAAAGAGGTCACACCGGTCCCCAATAAATCTGCCATAAAGTCAGCATCAACCGTTTCAACGCTCCATTCAGAAACGTTTCGAGTTACGAGGAGCGGTTCATGCTTCATTCAAAGCATTCCAAATTTTGAGAAATTTGAAAGCTTTGAAGGGGGTCTTAAAGAAGCATAAAAAATACGCCGGATGACTATACGCAGCATATTGGTGTAGGGCAGCGTAGACAGAGGCCTTCAGAGCCATCAAGCGTGCAACAGAGATTTTTTCGCTAAAAACACAGCGTGAAATATAAAGCTCAAAAAGGCCATTCGTGTAAGGCAGTACGTCCAAAACCGCTTCAGCATAAACAGGGTGCTTCATCGCCTCCAGGGCATAGAACTCATCCTCTTTCAAACACAGCATTGAGGTGTACAAGAGACACTTTGTATTCTCCGAAGTATACCTGTCAGACCCTGCAATGAACCTGTCAGATCCTGCAATGAACCTGATGTCTGGACTTCTGACAAAGGGATACGGCTTGACTACCCAGACGACGGCTATAATAATGGCACAGCACTGTGACCCAGGCTGTCATTTACCGCCATCTTCTTTGCGTAAACTGCTTTTACATGCACGAAGGGATACGCTGCCTTGTTTTACACAGGCAGACATGAGCTGTTTATGCTCTGCAGTAGACAAACTGCCTGCCACATCCAAAGCTACACTCCGTACGGGGCTCGAGGCACGTCTCTGTGTCCAATGCACAGAGCGATGACAGTTGCTCGAGGCACGTCTCTATGTCTAATGCACAGAGCGGTGACAGTTTCTCAAGGCACGTCTCTGCGACTGATACGCAGAAGGGTTGTAGACCTTCAAAAATACGCCTCCGCATTTAATGCACAGGATGGTGGCAAATCTCGACATTTAATGCAAGAGATTTGATTATATCTTTAAAAGCCGTAATTCTGGCTAAGACGTCCACATCAGCACTCTGGCACGGTACGTAGCGGCTTCTACGCCCATCCAGCTCCTGTGCTTAATCGGACTCTATAACCGCTCGGCTTCTACGCCTATTCGGCTTCAACGCCCCTTTGGCTTCTACGCCTACTCGGCCTCTATGACCACTCGGCTTCTACGCCTGCTCGGCCTCTATGACCACTCGGCTTCTACGCCTATTCGGCTTCTATGCCGGTTTGATAACTATTTGGCTTCTATGCCATGGTGACGGACATTGGCTTCTACGCCCACCTCTTCTACACAAGGGATACCTACCTACGTGGCTTCTACGCCGTGATCTTCGTAGCAATTATACGCATTTTGTCCCTTAGTTGGACCCGCGTCACACGCTCATTCAAAGGATCATCTATACGCAGGCATTGGTTACTTTAACCGTTGTGTAAAAGGGTGCTGTACTTTCCACTCCTCGGTTTCTATATCGACGGAGTGGTCACTGTCACTAAAACTCTATAAATAGAGACCTCTATCAATGAGGAACAAGGTCAAAAAATTGGTCAAGAATACCAATATCAGATCCAAGGTCAGAAATTGGTCAAGAAAACCAATATCAGATCCAAGGTCGATAAATTGGAAGATCGAACCAGAGGTCAAGAGAAAGAGAGAGAGAGAGAGAGAGAGAAGAATTCGGAGCTCAGGCAAAGAGTAGGGATCGACGACTTTGGCATCGTGCATCCACCCTCTTCTGCAACCTTCGAAGCTGCTTCCTATCTTCTACGGCACTTCTTCAACATCGTGTGGTCCAAGGGCTAAAGTGATCGACTGCAGATCAGACACCTATAGCAATATTTACCCAGATTAAATAAATTGTACTCCCATATCCTCGTATAGGATCAAATTGTACAAGTTTGTTTGTAAACCAAAGAAGGCGGGTTTCGTGTAAACCCCATCCTGAATACATTTTTATTCTTTCATTTTCTACGACAAACAAGATGGCGACTCTACTGGGAAAGTAAGGCTCGAAGAAGCAATGATCTTCGCTTTTGTACAGCAAATGGGAGGGTCTAATGCAGACCAACCAATTAAAAGCTTCCGGAGGAAGATTGGTCTTCTCTCCACCTAAATCCTCAAGCCTAATCCCTGACTGATTGTAATACACAGAGGGGACAGTGCAGAGGAGCTTCCAGCCGTGACTGAGGCCCATCACTAGCCGACAGTCTAAAACTGTGTTCACATTCCAGAGGGAGTCCTTGTAGTTTGGTAAGAAACTATCCACGTGCTACTACCAGGGCCGGGAGACATCACCCAGGGGTTGTAGAGAATTAACCATCCCATCAAGTACAGGTATGGTAACTCTACCCGGGGAAAGCTATCACGCCGAGCTTCATCGACGAGCAGTCCATCAGTCATGGCTCTCAGGCCATCCTGTATACGGCACACCATGGCAGGGAGGAAGCCCAGTCTTGCACCGAACACCAGACGAACGACGGGCCACAGGATGTTCCGGTGAATGCGGTCCGCGGACGCGATACCGGGCACCACTACTCTACGCAGCCGTATGGAAAGGAAACCAGCCAGCCGGGCTTCCTTAGACAAAGGCCTGTGACAGTGCCTCAAGTAACTATAGGCCTTAGTGCCTTCAGGATACTTTCCTACCCCGTCATTGAGAATCTGATCTGGAGCTTTAGCATCCTCCATAAGATCCTCGACGACCTAGGCACTGAGCACGCCCAAACAGTTCACGGGCTCATTCTTGCCCCCCGAAACTTTCTCCGACTTGGCAGCCCTGGCCCGGTGGAAGAAAAGGTAAGACATCCACTTAGTAGTGTGAGCCAAATCAGAAGGCTCATCATAAAAAGCGGTGCACGCGAAGTAGTGGCACATCAGCTCCTGATACACCTCCACAACCCGAGGGTCCGAGTCCTCCAACTTCCGGTTGGTGGGAACATACTCTTCATATGGGGTATCCCCCATCGGCAGTCTCGAGATCACTGCCATTTCATGGAGGGCCAACCCCAACTCCCCCAGTGGAGTGGCGAAGGTCCCGGTGAGCGAAATATATCGCTCCATCAGTGCCAGAAACAGGTTAGGGTTGGGAGGCAACCCAATACTCGTCGCACTCACAGCAGCATACAGTCCAATGACCTCCAGCTCTCTCCAAAAATGCTTCAAGGCCCAGTCAACTAGGCAAGCCCATCGGAGGTTTATTGGGGTGATCCACCCATTGCACCGAGGATTCTCCTTGGGGTATACCCCCCCTCGTACCATGAAGTCGTTGCAGAAAGTCGACAATTGGACCGGCTGGATCACTGAACTATCTTCACTCGGGACGCTGCCCGGGCACAGTCCCCTGAACAACTTCACAACGCTGGAAGGACGGCTGACAAACGACCCCTGGTCAGCTTCTTTCAAATGAAAGATCTTCCCCGGCTTGCCGTGAAGATCGGGAGTCAGCGTCCACGACATCCTCCTGGGATGTGTGGCATGGAAGAAAGCCGAGATGGGATAATCTCTCGGCATCGTGGGAAGATACAAGACCACAATCTCGGTGGAGAAAACCCAGGGTTCTCTCTTGGGCTTCGTCTGGGACTATTTGTCAATCATGTCCCCAAAGAGAAAAGTCGGCTTGATGTACTGGTCCCCGTCTATATACGTCAGGGGCTCTCCGTTAATCATGTTCAGCAATGTCTGCTCGCCCTGAGCCGATATCAAGATCCCCCTGCCTTCAGGATACTAGGGTCCGGAGATAGGAAATGTCACGTGTGACAGATCCTCCAAATAGTTTCAGTGCAGCATCCCGGCAGCGGAACCCATCACCTCGGCCAGTGGAGACTCATGCAAGTTAACTGCGAAAGTGCAAGAAAAACACGTCATTACAAATCTTGCAAACATAAAGACCAAGAAACGACAGTCTGTGCTTTACGCCAAGACTGTACAAAATTTGGTCATTTTACGCCGGAAGTCACATCCTGAAGCGTAATTGGCGGTATACAGTCCGTGCTTTACGCCAGACTGCCAAAATATGGAGTTATTACGCCGGAGGTCCCATCCACAAGCGTAAAACTAAAATTTTATAGTATACACCAAGTTTTCGGCAGTAAGAGCTTTTACGCTCAAAACAGCGAAAATATGGAGTTTTTTACGCTAGCACATTAGAAATGTGGGCGTAAAAGATGAAAATATCTCCGTGCGTCATCTTCCTCAAAGAGGCTATCAGCACAGAAGATGACCTAGCGCGGTCACGTTCAACGTGTGCGAAGAATTTTTCGTCATCCCAAAGGCTATACCTCTAAGGCCGGGTGCGCTACTCATCGACAGGATGCTTCGCTCAGAAGGAAGTTCACCTTGCCCGACCGAAGACTCTCTCACTGGGGCAGAAGAATGAGAAGAAGAGCCTATACTCTTTCCCTTAGTGGAGGGAGTTTGTTTCGGCGCCATTTCTGAAAACTCGCAGTGCTCGGAGAAAGAACGAGGGGAAAAACTCAAACAGTCGAAGACTCTCTTTCGCAAAAGACGGATAAAAAGTTTTTCTCTCAAAAGCTTGGGATATATATAGAGTTCGGGTCGACTCCTCGAATCCTCGGACGGGCTCCTCAAAACCCCAACCAAATCTCACAATTAATATTTGGTTATGATTGGGTACTACGTCAGCCCACTACTCTCGAAAGGCGGACAGTCAGCAAATTCGAAGAGTTTTTCGTGCAAAAGCAGGTCAGCGGTTCCTATGCTAAGGAGCTTTCTACGCTCAACAGCAACAGATCTACGGTTTTACGCTCGCAAGCTATAAGTCTATGGTTTTATGCCCGGATGCCTTTGTGCTCGGTAGCTTTTATGCTCGAGAGGCTACAAACCTACGACTTTACGCTCAGTAGATACCAAATCGATAATCTCACGCTCGTTGGCGTTTAGTTTACGCTCGGAGGCAACAGATCCGCAACCTTACGCTCGAAAGATTTCTTTTTCACAGGCTACAAATCTACAGTTCTACGCTAAGGAGCTTTCTACGCTCGACAGCAACAGATCTACGGTTTTATGCTCGCAAGCTATCAGTCTATGGTTTTATGACCGGATGCCTTTGTGCTCGGTAGCTTTTACGCTCGAGAGGCTACAAACCTACGACTTCACGCTCAGCATCTACGAATCTACGATCTCACGCTCGGTGGCTTTCTACACTCAATAGACTATGAACTCAGGATTTTTAGCTCATCTACACTACGGATCTCTGACTTTCCGCATATCCGAACGGTTCTCAAGGCGGTCGATTACAGGAGTTCACTCAGAATATACTCCTTCTTGACCTCAAAATATCCCAAGTACCCGAAGCATACAGAGTTTAAACATTGAGAAATTACTCTTCTCGGGTCAATTGGAGTTTCATCCAGACTCCAGTCTGAATATCTCGTCTATCAAGATGGCAACTCAGTTTTGACAGCCATTCCTCGACCCTGTTCCAAGGGATTTTCGAGAAGTCATTCTTGAAGACGAAGTCTAAACAAAAATTTTGTTCATCAGAAGTAAAAACTCTACACGGTTCCTCAGTCTTAGCAGCAGGACAGTTCTAAATGCTCAAAATGCTCAACAGCGTTCTATGGACTATTCGCTATGCATAAAGGACAGGACCTAGCACTCTTTCTAAACAGAGTTGGCGTAAAGAATTAGACGTGTCGAAGCTACACATATTCAGACTTCACAGCAACATATGGCAAAATGATCATATGCAGAGAAGAAATACGATTTTTATTAAAGATCAAAGTCATGATTATATATGAGGGAAATCCTGTCTACAAGGGGTTTTTTCTTTATTTTTTATGATTACATATGAGGGAAACTCCGTCTACAAAAGATTTCTCCATCGTCATCTGAAGATCGCCTAGAAGCTGTTCTGACAGGTTCTCGCATGGGCACAATTCTTCATCCATCTTCTCCAACAGTCAGTCAGTTCCAGCAAACTGACTGACATGGTAATGATCAACGGCGGGAGAATACAGAGTTGGGGCTTGCATAAATTATACAGATCGCATGCTCCGTGTGGCGTGACAGATTGAGTTGAGATATTTCACCCAACTCAATGCCCGAGGTCAGAGCTAGTTGCTGCTCTCACCCCCGGAGGTAACAGGAGAAGACACCGCTTGCAAGCCGTGTGGTCCAATACGACCCTTCCCTTCTCCTGGAAGCACCACCATACAAAGTTGCTTATTATCCCGAGCAAGGGAGGCTAAGATATCCTTCCATGATCCATCATTGCAGTGGATACTTGCTCGAAGATGCCGTCTTTTTTGGCTCCTTACACGCTGGAAGAATATGATCTCCTTCTTCCTCAGGTCGACCCGGCAAACTCCGGCGATCATCTCTGCGAGGTGATAGAAATGTGGGGAGAACAGGTTAACTCCCCCAGCCTTTTTATAGGCGAAAGAGGTCACACCGGTCCCCAATAAATCCGCCATAAAGTCAGCATCGACCGTTTCAACGCTCCATTCAGAAACATTTTGAGTTACGAGGAGCGGTTCATGCTTCATTCAAAGCGTTCCAAATTTTGAGGAATTTGAAAGCTTTGAAGGGGGTCTTGTAGAAGCATAAAAAATATGCCGGATGACTATACGCAGCATATTGGTGCAGAGCAGCGTAGACAGAGGCCTTCAGAGCCATCAAGCGTGCAATAGAGCTTTTTCCGCTAAAAATACAGCATGAAATATAAAGCTCAAAAAGGCCATCCACGTAAGGCAGTACGTCCAAAACTGCTTCAGCATAAACAGGGTGCTTCATCGCCTCAGGGCATAAAAATCATCCTCTTTCAAACGCAGCATTGAGGTGTACAAGAGACGCTTCGTATTCTCCAAAGTGAACATGTCAGACCCTGCAATGTACCTGTCAGATCCTGCAATGAACCTGACGTCTGGACTTCTGACAAAGGGATACGGTTCGACTACCCAGACGACGGCTATAATGATGGCACAGCACTGCGACCCAAGCTGTCATTTACCGCCATCTCCTTTGCGTAAACTGCTTTTACGAGCACCAAGGGATACGCTGCCTTGTTTTACACAGGCAGACATGAGCTGTTTATGCTCTGCAGTAGACAAACCGCCTGCCACATCAAAACTGCACTCCGTACGGGGCTCGAGGCACGTCTCTGCATCCAATGCACAGAGCGATGACAGTTGCTCGAGGCACGTCTCTATATCTAATGCACAGAGCGGTGACAATTTCTCAAGATACGTCTCTGCGACTGATGCGCAGAAGGGTTGCAGACATTCAAAAACACGCCTCCGTATTTAATGTACATGATGGTGGCAAATCTCGGCATTTAATGCAAGAGATTTGATTATATCTTCAAAAGTCATAATTCCGGCTAAGACGTCCACATCAGCACTCTGGCACGGTACGCAGCGGCTTCTATGCCCATCTAGCTCCTGTGCTCACTCGACCTCTATGACCGCTCGGCTTCTACGCCCATTCGGCTTCAACGCCCATTTGGCTTCTACGCCTACTCGGCCTCTATGACCACTCGGCTTCTACGCCTGCTCGGCCTCTATGACTACTCGACTTCTACGCCTATTCGGCTTCTATGCCGGTTTGATAACTATTTGGCTTCTATGCCATGGTGACGGATATTGATTTCTACGCCCACTCTTCTACACAAGGGATACCTACCTACGTGGCTTCTACGCCGTGATCTTCATAGCGATTATACGCGTTTTGTCCCTTAGTTGGACCCGCATCACACGCTCATTCAAAGGATCATCTATACGCAGGCATTGGTTACTTTAACCGTTGTAGAAAAGGGTATTGTACTTTTTACTCCTCGATTTCTACACCGACGGAGTGGTCACTGTCACTAAAACTCTATAAATAGAGACCTCTATCAATGAGGAACAAGGTCAAAAATTTGGTCAAGAATACCAATATCAGATCCAAGGTCGGAAATTGGTCAAAAAAACCAATATCAGATCCAAGGTCGACAAATTGGAAGATCGAACCAGAAGTCAAAAGAGAGAGAGAGAGAGAGAGAGAGAGAAGAATCCGGAGCTCAGGCAAAGAGTAGGGATCGATGACTTTGGCATCGTGCGTCCACCCTCTTCTGCAACCTTCGAAGCTGCTTCCTGTCTTCTACAGCACTTCTTCAACATCGTGTGGTCCAAGGGCTAAAGTGATCGACTGCAGATCAGACACCTATGGCAATATTTACCCAGATTAAATAAATTGTACTCCCATATCCTCGTATAGGATCAAATTGAACAAGTTTGTTTGTAAACCAAAGAAGGCGGGTTTCATGTAAACCCCATCCTGAATACATTTTTATTCTTTCATTTTCCACCATAAATATCTATGCCTGGCACCAAGTCTGTAGAGAACTCCATATCTCTGTCTGGTGGCAACCCCAGCAAGTCCCCCAGAAAGACGTCCATATACTCTGTAATCAATGGATATGGCGGCTCCTGCTCTTCTACCAAAGCTCCACAGAAATCTCCTTTGCTCTACTATCTTGCCCCTTTGAGGAACTCAAACTCTGTTACTCCTAGTATTTGGAACAAAACTCTGCCTATACGATAATCTATACTAGCATAGTGCTTACTCAATTATTCTATCCCGAGTACTATATCATAGCTCAAATATGGCATTATGAGTAGATACAGGCTTAACTCTAGGCCTTCCAAAGAAACTCTCTGATCCATGCAAACATCACTAACCAGGATAATACTAACCCCGATCGTGATCTTTCAAGTCCGCGCCAACAATTTTGTCTCAAGGTGTTATTTCAGAGCAAAAGATACAGATACAAAACTATGTAAAGCACTAAAATTAAATAAAGCATGAGCTGGAAAAGAATCAAGATAGACTGAACCTGAAATAACATCACCGACTGGATCCTCCTCCTCGATGGTCAAAGCGAAAGCTCGCCCCTGTCGCTGGGTACCTCTCTGTTGCTGTTGGTACAGAGCGAACTGTTGCTGTTGTTGTGGTCGAGGAGGTCCTCTCTACTATCCCGCTGGTGGTCACGAGGGTGCTCTTTGTGCCTGTGCCCCGCCTTGAGCTGGACGAGCTAGAGATTTAGGACAAGCTCTCAATTGATGGTCTCCTAATCCATAAAATAAGTACTGGCCCAATCTCATCCTGCATGCATCCCATCTGTGTCCCTGTTTCTTACAAAATAGGCAAAGAATAGTTGGCCTCTGGATCTGGTGTGCCTGTTGTATTGGCGCTCTAGCTGGTCCATGATATTGTTGCCTCAGATGTTGGAAGTGTCTCTGATTCTACTACTAAAAGTGAGGCCGCTTTGTTGAACCTTTGTTGGTACTGGATCCTCTTTTGTCCCTCGGCCTCTAAGCGCCAAGCTCTAGATCATCCTCTGCCCGCTGTGCCTGACTCAGAATCTCCTCAAAAGTAGCGATGGGATCTTCATTCATATGTGATTTGATATCCCTGTTAAGGCCCTTCCTAAACTTCTTAACCCTTCCTTTCGGGTTCTGCCCTTCCACAGAGTGACCTAATCTGAAATACTCTGCCGCATATTTATCTACCGTCATACCTCCCTGAAAGAGGTACTGAAACTAGCTCTCTAGAGATGTCAGAGCCATATATGGAAAGAACTTTTCCTTGAAGAGCTCCTTACAAGCTTCCCAAGTATGTCCTGGTGCTGAGATCCTGGGGTCTGTCTTGAACCAAGTCAGTACGATGTCAAACATCGTGTTTCCTGTGGCCTCTACCTGCAACCTCTCTGGTATCTACGCCAGCCGCAGGTTCCGCTTAATGTCTTCTATCCATCATTAGCATAAATAATTCCTTCAATGCCTTTAAAGTCCTTCGGCCCCATCCTCTTGAAATCTATGATAGTCCCCGGCCTCGGCTGCTGTAGGGTAAAGTAAGGTGGTGTTGTCTATGGCTGGACTAAGGCGACTCTCTCGACTACGGTGAGTACAATCTGGTGAGCATTCTCAATGTCCTGCCTCATAACCTCTGATTAGCGCTCTTGTGCCTCCATCATATGATGAAAGAACGCAAACATCTGCGTCTGATTGACTGCGGGTGGTGAGGGTGGAAGATCCGCTAAAATTGTCGGTGCTGCCCTCTGTACCAGAGGTGGAGCACCTCCGAAAGCTGCTGTAAAAATGCCTACTTGGATCGGGGTAGTGGACTTCTGGAATGTAGCTGCTGGAACAGCGTCTGCTGGTGTTGCCCTCATAAGCGAGGAAGTGACCGAACTTGCTGACATTGCGCCTAAGCACTGGGAACACGTCTTCGGCGGCATCCTGAAGATAAATTAAAACAAAGGAATCAATATTGAGTAAGATACAATATCATCAATGAAGGACAGATTCATTCAAAGTAAAAAAAATATTCTAATAGATAAGGATAGCAAAACTGATATTGGAAGTATTTTCTAGTTGTGATTATATATATTCTCAATCTAAATTATATTTCCTAAAGCAGGCTCGTAGTAGTACTCTAGGTGAGCATTACTACGATATCGCTTTACTTGCGACTATAAGACCTGCATGGGCTACCACTAAAAATGTGTCACGACCCACGCCTGAAATAAGGGCATGAGTAGTGAGCAACGCCCTGCCAACGCCGCAGAATCAGCGGTAGAAGTTGTCTGGGTCAACTCTACTATCTAAACATCTTATACAATATATATATATGGTACCTGTCAATCATCTCAACTACAAATGGAGGAACAATATGGTATCTGATAAATGTAAACTATACTCAGTCACAAAGCAACTAAGGAAGATAAAGCACGAGATGGAATAACGAAAGAAAGAGTCACGATAGATCCACAAGCCTGAAATAATATATATACATGCCAATAATCTCAATAAAAGTCGAATACAAGTCTAACAAATAATCTAAGCCTCCTCAGGCTCTGGTACTAAGTTCTCCTGCTCTAAATGAGTATCCTCGAATGGCACATCGTCATGCAGTTCGTAGTAGGTAGGACACTTGTCAACGGCCAATCATCTGAAAATATATTCAGCCAGGATTGGAGCGAAGTACATACTTCTAAAAGCAATTTCAAATACATAATCGAGCATATATAACAGATAATAGAAAATAATATACGATAACTAAATATCAAAATAAAATGAACTAGCGTGAACATGTAATATACTAGAATAAAGAATAAATAATAGAATAACTATAATATAATGGAACTAAATTAAATTAGCTAATGTGCCATGGAATACAAGTTTACTATGTGATCGGTTTAGGTTGAACACCAATACAATATGGTAACTCGATTACACGTATGATATGTAATTTACATGTACTCGAATACATTTGGGCTTGATCACATAACCAACTATTATTCTTCCATTCCCAACCAATACCAATGGATCCAATCATGACACATTGCAAACACGAATATGGGCACACTGAACACAAGCAGTGTGTGAATACGAAGTACACTAAAATTAATACTCGATACACACGATAAAATACATGTGGAGGAGTATCCGCTGAATACAATAAGGGATAACATCTCCTGACAGGATCCATATAGTACCCGTCTGTGAAACCACTGTGTCGGAATCAAGTATACAGTTATAGAATATGACATATATATACTATTAAAAAATAAAAACTAATAGAGAAATTTACTCGCCTGAGGTCCTGATCATGACACAAAACGGTATCCGAACTGGTGTCACACAGACCTATATATGAAATATCAATGTTAAATGGTGTTCTAGAATGATAAATAAGTTAAACTAGGTAAACATGTGATTTCTTGGTCAAAACTAGGTCTTCACCTTTATTCTAGGTTCATACTAGTCTACATTACTAAATACTAGGTTAACTAAGTCAATATCCATGTTAAAGTCCCATATTACCTATATAGTTGACCTAGAGGGTCAAACAAGTCAACTATAGTCAAAACTAGGTGATACCTAGGTTTATAAGTAACACCATAGTATCTTAGAGCATCCCAACCATAACTTGGTATCTTGAAATACCTACTCTATGTGTGTAATACCCTAGTATATTTATATAATGGTATTACCTAATATCTAGTGTTACCTTATCTTTGGAGTTATTACCTTACATATAACATTTAACTTAATATAACTCGTGCCATCTAATACTTTGTTATACCCACACCCCAAAAATATACCTGTATGCACATATGCATACACCCAGGCACAACAGTTACTCCTAATCCTACTCCCTTTCACCCTTATTGACACTGCCATATGTATGCTCACAGACACACACTCACCACTTATGTATATTCATGTGTACACTAACAGACATTCTTGATACCACTATAAACCAAGTGAAGTCATATACACCTACTATTATGACCCGTTGTTGTTGTATTTCCCCTATCAATAGTCCTACTATTGACCTTAACTGATACACAAGTAACACAACGCTACATTTGATCACTTACTAGGGTTCACTCTAACTCTCACTAATTCCTCTGTAAAATTCATCCTCCAAGCCTTGCATTGGATACTCCCATACCACCTTCACTACTGCTATCTACAGCAGGTACAATAATTTATTACCTAAATATTGCACCCACTTATTTCTCATAAAACCGAACATCTTTCCCCAGTCTAATACCAAGTCAACACAGCAAGTTGTTGTTGTTACCCTTAACTGATACCTCATGCTCAGAACCACACAATACCAACATAACAACTGCAATAACACCAACACCAACCTCCTCCCCACTACAAGCAACAGGCAACCAACTACACTCATGCCCTCATACTTGTACCTGCACTCGAGAACCTCAATATGCACTCTTCTATACCTTGCTGCTCTAGCCACAACTGGACACACAGACCGTAATCTCCTGATACTTCTATGTATCCACATTCCACACTCACACCTTTGCATAAAACCATACACAACACTCTCAATAATCCCATTCTCAATACTCACATGTACACCACCAGCAGAACTAAACTCGAGCTCTTGCTCTTGAGGCAACCTCACTGTGTACATGAACATACTTGTTCCACCTACTGCTTGTAGTCTAACACAGCTGAACCAAGCATCCCCTTAATGTGTGATACACAATAGTGTATCACACTTCTACTACAGGTACTAATCAGTGCACACAGTGCACTGAAACTCATTCCCCCTAATACCTAGTTACAGTCTATGCCAATCCTATTGTTACTGCTGCTCTCTCTCTCTCTCTCTTCGTAACAATGCACTGTGCACTAAAGTTTCCCCCTCTCCCTAATCACACACACACAACACACACACACACACACACATACACACACACACACACATATATATATACACACATATGTCAGAATATATATACTAACACACACTAATGGGCAATATATCAAACACGTAGTGGGCACTAGTGTGAAACGCTAGGATACGCTCAAGATATGCACTCTAATTAAGTATCAAAACCCACAATCCTCCACAAATATCATTTATACATATCAAATATAATCATGAGTAATTATTATAATTAGTTAAAATGGAAAATGAAGCGAGATTACACTAATTAGTACAAAATACCCAAAATAAGTCTCGTATCGTACTGTATCATAAAATACCATGATACGGCCTACACATATCTATTTATTGACATGTACCAAGTCCCATTATCCCTATCTAAGTCTAATTTGATCCAATTGGTCTCATGATACACAATTGATGTGTCAAATTCGTAATTCCCCCAAAATATCTCCAAATTACCACATAGAATTCACAATACAAAGCTAAATAGCATAAAATTTGTTCCTATAGTTAATTATATTATCACCCTCACTTTTTTATTCAA
Organism: Iris macrosiphon; assembly: GCA_036927795.1. Classification (NCBI taxonomy): domain Eukaryota; kingdom Viridiplantae; phylum Streptophyta; class Magnoliopsida; order Asparagales; family Iridaceae; genus Iris; species Iris macrosiphon. The sequence goes on along the minus strand of JAYESA010000019.1, from coordinate 117,271,084 downwards.
GGATAGTTTGGTAATTAACATGGATAATTTAATTCTAGGATCATTTGTATTTAATTTTGTGCATGCATGATTAATTATTTATCGTACTAATTGTTGATTTCCTATTATAGTTTATTTTAGATTTGTGTATTGGACCTAATCTATTTATTAGAATACATGAACCCAACTTTTAGTTTGAGTTAGATTGAGCCCATTAAATTAGGCCTATGGGTTAGGAGGTTTGATTAATTAGAGAAACCATTAGAATAGAACTTTCACTCCTTAATTAATTTTTTCATGAGAGGCCCCAAGGGGGTATTTATGACTTTTCATATAACTTGGAAAAGGGGTACATGGCCGACCACATCAAGGAGGAGGGAGAGTGCTCTCATTTTATTCATCCCTAAAATTCTAGATCTACATTTTCCTCTTCCATATTCTCTCCATTTCCTCATCAATTCTCCACCAATTCTTCACCAATCTCTTTCTAAATTCTTCATTGAGGTTTCTACACCAAGGATCTACAAGAAGAAAGCAAGGAGCAAGGAGAAGACGGCCAAGATCTATAAGGAGAGGAGCTACTTGACAATTGGGAACTTTTTATTGGGAATCCATCTACCAATAGGTATATTTCAGTTTTTCCTCTTCTAATATACTCTAGATCTCATATTTAACCATGAGAAACCAACTGGCATGCATAGGCTACCCATAGGAATTTATTTTAGGTTCATCGGAGATCTACGGTGGAAGTTATGTCCATTTTGGTGACAATTTTGGAAGAATTCCGAGATTGGCATATGTAGTGCTTGTCATTGGGTCTAATAGATTTAGTTAATATTTAATTGCTTGTTTGTAACTAGTATCGTGTCCATAATTGGATACGTGTAGGCCGTATCTCGTCAATATGATGAAACGGGTTGATTTTGGAGATTTTCCTCCGACACGGGACCTTGTGCATATCACATTGTGACACGGACACGTAGATATTTTAACTACTATATTTATTATTCATAATTAATGTTTTTGACTTGCTCATGTCCTCCGGGATGCTTTTAGTTGTGTGTTGGAGCCGTATCGCAAGAATATCATAGAGAAAGTGTGATGCGGGTGCGGTGCACTCCATGTGTTTGTTGTTTTGCCTTTTTTCCTATACATATATATGTAATTATATATATAGATGATAATCAGGTGATATATACATGTATATAATAGTATAATTTGTGTTTGTGTATATGTGTGAGTCTATGTGTATATATACTAGTGTATATAGTTATATATATATCTATAGGTATATGTATATATACATGTGTTGGTTTATATATATATATATGATTTATATATATGTGTGGATATATATATATATATATATATATATAGTAGTGAGGGGTTGATACATATTGATAGAGAGGTGTATAAGTATATATGTATACTTATATGTATTTAAGTGTATGTATATTATGTGATTATATATATCTATATATACATAGTCGTGTCAGTATAGTATTTGTGTGCGTGAGAGTGTAGTGAGGAGAGTCTCAGTTTTAGTCACTGCAATGGGGGAGAAAGAGGCTGTGTCTAGCAGTGGTTGCTAGACTGCAGCAAGAAGCTGCTCGAGGCAAGCTCTGCACAGTGGCAAGAGTGAAGAGGTAGAAGTCAATGATGCACAGCAGAAGAACCGAGGCCAGTGATGCACATTAGTGTTGTGCACAGTTGTGCACAGCTTGGGCAAGTGAAGATAAGTGCAACAACTGTAAAACTTTACTGCACAAGTGCAGTATCACCATGTATTAGCCTTGGGCAGTTTTGGCTGCAAGCCAATGCAATGAGGAAGCTAGCAGTTTACAGTCTTGATAGTACAAGATATGCACTGCTCAATGGGAGCACAAGGCTCGGGCTGCACTGAGGGATGTACAGTTGGGATGCAAAGCTAACTGCACAGTATCAGGCAATTTTGGGTTTCAGTTACTGTGCAGTTTCCGATCACATTTAGTGCATAATTCACTGTGCAGTATCCTACTGCACAATATCGATTTTGTTCCACTATGCAGATATGCACAGTATCGGTTTTAGGTTCAGCCAAGGTAATGTGTTTTTGGTTAGTTTAGAAGGATAGTATATTAGTTAGTTTAGTAGGTAATTATTAATAGTTAGTTGATTATATATATATGTTTGTAGTTGAGGAAGTTGTTTACCTTATTAAATAGTTATGAATAGAGATACCTTGCTTGCTAATAGAATATATATATATATATATATATATATATATATATATATATATATATATATATATATATACCTACTTGTTAGATTAATGACTATATGTAGTATTGTATCTATGTTGATATTTAACTAGAGATATATGTATATGTGTATCTTATAGATAGGCATATTTGGTAGTATAGTTAGCCCTCTAATAGTATTAAGATATATTATGGTAGCTAGTATATTAGCTTGGGGTATCATATATATGTTAGCTATTTATGATGAGGTGTTGGGTTACCTTAAGATACCAAGGTATTACCAATGTAGGGGTCGATACTCAAGGTATTGGGTTCGAGTATCGAGATTGGTGTATGGTTTGCGATATGCATTGGTGCAAGGCCAAGGTATCCTATTTCAATTAATTTGTTATATTATTATAATATTTAACTTGAATAAATATATAAAATACTATTTTTATAATCGAAACTTGTGTATCTTGGGATACGGCTCTTTGAGTGCTTTGTTATCTCTTAGCTTAGCTTGTATAGCATAGCTTCATAGTGTATCGACTTAGTGGCTTAGCATTAGACACTTGCAACTTTGATTTCATGGGTTTGACATAGAAATGGCTTATCGACCTAGAATTGCATCAACTTAACTTATTTTTATTCTTGCACCTTGTATTGATGCAACATACCATATATAGGTTGTATGACACCAGCTTGGGCATCGAGAGACACACCTTGCTCAGGACTTCAGGCAAGTATATTTCTCTGATAGTTTTTAATTCATAATATTGTATATATGCATGTTCTAGAATTATATACATTGATCCCGACATAGTGATTTCACGGACTAGTACTATATGGATCCCATCAGGAGATGTTATCCCCTACCGTGTTCAGCGGGTACTCGTGTACATTGTATCTCATCGTGTATATTAGGTATTGATTATATTTCGTGTTCACACACTATTCGTGTTCAGTGTGCTTATTCGTTTACACCTACCGCTTATGTTCGGTGGTATGATATTGGTGTACACCCACTACTCGTGTTCAGGGGTTATATTTTGTGTTCGTAGCATGTTGTGATTGGATCCATCGATATTAGTTGGGGTGGGAGAGTTGGAGTTGATTATGTGATCAAAGCATTATTACATAGTGTACATTTTGGTTACATACCTCACTTATAATCCGTCTTACCTAATCATGTTCACCCAACCCGATCACATAATAAACTTGTATTCTGAGACACATTAGCTAGTTTAGATTGTAGTTATTTTATCATATTATTGATATCCATATTGTTGATCTATATTCTCGTATATTACCTATATATCTATTATTCATTCATTCATTCATATGTTTAGTGATCTTGTATTTCATTTCTATTATATGTTTATATGCTCGATTATGCGATTTTAACTGCTTTCAGAGGTATGTACTTCGCTCTAATCCTGACTAGATATATTTTTCCAGATGACTGGCTTTTAGACCAGTGTCCCATATTCTACGGGCCTCAGGATGGCGTACCTTTAGAGGATACTTCTATTTACCAGGAGAACTTAGTTGCAGAGCCCGAGGAGGTCTAGTTTTTGTATTAAATTGTATTAGACTATTATTTTGGTGGATTCATATCTTGTATATTATTTTAGATTATGAATTATATCTTATTCTTTCCTTCGCTATTCCATTATTGCATTATTCTTCCTTAGTTTATTTTGTGATTGAGATTAGATATACTTGTCAGATACCATATTGCCCATCCGTTCGGAGTTGAGATGATTGGCAGGTACCATATTATATTCTAGAGAAGATAGATAGTTAGAAATGACCCAGACAGCGTTCTACCGCCGATTCTGCGGCGTATGCTGGGTTTAATCACGTACTCGTGCCCGATTATCCGGGTGCGGGTTGTGACACATTTTTAGTGGTGGCCATACAGGTCTAGATTCTCAATTAGTGTGATTTCGTAGTTGTGCTCGTCTAGAGTACTGCTACGAGCCTGCTTAGGAAATAGGATTTAGGCTGAGGGTTTACTCAATCACAACTAGGAAATATTCTAAATCTATTTTTTAAATATTTATCTATTGAATATTGTTTTACTTTGAATAAAGTTTTGTCCTTCTTTGATGGTATCGTGTCATATTCAATATTGATTCCTTATTTCAATCTATCTTCAGGATGTCGTCGAAGACGTGTTCCCAGCGAACATGTGCCATGACAGCACTATCAGTCACTTCATCACCTTTGAGGGCAGCACCCTTAGACGATGGTCCAGCACCCACATCCAGGAGGTTAGCTTTACCGATCCAGGTGGGCGTATCGGCAGCAGCTTTCGGAGGTGCTTCCCCTCCAGTACCGAGGAGAGGACAGACAGTTTCCGAGGATCTTCCACCTCCACCACCAGTTGTTGATCAGACTCAAATATTTGTGTTATTCCAGCAGATGATGGAGGCATAGCAGCGACAGTCAGAGGTCCTGCGATAAAACATGGAAAACGATCACCAGATCCTACTTACAGCAATTGAGAGAGCTACTACAGTCTAGCCACTGACGGCATAAGCACAGTTTATTCTACATCTGTCAAGGCCGGGTACCATTATCGACTTCAAAAGGATGGGCCCGAAGGACTTCAAGGGCACAAAGGGGATTATCTATGCGAACTAGTAGATCAAGGACATCAAGCCGAACCTGCGGTTGGCACAGATTCCAGAGGTGCTATAGATAGAGGCAACGGGTTGTATGATGTTCGATATTTTCTTAACATGGTTCCAGACAGAGCTGAGGATTACAGTACCAGGACTCTCTAGGAAAGCCTTCAAAGAGCTTTTCAAGGAGAAGTTCTTCCCAGACGTAGCTCTTACATCTTTGGAGAGTCAGTTCCAGTACCTCATCCAGGGAGGTATATTAGTGGACGAGTATACGGAGGAGTATTGCCATCTAGGTCACTTCGTGGAGGGTCAGAACCATAGAGGCAGAGCAAGGAAGTTCAGGAAGGGCCTGAACCGGGAAGTCAAACCCCACACCAACGGAGATCCTACTGGCACCTTCGAGAAGATACTCAGGCAGGTGCAGAGAGCGGAGGATGACTTAGATCTCGGCTCTAAGAGGCCTAGGGACACCGGAGGATCCAGCAACAACACAGGGCCAGCGAAGAGGCCTCACTTCCAGCAGTAGTATAAGAGGCCTTACTAGCACCAGAGGCAGCAGTATCACGGGCCAGCTAGAGCGCCAGCTCAGCAGATACGTCAGATTCAGATGGCAGCAGTTTGTTGCACTTTCTGTAAGAAGCAAGGACACGGATGGGACGCATGCAGGATGAGGCAATGCTTATTCTATGGATCGGGAGATCATCAGTTGCTGGCTTGTCCCAAAGTCCCAGTTCTTCAAGCTCAAGGTGGAGGACATGCACAGAGGGCACCCGCTTGACCACCAGTGGGCCAGCAGAGAGTACCTCTTCCACCACAGGAGCAGCAGTTTGCCCAGCATCAGCAGTAGAGAGGAGCGCAGCGATAGGGGCAAGCTTTTTCCAGCTCTTGTTTTGTTCGATTCTGGTGCTTCTCATAGCTTTGTATCTATATCTTTTGCTTTGAGGCATCGCCTTAAGTCTAAACTGTTGACGAGGACTTGCAAGATCATGACCGTAGGTGCCATCATCCTGATCAGTGATGTTTACAAAAACCAGAAAGTTTATTTGGAAGGCCGTGAGCTGACCGTATGTTTACTTGTAATGCCACTTCCGAGTTATGATATAGTACTCGGGATGGATTCATTTAGTAGACATCATGCTAGTATCGATTATTGTGGAGGCAGAGTTTTATTTCAGACGCCAGAAGAGCCGAAGTTCGAGTTTGTCCGAGTAGCAGAGCAAAGCAAAGGCAATTTTAATGGAGCTTTGGTAGAAGAGTAGGAGCTGCCATATTCGTTGATTACGGAGTTCTTGGATGTCTTTCCAGAGGAGTTAACAGGATTGCCGCTGGACAGAGATATGAAATTCTCTATAGATTTAGTGCCAGGCGTAGAGCCGATCTCTCAGGACGTCTATAGAGTTAACAACAGCGAACTGGCGGAGTTAAAGGAGTAGGAGGATGAGTTACAAGACAAGGGCTTTATCCATTCCAGTTTATCACCATGGGGTGCTCCAGTACTTTTTATACCAAAGAAGGATGGGTCGGTACGTATGTGTATCAACTACAGGGTACTTAATAACCTCACTATCAAGAAAAAATACCTGTTACCGTGGATAGATCACTTGTTTAACCAGTTAAGCATAGCGAAGGTATTTTCCAAGATAGACTTGAGGTCAGGGTACCACCAGGTGAAAGGGAAGAGGGAAGACATCCCGAAGACAGCTTTCAGGACTCGCTATTGGTAGTTCGAGTTCTTGGTGATGTCGTTTGGGTTGACTAATGCCCCGACAGTGTTCATGAACCTGATGAGCAAGGTATTTCATCAGTACGTGGACTAGTTTGTTGTAGTCTTTATAGATGATATTCTGATATATTCGAAGACCCAGAGGAGCATGAGCAGCACTTGAAGATTATTCTAGAGACCCTCAGGAAGGAGAAGCTATATGGCAAGTTATCGAAGTACGAATTCTTCCTTGATAAGGTTGAATTCTTTGGGCATGTCATTACCGAAGTTGGAATCCTTGTGGACCCAAATGACTCGTATATATCCTCTCCACCCAAACGACTGTCCAAATCATATCCATGACACGACACGTCCAGTTTCTCACAACTAAGTCCAATGAATGTATCCTAACACAATAAATATGACTAAGACGACACACTTTCCTTACGCATCGGGAGCAACCCGAATACAAGGATCCGTGCCCTCACGCGTATCACACATCTGTGTATGTACAAATTATGTATCAAGGTCATGGAGATATGAAAATACCTCACAAATATAGGGTGGTCACATAACTCTAGGTCAATGTGCATAAAGACTAAAATAAAGACTGCGTAATCCACTGTTGCACCCAAGTCTATCTTGGACGCATAGTTTTTATAGAATATAACTAAATAAATAAGTAACATAAATGCAACATACTATATAAAATATAAATTAATAGTTATCATGGCAAGGTATACTTGTCTGGTAGTTATTTGTTGCGGAAACAACTCAAGTCATCATGTACATCGAACCAGAAAATATAAGAGTAGTACAAACGTCTCCGGGTACTGCAACAGACATCACCAATATTTTCAGAATATAATAAATAGATAGGATTGACTACCTATAAGTCCAATTTGAACACAGGGGTAAAACAATAATTTTAGGCCAAAGCAGGATCCACTTGTAGGCCACTTTTTATCAAAATACGTACCAGGGGTAAAGGTCTCTAAATAGGACAAATTATAGGTCAAATAAATCCTAAATGATGATAAAAACTCAATGGTATGTCCATTTTTGGATTCCATTATGCCGATCATAAAATTGCTAGTCAAGTCAAACCATAGGTCCCGCGAAAAGGCGGTCGGTCAACTCTCTCAGAATCACGTGAAACTTTGGTCACAAGACCAACGTGATACCATGAATCCAATGGCGTAAGTTTTGTTGTATTTCGACATGCGTATACAAAGTAGGGTAGTTATTTGTAAAAGTTGTGATATGGAAACTATTTACAGATATAGATTGATTCCGACGTGCACACACGTCCGAATTAACTTACACCAAAGTCCGCTCGTCCGTCAGGATATACCATACGCTCCTTTTGGAATAATTGGTACATGACATGGTGGGCCAGTTTTGCGAGACGCACTCCGTATCGCAATATTTCAAGGTATTGAAAACTAGTTTTTTGTCGTTTTGAAATTAGAATAATTCAACCTATATTACAAACTACTAAAAACTAAAAGAAAAGTAAAAATCTTGGTCATATTGTGAAGAAGTCCTTTCAATTAGATTTTGAAAATATTAAATATCTTGGTAGAAAATTGGACATAAGCAGGGGTGGTGGAATTAAATTTCTGAACTGTTTACGAACAATTTTTTGGCCAACTTTCGGTCGATGTTTCGATCAATCTGGGCACCTAAATTCATTGGGTTTGAAAAAAATCCTGGGGGGGTCAGGTTATGAACATGTTCGGACAAACCGATCTATAAAAAAATTAAAGACAAGGGGGAAATATCACCTAGAAGATAGGTAGTTGGGTGCGGCTGTTGTCGTGCATATACACGATCCTGTGCAGCCGTGCGGCTCCGGCGGTTGTCCGCGGGCCACGGGGTGGACCGCCCAGGGTCGGGGGTCACCTGCGGTTGGCTCGAGGGAGAAAATTTAGGGTTAGGTTTAGGTTAATATATATATATATATATATATATATATATATATATATATATATAGGGTAAGGGAAAGAGATCGATGGGGGGGTTTATGAAGCCGCGTAGGGCGGTTCTTGGTCGCGGCCTGTTGGGGGGTTGGGGTAGTTAAGATTTTCTTTTCTATTTCTTATCTATTAGTAACTATATATATATATATATATATATATATATATATATATAAACTATGGAAAAATATTTTTTATACATGAATTAAAATCTAAAAAAATTATAATACTTTAACAAAATATTTTAAGTAAGAAAAATTAATTTTTGTAAGATAGTACTAAATAAATATTTATACAAGTAAATATACCAAGAATTCACAAATATATTTATGACTATTTTTTTTTATAAAGATGCAATCATGATATCCAAATATATATATCTGCTCATAAAATAATTTCTAATTCATTTATAATATTTAACAAGAGGTAAAAAGTAGTAAAAATAGTTTTAGGGAAAAAAATTTAAATAAGTATTTTTTATATTTAAATAAATCAAGAAATTTATATTCTAATTAACTATAAAAATTCCCTAAGGAATTTCAACATTTAAAATAATTTATAATAAATATAATAATATTAAATACACACAAAAATATCTATTTTTCGGTGAGGGGGTTTACAATCTACCCAACTTACAAGAATTTTGTCCTTAAAATTAAAAATAAGGCACAATTCCAAAAATTAGTGGAGGCAATACGGTATAAATAAGTTGAATACAAAATATTTTACCTTAACCTCGAAAAGGGAAAGATGTAACACATGTATTAAATTCTAAGGGTTAGTTTGTTCTACATAAAATACGGTAAAATGGCTTGAATAGATTTTTTTATAAGGAGAACTTGCACAAGGGGCCGACGATTCGAAGGATACGGTAGATGAGATAAGTAACCTAAGAAAGCAAGGTGTTGATAGAGAAGAAAATGCTACTACTACTGCTACTACTCGTGTCACCTACTTGTTTCACGAGTATGTCATCCAGTACAAAAAAAATTAAACTATCCGTATGGATGCTAACCCACTATATATTCAATTCAACATTGATCTATACTCCTAAAATTTTGTGTCATAATGGGGCATATATTTTGTACTATCCATGTGTCAACTTCCATCAACCACGAGTGTGCACCTTTCCGAAATAAGGTAATACAAAAAAAATAATAAAGATTTCGAGGAAGACGTGATCGAATACAAATGCGGGGTTCAAGCGCGAATGAAGATTTCAAAAGAGAGTTGTCAGGACAATTGCGGATGAGATCCTATTTTGGTAAATTCCTATTTGAATGCTCATATATCAGTATAGTTAAGTACCTGATACTATATACTCTGACCCGTCTAGAGGAAAAGTATATTCGTCTAACAAGCTAAGTCAACTATATCTCAATTTATGTAAAGAGTCATGCGAAGAGAGAACCAAGTGCATAAAGGTTGAACAGACCATAATACACTGATTCTGATTTAGACAATATATTAGTATGGGCCCCCATAAACACATGTGTCATGAACAAGCTCGATAAAAAATAAGCTTACAAAACTAGGCTATAATAGCAGTATAAGTCAAGATAGTCCAAAAAATATAAATATGTGAGATTATAATGGATAAAAGTACAATAGTTCAGTTCATCAAGAATCTAAAACTCGTTTGGTGTTTGTTCCTCTATAATTGCTATACTAACTTCTTGTCTGAGTCTCTGGTCGATAAAATAGGGTATGGACCTCTAAACCCTATAGTCTAGGTAACCCTATCTTCTTATACTAGCATATATTCAGTGTCATTCAATTATACTACATTAATGGATCATAAGGCCTATGCGATGCTAGATTGTGAGGCATGCTACCCAACATACATGAACTCAACCAATAGTGTAATTGACCAATGAAGCATATATACCTAGTACAAGTCATCTTTCTAACCTCTATAAATCATGAAAGGAATGATAAGATCGACATTATGAAATGATCAAGAAGGATGCAATTCAAGCAGTCAAATAATAATTCGAAATCAAAATTAAGAGAGGTGATTAAATAAGTGGATGAGATCCTAGACACTAATCCTATATGCAGGCTTGCTTGGTACAGTAACGTAATCGAGATAATATACTCTCGACCTACATGGGCCACCATAAAAATCTGTTACACCCTAGTCCCAAAATACGTAGGACTAGGAATATGAAAGCATGTCAGCCGTATGTATATGGCAACTCTAATATATGGAAACCATAACAAATACTTACGATATTTTATCAATAACAACTAACAAGTGGTAAAGATATCTGTCATAAGTCACAGGGCATAAGTAGATCTCATCTACAGAATCAAATAAAAATACATAACCAATCAAATATATAACTGAATCAAGTAAAGAATGCTTGATAAGAATAACTAGTTGGGTGGAGACAAATCCACTACAAAACTAGAATATAAGATAAACAAATAAGAACATATAATGATCAATGAGGCTCAAAGGAAAGACCTCTTCGAAAGAGAAAGAAGTAGCAAGACTGGGTCCATGCTCCGGCAAATCATCGAGATCGTCTACATCTGGAAAGGGACCAGGTCCTCAGAGGAATATGTCACGCCCCAGTCCCAAAATACGTAGGACTAGGACACATAAGCATGCTAGCCGTATGGATATGGCAACTCCAATATATGGAAACCAAAATCCACACGTACGCTGTAATATGAATATCAAATCCACAAGTGGTATAAAATGTATCACAAGTCATAGGGTATAATCTAAATCTTATTCACAAAAAAATTAATATAAATGAATAACCAACATCTATATAACTAGATATCAACATAAGTATCTAAGGATGATAGTTGGACGGAAACAAATCTACTACCAACTCGAATGGAAAAGTACAACACAATAAACACAATATAAAAATACCAGCTAACAATCATGGGGCTCAGAGAGAAGACATCCACGAAACATATATAACCATCCAAATCTGCGCTCCTGCAAATACTCAGAAACAGATACACCTGGTAGAGGACCAGGTCCTCAGAGGGACGTAACAAGATACAGAAAAGCGAGCCAACTTGAATACAGTAAACATGCATATAATTTAAAAATAAATAAGTACGCTATACAAGACAATCTATATGAATGCAAATAAGGACAACTTTTCGACGTATGGGCAAGGGTAGGCTACTCGATCTATCTCACAACTCACACACATGTCAATGGACATCAGAAATCGATATACCGCGGGGGTAGCGACCAGCGAGACTCCAGAAATCGACATACCGCGGAGGTAGCGACCAGCGCGACACACGCCCGTAGTGCAAACTATATACTATGGTTTACCAGAGTGGTTAAAATCCCATATGCCTAATGATTGTCCTCTATGATACTAAGTGTCAAGTGTATGTCAACATATCTAATATATAGTAATGACTGAAAGGAACTACACATGCAATAAATAAACAGAAATGCAATAAATATACAGAAATATACTAAGCATGTAAAATACTGTAAATAATTTGGCAAGGTATCTTATCTGGTCTGAAAAGGATGAAGTCCCAACTCAAGACGTCGTCCGATCTACCCGTCACATAAATTAAACAAGTTAGGTTACAAAAGTGGGTAAATAGGTTCCTCCATTTAATCTATTTTAATTCTGAATAAAATAACCTAAAATAGTATTTTAATCTTATTATAATATGATTTTATTGTTAAGCTCTAATTTTGGTCAAAAGAAAATCAACTTTAAGGATTTGTGATCCGTGGCACGCAAATCGAGGCAATCCGTTGACCAAAAAGTCAACTGACTCAAATCCTAAATTTGTGTATGGAATCCTATATATTTCAATGTTACATGAATACTGGAATAGGCGGTTTCATAAAATCACAAGTCAGTAAAGAGTTATGGCCACAAGGGTGCACAGATGACAGTTTTCAGTGGTTTCCTGTTTACGTCTACGTTGCACAAATTTTACAGTAGAATAAACTTATATTTTGAATTATTTAAACAAAATTTTCTGGAAGTTCATCATGTCAGCTTTCTAAAACTTCAAACGGTTTGTATTTCCGAGTTTGGGATCTCCCGAAATCTCGAAAATACCAAAACGCGTCTGATTTCGGACAGCTGACACTTTTAGAATTTTCTGGAAAAATAGGTTCTAAAATTATTAAAATAAATTATATAATCAGAAAACTAACCTTGATATAGTTCTAACAAAAAAATTAGAGCGCGTTTGGGGTCCGGAGCTAGGAGATATCGTCTTTTTAATTCGTCATAACTAGTAGAAAATGAGGCTGAATTTATGATAAATTTTGACTATTTTTTGGATGAAAAAGAGAGGAATTTGGAGAAAAAATATGAAGGATGAGGTATTTATAATGGTGGACACTACTTAATTAAATACGACTATGATTGGTTAATTTGGATAGGATTATGATGAATTTAAATAAGGATAGGATATGCATGAAGTTGCTTTCCTAGTAGGTTCATGATTTGAATTAATTTAAAATAGAGTTTGAATTTATCTCAATACTTTATAATCTTAAATATAATTAAGGATAATACAAATAATTTATAAAATCTTATTAATATCAATTAACACTAAATTAGCATCTATCTAATATTAAGACTATATATATCCAAATAAATTCTAAATAATTTTAAAAATCTATATAAATTTCTTAAAATTCGAAATAAATTACAGAAAAATATAATTAAATATTTTAGAATAAAATAAATATTTGGTAGGAATAACATGCAAGTATGGTCGTATAGTAAATCATAGAAGTCCTAGAAATTTATGTTTCCTAAGTTTTAATTACCAAAAATTTTAGAAAAATCTCCAAAAATCTAAAATAACCTAAAATAATTCTAAATAAATATTTATATAAGTAAATATGTCAAAAAATTTATTTTCTAATTAACTAAGAGAATACTCTAAAGAAATTTAATATCTATAATAATATAAAATACACACACAAAAAAAATTTATTTTTGGTGAGGGGGTTTACAATCTACCCAACTTACAAAAATTTCGTCCTCGAAATTGACACTAACCCATATTCATAATAATCACTATATCTATTACACTACATAGCTATCTAGCAGTGTTTCCTAAAAGTCATGGTCTGTCATTCTAACACTTCTCATTTATTGTCCATACACTATCCTATTATCCTCTAACTCGTCTACACTACCCAACTTACAAAATTTCTACTAGTAGTCACAGTCTCTTGAGGCTATTGTCTAGGTTGTAAGACGAATATATTTATTGGGTCAAGAATCTTGGGGTACTTGTCTTGAATCTCACAACCATGATTTTTCTTTGTAACCGTCAAGTATCGTAGTCTAATACTGTCATGCCACCTGACCAATATGTCTGCAAATACTTCGACTACTTTACTACAATGGTCTAGTTGAAGCCGTCGCTACTTTGCCAGCGATTTGTCATAGTTGTCAGTTCGTAACAAGTGCCTTCAATTATTTCCTAGGCAGAGTCTAAGTTTTTGAGCAACAGTTAAAGTCTTGACTAACTTATAAAACTATTAAAAGTATGAACTATTTCAAACAGTCTAACCAATCCCTATTAGCCTAAGGGATGCTATACATGGTTTTTAAAATAATAAGAGGATACAGATATTGTTATAGGTCATATACATAACGGTTATCGTTATGAACTCATCCTTTAGTTATTAATCATTTACTAGACCTTTTATGTTTTTAACTAACAAAATATGGGTGAGGTTGAAGTAATTCCAACAGTTCGTAATGGCGCGAAAAGATACGACTATGATAGAAAGAGTTAAGCACGAGATAAGGAATGGATATGGAAGAGAAGATGAGTCACCCAAGGGGCAAGATGGTGATAGGAGGAGAATACTACTACTGCTACTCGCGTCATCTATTAGCTTCGTGGATATGCCATCTAGTTAGGATATCAACGCATACTCATAATTGCTAAACTACCTTATATATAATTTTACGTCTACCATGCACCTAAGATCTCGTGTCACAATAGGGTTATGAGTATGTAATGACAATATAACTAAAGTTATACCCGTATCTACGACTTCATGTGCCTGCGCTCTCTTGTTTGTTATCATGAGTGCTTGGCCTATGGAGTATATCTGGTACTATCCGTGTATCAACTTATACTAAGCACGAACGTTCGTCTTTCCAAAATAGGGGAAGACGGAAATCAATAATAAAGAATTTCAAGGAGGAGATGATAGAATACAAGTACAGAATCAAAAAGGATTAGAGAATTTAAAAGGGAGTTGCCAAGGCAGTTGTGGATTAAAATCTTATTTTGGTAAATTCCTATATGCATGTTCATATCAGAACAGTTAGGTACCTGACATGATATGCTCTGACCAGTCTAGAGGGCAAGTATATCCGTCTAACATGTTGAGTCAACTATATCTCAATCCACATAAAGTAGTGATACAAAGAGCGAACCAAGTGCACTACGGTTGATCAGACCATAATACACCGATTCTGATTTAGACAATGTATTAGTATGGGCCCCCAATAATACATATGTCATGAACAAGCTCAATAAAAGAATAAGCTTGCAAAACTAGACTATAATAGCAGCAAAAGTCGAGGTAGTAAAAATATAAGTATGCTTGATTATGATGGAGAAAGGTACAAAATAATCTAAGTTCACTAAGAAGATCGGTGTTGTGCCTCTATAGTTTTCATTATAACTCATTGTCAAGGTCTCTAGTCAACCAAATGGGTGTATGGGCCTCCAAGTTCTACAGTCTGGATAAATATTATCTTTTTATGCAAGTCTATAGTTGGTGTCATTCATTTATATTTCATTAATTGGTCAGAAGGACTATATGATACTAGATTATGAGGCATACTACCAAACTTACAAAAATATAACTAATAGTGTTATTGAATACGAGAGTGTATATACCTAGTACAAGTCATCTTCCTACCCTCTATCAAGCACGAGAGGAGATTGACGTTAAGAAGGAATCAAGCAAGATGCAATGCAAGCAATCAAATGAGAATGTAAAATAAAATCAAGGGAGTGAGAAATAAGTGGATGAGATCCTATATTCTAATCCTATGCGCAGGCTTGCTCGGTACAGTAACGTAACCGAGACAATATGCTCTCGACCTGCATGGGCCACCATAAAAATATGTCACGCCCCAGTCCCAAAATACGTAGGACTAGGACACGTAAGCATGCCAGCCGTATGGATATGACAACTCTAATATATGGAAACCAAAATCCACACGTACGCTGTAATATGAATATTAAATCCACAAGTGGTATAAAATGTATCACAAGTCACATGGTATAATCTAAATCTCATCCACAGAAAATCAATATAAATGAATAACCAGTATCCATATAACTAGATATCAACATAAGTATCTAAGGATGATAGTTGGATGGAAACAAATCTACTACCAACTCGAATGGAAAAGTACAACACAATAAACACAATGTAAAAATACCAGCTAATAATCATGGGGCTCGGAGAGAAGACATCCACGAAATATATATAACCATCCAAATCTGCGCTCCTGTAAATACTCAGAAACAGATACACCTGGCAGAGGACCAGGTCCTCAGAGGGACGTAACAAGATACAGAAAAGTGAGCCAACTTGAATACAGTAAACATGTATATAATTTGAAAATAAATAAGTACGTTGTACAAGACAATCTATATGAATACAAATAAGGATAATTTTTTGACGTTTGGGCAAGGGTAGGCTACTCTATCTACCTCACAACTCACACACACGTCAATGGACATCAGAAGTCGACATACCGCGGGGGTAGCGACCAGCGAGACTCCAGAAATTGACATACCGCGGAGGTAGCGACCAGCGCGACACACGCCCGTAGTGCGAACTATATACTACGGTTTACCAGAGTGGTTAAAAGCCCATACGCCTAATGATTGTCCTCTATGATACTAAGTGTCAAGTGTGTGTCAACATATCGAATATATAGTAATGACTGAAAGGAATTACACATGCAATAAATAAACAGAAATGCAATAAATATATAGAAATATACTAAGCATGCAAAATACTGTAAATAATTTGGCAAGGTATCTTGTCTGGTCTGAAAAGGATGAAGTCCCAACTCAAGGCGTCGTCCGATCTATCCGTCACATAAATTAAACAAGTTAGGTTACAAAAGTGGATAAATAGGTTCCTCCATTTAATCTATTTTAATTCTGAATAAAATAACCTAAAATAGTATTTTAATCTTATTATAATCTGATTTTATTGTTAAGCTATAATTTTGGTCAAAAGAAAATCAACATTAAGGATTTGTGATCCGTGGCACGCAAATCGAGACAATCCGTTGACCAAAAAGTCAATCGACTCAAATCTTGGATTTGTGTATGGAATCCTATATATTTCAATGCTACATGAACATTGGAATAGACGATTTCATAAAATCATAAGTCAGTAAAGAGTTATGGCCACAAGGGCGCACAGATGACAGTTTTTGGTGGTTTCCTGTTTACGTCTACGTTGCACAAATTTTACAGTAGAATAAACTTATATTTTAAATTCTTTAAAAAATCTTTTCTAGAAGTTCATCATGTCATCTTTCTGAAACTTCAAACGGTTTGTAATTCCGAGTTTGGGATCTCCCGAAATCTCGAAAATACCAAAATGCGTCTGATTTCGGACAGCTGGCACTTTTAGAATTTTCTGAAAAAATAGGTTCTTAAATTATTAAAATAAATTATATAATCAGAAAACTAACCTTGATATAGTTCTAACAAAAAAAATTGGAGCACGTTTGGAGTCCGGAGCTAGGAGATATCGTCTTTTTAATTCGTTATAACTAGTAGAAAATGAGGCTAAATTTATGACGAATTTTGACTATTTTTTGGATGAAAAAGAGAGGAATTTGGGGAAGAAAAATATGAAGGATGAGGTATTTATAATGGTGGACACTACTTAATTAAATACGACTAGGATTGGTTAATTTGGATAGGATTATGATGAATTTAAATAAGGATAGTATATGCATGAAGATGCTTTCCTAGTAGGTTCATGATTTGAATTAATTTAAAATATAGTTTAAATTTATCTCAATACTTTATAATCTTAAATATAATTAAGGATAATACAAATAATTTATAAAATCTTATTAGTATCTATTAACACTAAATTAGCATCTATCTAATATTAAGACTATATATATCCAAATAAATCCTAAATAATTTTAAAAATCTAAATAAATTTCTTAAAATTCGAAATAAATTATCATGCAAGTATGGTCGTATAGTAAATCATAGAAGTCCTAGAAATTTATGTTTCCTAAGTTTTAATTACCAAAAATTCTAGAAAAATCTCCAAAAATCTAAAATAACCTAAAATAATTCTAAATAAATATTTATATAAGTAAATATGTCAAAAAATTTATTTTCTAATTAACTAAGAGAATACTCTAAAGAAATTTAATATCTATAATAAATATAATAATATAAAATACACACAAAAAAAAAATTTATTTTTGGTGAGGGGGTTTACAGAACGTAACAAGATACATAGAAGTATACCAGTCATAAACTTAATATAAACATATGTACTAGATAAACTAACCAAGCTACGTGAATGCAATTAAGGATAACCGTAGCACGAATGGGCTATCTAGCTAAAATAAAAATGGGATGACCATAGTTTTTTTGGAGATCTAGGTGCCACGTGCATAACGTC
Organism: Iris macrosiphon; assembly: GCA_036927795.1. Lineage (NCBI taxonomy): Eukaryota > Viridiplantae > Streptophyta > Magnoliopsida > Asparagales > Iridaceae > Iris > Iris macrosiphon. The sequence goes on along the minus strand of JAYESA010000019.1, from coordinate 117,252,890 downwards.
ACGGACGTCAGAGGCCGCCAAGTAAATATAGGCTCATCATGACTCGCATCTCCAGCGGAGCGTACGACCTGCATATAAAAAGTATAAAGTAGCCCAAATGACTCGTGTATATCCTCCCCACATAAATGACTGTCTGGATTATATCCATGACACGACACGTCCAGTTCCTTACAACAAAGTATAATGAATGCATCCTAACTCAATAAATATGACTAAGCCGACACACGTCCCTTATGCATCGGGAGCGACCCAAAGACGAAGATTTGTGCCCTCACACGTATCACACATCTGTTTATGTATAAAGTATGTGTCAAGGTCATGGAGATATGAGAATACCACACAAATATAGGGTGGTCATATAACTCTAGGTCAATGTACATAATGAATAAAATAAAGATGGCACAATCCATCGTTGCACACAAGTCTATCTTGGACGCACAATTTTTATAGAAAATAACAAAATAAATAAGTGACATAAATTTGACATGCTATAAAAATGTAAATAAACAGTCATCATATCAAGGTCTACTTGTTTGGCAGTTATTTGGTATTGAAACGAGTCAAGTCATCAAGTACATCAGACCAAAAAATATAAGAGCAGTACAAACATCTTCGGGTGCTACAATAGACATCACCAATGTTTCCAAAAGATAAGAAATGTCTAGGATTGACTACCCATAAGTCCAATTTGGATACATGGACAAAATAATAATTTTGGGCAAAAATGGGGTCTATTAGTGGGTCAGTTTGCACAAAAATACGTGTCAGGGGTAATGATCTCTAAATTGGAGAAATTATAGGTCAAACAAATCTTAAACGATAATACGAAAATGGTATGTCTAATTTTTTGTTCCGGTGAGCGAATCACAAAATAGCTCGTCATGTCAAACCGTGGGGCTCAAAAAAAGGCGGTTCGGTCAACTGTCTCGGAATCACGTAAAACTTGGATCACAGGACTAGCGTGATACCAAGAATCAAATGGTGCAAGTTTCTTCATATTCTGACGAGCGTACACAAAGTTGGAGGATTATTTGAAAAATTCATAATACGTGGACTTTTTACAGATACGGGTTGATTCCGAAGCGCACACACGTCCGAATGAACTTCCGTGAAAGACCGCACATCATGATATACCATACGCTCCTTTCAGAACAATTGGTATGTAACGTGGTTGTCCAATTTGGCGGGGCAGACTCCTTTAGGCTTAGGTCTCCTAACGGATCTGGGTATCCCATGTTCAGCCCAAACACACAAACCTGGCCCGTTAACAATAGCTCAGTCCACTAAAGAGCTATTGTTGCACTACCTTCCTATTCCCAAATTATGATTATGGTTTCCTTCTTATTATATACTTGTTTGTCTCTCCATGTTAAGATATTGAATGTCCGTCGATCAAATTAAGTTACTGACAATTATATTGATCAATATCTTTTATCCTTAAGTAGTACCACTCAACTTTATTTCTTATGTCAGATATAATCCACCTATAGGGTTTACATGACAATCCTTATGAGTTCCTTAAAGAGACATCATCAACCTAATGTATCGAGATATGGATTCCTTTTATAATCAATAATCTATCATACACACAATGTCATTACCCAATTCATAGAGGTTATTGAACAATAATGAATCTCACTCTTTTATGAGTCATAGTAATGCACATTAAATATACATGTCTGTTATTATATCTGCATTAAGAGCATAAGCATCCATAATAACAGAGGTGTTTGTTCTTTTATGTAGTCAGTACAAAGAGAACAACCGCAAGTGGTCATGTTCAATACACACAAAGTGTACTAGTGTAAACCTATAGTCAAGATAGACTAATACCATATTATACCACAACCATTCCAATAGTTTGTTCAAGTCCATCTAGGTTGGGAACTATTTATATATTCTACAAAGAACTGATAATATGATCTTCTGTGTGACACCAAACACCATATTATCTATAATATAGAATATCAGACACTTGCATTAACATTATAACAAATATAATATGCAAATATTTGCCTATATGATTCTTATTTTAAAATAGGAAAATATAGTTAATACAAAATAATGATTTTAGTATATAACCCTAACACAATATTACTACCTACAGCATATCCCTTATTTAATATTAAAAACTCATGGACCACTTTCAGTAGAAGTCTTCGTCTCTACTTGGAAGCTTCAAGTGCAAGGCTTCTAAAGAGTCGGACCCAAACCTTCAGCATTCCCCCACAGCAAAAAACATAAACGTGGGTCAATACTCAATATGTACTGGTGACCGGCCGCAACCAATCTCACCTTAAATTAATACTATATAGATATGTGAAAGTAACAATATTTATAATGTGATCTTGTTACGTTGTCGTAAGTTCAGTTTAAAAATTTATTATATTAGAACATAAGAAACATAATAATTATCATAATTTATTAATTCTTACCCACGGTCATTCAGCCATCTATGTAATTGAGTAATAACTTACTTAGCCTGCGTAGGACATTATTAGCTAGGACATATGTCTATATGAAGAACATTGACATAACGTCATCTTGGACTTATAGTTGGTTAAGTAGCTCCCCTCCCAATGGGTAGCAAGCCCACTTGGTGAATTGCTGAGAGGGAGATCTTCTACGCGACTTCAAGTTCGGTTCACAGGTTCACCTGTATTGGCACCAACAAGGGTTCAAAATTCCTCTTTTCTTTTACTCGGAAATTTGATATAAAATGCGAGATAGTGAATGAAAGCAATAAAAATCGTTCATCAAAAAAATCACGAAGACATAATCATAAAACAAACAGCAAAAATATATCGAAAACAAACATCAAAAATCAACCGTGCACGGGTCTTGACGCTTTGAGCTCCCAAGTTAAATCCTTGACGGAATGGTTGTGCCAAAGCACGCGAACCAAGGTGATAACCCGATTCCTCAACACCTTGTTATTTATCCAGTATTTGGACATGTTCCTCCACGTAATTCAAGTTGACATGCAGTCCTAACTAACCGAAGTCTACCACATGACTTGGTTCATGGACATAGTTCCATAGTTGAGAAAAATGGAACTTATCATGCACTTCATCCAATGATGGTGGTAGCGCGATCTGGTAGGCAATTGGACCAACTCATTTAAGAATCTTGAATGGACCGATGAACCAAGGGCTCAACTTTCTCTTCGTGTCAAATCACATAACTCCACGTATAGGTAATACCTTCAAGAACACATGGTCCCTATCCATGAACTTTAACGGTCGTCGATGAATATCCGTATAACTCTTTTGCCGAGTTTGTGCCACTTTTAACTTCTACCGAACTATGCAATCATTCTCGACTACTTGTTTAACAAATTCTGGCCCAAGTGCTTGTCGCACACCGACTTCATTCCAGCAAATCGGTGACCAACACATTTGCCCGTATAATCCTTCATACGTTGCCATCTGGATACTCGATTAGTAACTATTATTGTAGGCAAATTCTGTAAGTGGCAAGTGATATCCCAACTTGTCTTCAAATCTATTGCACATAGGCGTAGTAGGTCTTCCAAGATTTGGTTAACCCATTCGATATGGTCGTCAGTCTGAGGATAGTACATAGAGCTAAAATGCAACTGTGTGTCTATTGCTGCCTGTAGACTACTCTAGAACCGTTATAAGAACCTTATATCCTGATCTAACATGATTGAAACAAACATCGCATACAGTCAGACAACTTCGTCCAAATATAGTTGAGCCAACCGAGCGACACTCCAGGAGGTTTTGATCACGATGAAATATATCGACTTAATCAATCTATCCCCGATAAACCAAACCACATCATTACCTCGCCGCATCTTCGATAAACCTATAATAACCCGCTTCCCTCAGTCCGAAAAGCTAATTCAAACGACGTAATTGAGACGTCCTAACCCACCTTGCTTGGTAAAATAACTCATTTTATGCAAAAGCATTCATACTTTGCCCTTCAGGAGTTTAGACTTAAACTTTTCAAAGGCACGTTCAGAGTCATTCTTGGACGAGGAGAATCATCGCTAAGGTGGGTGGCTCCGATGAACCTGTCTTTGCTTAGCCTGCACATTCTAAAAATATGGACTCTATATGCTAATTCGCTAGACGATAACCCTTGCATGCTAATAAAAGAATTCAACGCAACTAGCTAAGGGAATATCTCCATCTTGTGTTACTTGTTTAGAACATGGAAAGAAAGTATGAACTTACTAGTACTAGATTTCCCTATGCACCGTACTATATGTTCTTGCATGATTTTGTGGCTCACACTATCATTATAAACTTGCCCAACTAGAATATTTATATGTTCCTTGTACTATACTACTTCACATATTTGCAATGCTCATCACATAGAATATGCCATATTTCAATGCTTGACACGTAGTTTTCTACCATGATTAGATAACACAATATATGTCTTGAATCATTTACTTCCACCAGAAAACTATCAAATAGTCGTTATGTGTAAGCCAGAACCTGAAAGCATCTGGGACCGTTAGGTCGTCATTGCAGATCTTGAACTAGGTGACTGCATCATGAAAAGTTAACCAAGACTCATTTAAGACAAGAATCAGATGGCTCTGGGAGTAATAAGTTTGTGAAGAAGAATCAAATATTGAACCTGTACATGTCTTGAATCATAAAAACTACAAGCTTGCATGGTCGCAAAAAACTTGTGCACGAGAAAATGCTTGTATTCCTCGGACGATCGCTCGGGCACCGGTATTGTGCCGGCCTAGGAGGAATTAAGGGGTATTGCATTCCCAATGGTGGCTAAGTGTAGATAGCCCGCTGGGGTGACATAATATCAAGTAGACGGGGCCTTGGTAGTTCACACCTACGCTTGGTTACCTGAGTCTACCCCAAATATGGTAGTCTCTCATGTTTTGGACGGGATAGTATGTGTACGCTCCATACTTCTTGTGCTACACCCATCTCCATCCAAGAGATTATGATTCGTCTAAATGGCTTATGGTGCCAGCGACCCCTGTTAATATTGATTAAGTCAGCTCGATTACGATAATCCGCGTACGAGTCATTGCATCGTAGCATGTAACGTATACACGAAAATCAGTGTGTAGCTCATTAATTATCTAAGGTAAAGAATGCACGACATAAATATTTAGAGAATGAAGGTATGGTACTCTATATTGTTCAAGCACATCACGCCCGAGTCATGAACACGTTTGTAACACTATGTTCGTATGCACCCCTCCGTTTTGTTTCATTATTACATGCAGGTGAATATGGGTTATCTTGGACAGGGAAGGACACATTATATAGTGGTAAGTTTCACTATGTTACTCTTATATCGTACAACGTATGTAGAAGCATAAAAAATATGCTGCAGAGTTAGACGCAGTATTTCAGTGCTGGATGGCGTAAGACATGACCTCAGAGCCTTTGGCGTACAACAGAGCTTCATCACTAGTACAGCGTAAAATATAAGCTCCGGGATAACCCGCGTAATGCAGTATTTCTAGGCTACTTCAGCGTAAAAAGGTTGTTACATTGCCACTTTGGCGTAAAACCTACTCACTTTTAATGCAGTGGGAAGTTGTATGGGGAACTCTTCGTATTCCTTGAAAGAACCTGTCAGATCATGCAGTGAACCTGACGCTTGACAAAGAGTATTGCACAACTATCCAGACGACGGCTGTAATGATGGTGCGGCACAGAGACCCAAACCGTCGTTTAGTGACATTTCCTTGATACAAAGTACTTTTACGCATACAAGAGAATATACTGCCTAGTTTTACACAGGCAGATGTGAGCTTTTACGCTCAGCAAAAGACAAAATGAACCGCCATGTCAAAAGCTGTTCTTCGTAAAGAGCTCGAGGCACGTCTCTGCTGTTAATGCGCAGGATGGGGGCAGATCTCTGCATTTAATGTACGAGATTTGGTTATATTTTCAAAGACTGGTGAGCCATAATTATAACTAATACGTCCACATCATCACCTCTGCATATTACGCCATCAGGCTATTTTTAGCTATAAGAGCACGTTGTACGCTATCTCCTTGAAATACGCCAACCGGGCTATTTTTAGCTATAAGGAGTACGCCGTATGCTATCTCCTCGGAATACGCCAACTCAGGCTTTATTTGTATTAGTGCGTGATAAGGCTATTTGGTCCAGAATACGCTCAAGACCTCAGTCAAGGAAGGAGGATCGGCTATCTTTTACGCAAACTACCTATCCATGCAGCATCGGGCTTCTACGCCTACAAGGCTTCTACGCCTATTTGGATTCTATGTCGACTCGACAACCACTTGGCTTCTACGCCATGGTGACAGTTATTGACTTCTACGCCAACTATTTCTACGCGAGGGACAGCTACCTACGTGGCTTGCATGCTGTGATCCTCGCAGCGGTTATACGTGTTACCTCATCATGGGACACGCGTCACACGCAGATTCAGAAGATCATTTATACGTGGGTGGCAGTTATTATAACCGCCGCATAAAAAGTGCCACACTCTCCGTTGTCCGGCTTCTACACCAACTGGACGATTACTGTCACTAAAACCCTATAAATAGAGACCTCTATTGACAGAGGTCTAGGGTCACAAATTCCAAGGTCGAAAACTCGGAGGTCAAGGGTCGGAAATTGAATTTCTGAGAGAGAGAGAAAAGTCCAGAGCACAGACAGAGAGCAGTGATCGACGATTATGGCATCGAGCATCCACTCCTTCTTGCAATCCTTGAAGCTTCTCCGTCTTCTACAGCACTTCTTCATCATCGTGTGGTCCAAGGGACAAAGTGATCGACCGCAGATCAGACTCCTATAGTAATATTTACCCAGATTAAAATTTGTACTTGACATCCTTGTATAGGATTAATTGTACTTCTTGTTTGTAAACCAAAGAGGGGGTTTCGTATAAACCTTGTTTTATTTCTTTCGTTTATTATCAAATATAAGATGGCGACTCTGCTGGGGACCTCTTTCTCATCTGACGAGAAAGCAATTGCTCAACACGATGCAGTGTCATTAGGATCAATGAAGAAGACCTTTGTCGTCCAGTTCGACCAATCTGCCTATGAAGATATGCTTCGAGCAGGGGGTAGCTCTGACTCTCTCTCTGTCCAAGACAATAGGAAATTGCGTAAGGTCTGGATGCCACGGACATCCCCTACCATTCCTGCCGACTCTCTGGTTTCTCTGACCAACGAGGTTGTAGCTTCGCAACCTCCGTGCTCCGCGCGTAAAACTCTATCTCCAGTCTGTGATATGGCAGACAAATCTTCTGGTGATGCCTCAGTGCTAATCCAGAGGTCTACTCCGCACTTTGCGCATAAAATTTAGTCTCCCATCTGTGACGTGGCAGACAAAGCTTCTGGTGATGCCTCAGTGCTAATCCAGAAATCTACTCCGTGCTCTGCACGTAAAATTCAGTCTCCCGTCTGTGACGTGGCAGACAAAGCTTTTGGTGATGCCTCAGTGCTAATCCAGAAGTCTACACCACGCTCTGTGCGTAAAATTCAGTCTCCCATCTGTGATGTGGCAGACAAAATTTCTGATAATGCCTCAACGCCAAATCAGAAATTCTAAACGCGCTCTGTGCGTAAAGATGCATCTTTCCTCCGTGGAAAAGCAGATGGTCCCTGCAAACTACGTAAGGGAAAACAAGCGGTGAAATTCTCAACTTCTCGGCTTTTACGCCAGCAAGAGAAGAATCTGCCCGCTCTCCAGATTACGCGAGAAGCTGATGGCCAATTGAGGGCTTCCTCAGTTTTACGCCAGCCTGAGTAGAGTTCCAAATTATGCCAGGTTAAGCCCCTTAGAGTAAAGAAGGCCCGGTTTGCAGAGAGACACACTCCTCGGGGATCGTCTGCTACTCAGATGGCTAACCTGCTGTATACGGGTGGCAGGGGAAAAGTTATGGTTCCCGATATCCGCATGCCAACTGATGTAAATAAGAGGAACAAGCCATCTTTCTCTTCCTCTTCATTTAATCCTCCTGACTTGCATGAATATCTGATCCAGAAGCGCAAGGATAGGAGATCTTCAAGCATGTCTATTATGCCTCCTAGGGAGCACTATTGTAATAGTCATAGGATTGTAGTTAATTATTGTTGTTTTGAAGCAAAAAGGTTAATTTTTAACCGGTTGAACTACTCTCGGTCTTTCCAAGAAGAAGAGCCTATACATGCATCAGGGAATATGGCTTCACACATTCCTAGAGGAAGGTCGAATTTAAGACGTCATCCCTCTAGAACTCCAAGCCAAAGGAGATTCAACAAACTCCTTGAGAACATTGAAGCTGGGGTGTTCCGAAACACCCGTTCGAGGTCACGACAACCGTTTTCGTATTCTTCTGATTCCGACACTGGGGGTCGCCAGTTTCTCGAATCAGATGCTGAAAGTATAGAGTCAATCTCTACGGAGACCTATACTAACCCTTCAATGACATCCAGAGAAATAGGAGTCTATGCCATTGAAGATAAACGTGAAAAGGCTTCCCCATCAGGAAGCACTGAGCAACGCATCGCTGTGTTGGAGACATCTCTGAAAGAGATACAATCCATGATGGAGAATATGCACCAGTTGATGCTAACTCAACACAAAGCTGCTATAGCTCAAGCATCGGTCCCTCCGACTCAAATACGTGTGGGGGTGGACTTACCACCATCCAATGCAAACAAGGAGCCTGCTCTAGATCAAGAGTCAGCAGCTCCCACACTTTCTAACTCGGAGAATATATTGCCTCCTGTTGGAGTTACAATACAACCGATCTCTCACTACTCTGCGGTCCCACTACCTGCTGAAGATTTAATGCAGGAAGTGCGGGAATTGAAAGCCCAATTTGATGCCTTGAAGCACAAAGATCAGCTCAAGAAATAGGGAATCAACCAGCCTTACCCAGCTATCTGGGATGAGGTCCCTTTCTCTCCTAAATACAAACCACAGAATATGGCTTTGTTTGTGGGAAAGACATCACCGAGCCAGTACATGAACTACTTCTGTATGATGACGGTGTTATTGCAAGGGAATGACGCCCTTCTCACTCGAGTGTTCAAAGGCTGTCTCTCGGGAGTGGCTTATCACTGGTACCGTAGTCTTGCGGACAACTGTATTACTTCCTTTGAAGATTTCAAGACTTTGTTCTTCGCACGATTCTACAAAGGAGGGATGGATATGTCTATGTCCTCTCTCATTGAAGTAAAGCAGAAGGAAAAAAGAATGTTCGTACTTTTATCGAACGTTTTTGTCAAGCCACTTTGCAAATGCCTCCTGGAGTTCCAGACTCAGCATTGGTGGATATTTGTAGGAAGAATCTTCTTTCAGTGATCTCGGTGTTCATAGGACCATATCAGTTCCATGATTGGCCATCGTTCATCATCTCAGCGGTAGCCGCTGAAGACAACAGTCGGAAGGCACATGATAATAGAATTATGATATCTACCTCTGATAGAGGCAAGAGGTCATCCTCCAACAGCGACTATACCCGTGGTTATAAAGGAAAAGAAGCTCTGGCGATCAATACGTCCAGGCAAAAGACTGTGGCAACCACACAGACGAAACCTGGGCCTTCCAGGCCCATTAAAGTGTACTCTTTTGACGACGACGATATTTCGAGCATATTCGAGTGTCTTGTCAAAAGCGACAAGATTATCCTCCCTGAGGTAAGGCGGCCTAACAAAGTCGGTAGTACCAATAACCCCAAGTACTATATTTTCCATAGGTACATACATCACCCCACAAAGGCATGTTATGTGCTAAAGAGGAAAATCCAGGAGTTGATCGATGCTAAGGCCATCACTCTGCGCAACAGCGAGAAGACGGTCACAGCCAACATGATCTCTCTTCAATTTGGCAATCTGCCTCCTCAAGAAGTTTCCGATGGTGTTGTACCTATTTCTCAGACAACAATGAACATCGTTAATCTCCCTCCAGCCTGTGGTCAAAATCATGACCTGGTACCCCTAACTACCCAGCGGGGCAAGATTATGTGGGTTCAACCAGATCTGGTGTCAGAGATCGAGGAAGAGACTCAAGCTGCTAAGGCTAAGTATAAGAAGAACTTGAAGCATAGACCATATTATATGGTTGCGGTATCCTCGACATCAGAAGAAGAGGTTTTGGCTACCGAAATCCGGTCAGGGAAAGCTTACCTCAAGGACTATGGAGGAAGTCAAAAAGAAGCATCGACAGACGCTTCAGCTGCCAAGCCTTCAGAACCGGAACCTGCCATACCAAAGGTCGATCCTTTGAGACCAACTGCGGCAGACAAGGGCAAGCAAAAAGAAGTGCGCTTTGATAAACCTTTAAAGAACATTCAAAACAAAGGTTTGGAGAAGCCATATAACTTCGATATCCTAGCCCAGTTGGCTAATACACCACCCAGATTGTCTATTTTTGAACTACTCAAGCTCTCTAAAGACACTCGTCAAGTCCTCAGTGAAGCATTAATGCAGGCGGATGCATACTTGACCCAGCTCAAGTCCCCTGATGAAGGACCTGTAGCATGTCCTCAATGCCATAGTGTGATGGAGGTGGTCCCGAATATCACTTTCACCCAAGATGACATGCTCTTGAAACACAACAAGCATGACAGACCCCTCTATTACACCGGATACGTCGGTTCCATGGAGGTTGACCGGATTCCCATAGATCTGGGATCATCGATCAGTATCATTCCTCCTAGTCTGCTCAGACCACTGAGGATTCCTACCAGCGAATTGGCTTACACCACCACTACAATCGTGGACTTCAACGCCAGGGAAAGTAAACCGTTGGGGAAGATTCGTCTGAGGATCTAGATTGGCGATCTCAGATCAGTGGCTATATGCTATATCATTGATTCAGAGGCATCCTACAATATTCTGCTGGGCAGACTATGGATCCATGACCACAACATCAATCCTTCGACTCTACATCAATGTTTTAAATATGTATATGCCCAAGGAACAGTACAAACGGAGTTGCTGACCTTAACCCATTCAAAAGAGTAGAATCCTACTACTCCGATGCCATATTGTACACTCAAGACTACATGGAGGAGGTGTCAAGCAAGACAAAGGAGGAATCCCACCGGGAGCCAGAAGAATCCTCTGCCGAGCAACCTTTGTCAATCAAGGTAAAAGGGTGAACTACTCGACCGAAAGTCATGGAACCCATGACTATCCACCTGAACAAAGCCAAGTCAGGGAACAGAGGTGATCCTCTAGTGATCACTTTGAACCAGAAGCCTCTACCCTTGGTCATCAACCTTCGGCACAACAAGCAGCCGATTGATGTAAATATAACCAGGAACGTGGTTTCTGACGATAATAAAGATCCTCTTTTCCAGTACATTGACGCTCAAATTCCTAAACAGGAATCATATCCCCATAACGATATAGAACCTATAGCACAAAATTTCTTGAAAGCTATAGATTCCTATCATCCGTATATGTGGGAAGTAGCATCACCATCTAATGTCATCACGACATATGGGCCACATGAGGATTCTATCTTTATTGTCCCGCCTACTCGCAACAGTCAGCATCAAATAGTCTTCGATCGCATGCACAATGAACCGACTATGCAAGAAGATTCTCCTGATGATGATGCTGGTAAAATGCAGGTTCACAGATATAGCCCGCAAGCTTTGAAGATTATACAAAGTATGGGTTATGACTTGAAGCTGGAACCAGGCCTCAATTACAGGAAATACAGGCGAATGCCGTTGCACGGTGATCCCTACTGTCAACGAACTCATTTTGGGTTAGGGTATGCCACCTCCCTTGCAACTTCTGAGTCAAATGAGGATATCTCGTCCTTCTCTCAAGATGGCTCGTCGTCTCCCGGTTCATATGATGATCTCGAACGAGCATTATCAGTAAATACGGTATTGACAGATTCTTTCGAAGCAGACGAACAAGAATCTGATCCGTTTGAGAATGACTCTTGGGCTCAGCAAATGGATACACAGTGGGAACTCAGGTTCGAGCAGAGAGAACCTCCCACTGAATATAAAGTTATCCAGATTGATGTTGGAGATGAGATTTCACCAAAGCCGATATTTATCAGTAATAATCTTTTCGAAGAAGAAAGGGAAGAAATAATCCAGCTGATAAATGAATATATCGACGTCTTTGCATAGAATTATGAGGATATGCCAGGTCTTGATCCAAAAGTGGCTACTCATAAGCTCAATATATTGCCCAATTCAAAGTCAGTGAAGCAACATCAACGTCGGTTCCGCATGGATATGATGGATGCCATTGAAGCTGAAATCAAGAAGTTGATAGACTGCGGCTTCATTCAGGAAGAACAACATCCTGACTGGGTCACGAATGTTGTCCTAGTCATAAAGAAAAGTGGGAAAGTATGTGTCTGCGTCGATTACCGAGATCTGAATGCAGCCTGTCCCAAGGATGAGTTTTCTTTTCCCATTACAGACGTTATGATCGATAATTCATGCGGTTTTGAACGCATGTCTTTCATGGACGGATTTTTAGGATACAATCAAATCAAGATGCATCCTGAAGATGAGAAGCATACTGCCTTTCGGACACCATTGGGGATATATTGCTATACGGTCATGCCCTTCGGACTGAAGAATGCCGGGGCTACGTACCAACGAGCTATGAGTAACATATTCTACGAGTATTTACACAAAATAGTGGAATATTACGTAGATGATATAGCTGTCAAAAGCTGCCTCAAGGATAATCACATCCAAGACCTGAAGACAGTATTCGAGTTGATGCGCCAACATCAACTCAAAATAAATCCTACAAAGTCCTTTCTGGGTGTATCCAGTGGTAAATTCCTAGGATTTGTCATTACCGCCAAAGGCATTCAAGTGGACCCCAATAAAGTAAAGGCCATCTTAGAAATGCGACCACCCCGCAATCTGAGAGAACTCAGGAGATTTCAAGGTCGTTTGGCTTATATCCGAAGATTCATATCCAACCTCTCAGGGAGATGTCAGCCTTTTTCTTGCCTCATGAAGAAAGGTGTATCCTTTGTATGGGACGAAGCCTGTCAGCAAGCGTTTAATGATATCAAATGCTACCTCACTAATCCTCCAGTTCTGGTGCCTCCCGTCATAGGAAGACCATTCTTGCTGTATGTTCGAGCAATGGATTATTCTCTGGGAGCTCTACTCGCACAGAAGAACGATGAGGGTCATGAACAGGCTATCTACTATTTAAACAGGATGATGGTCGGAGCTGAACATCGATACAATCCAGTAGAAAAGAATATTTGGCCCTAATGTTCGGCATTCAAAAAATGCGACACTATGTCACAGGCCAGACTATTTATATCATCTCCAGGATCAATCCCCTTCAGGAATTGATGAACAAGCCAAGCGTTCTCAATTCCTGACTCGCGACATGGGCGATGTTATTAACACCATATGATATGGTGTATGTCCCTCAGAAGTCCATCAAAGGCCAAGCATTGGCTGATTTCCTAGCTGCTCATCCGATTCCGGAAACCTCCAGATTATACGAGGACATTTCTGACGAAGTTGCAGAATATAATTATTTGTGGTAGAAAATAAAAAGAATAAAAGATGTATTCAAGACGGGGTTTATACAAGACCCGTGTTCTTTTGTTTACAAACAAACTTGTACAATATAATCCTATACGAGGATGTGGGAGTAAAATTTATTTAATCTGGGTATAAATTGCTATAGGTGTCTGATCTGCAGTCGATCACTTTAGCCCTTGGACCACACGATGGTGAAGAAGTGCCATAGAAGACAGGAGGTAGCTTCGAAGGTTGCAAAAGAGGGTGGATGCACGATGCCAAGGTCGTCGATCCCTACCCCTTTGCCTGAGCTCCGGGTTCCTCTCTCTCTCTCTCTCTCGATCTTTTCTCTCTCCTTATTTTTCTTGACCCTGTTCGATCTCCTTTTCAGAAGTCTGATATTTGATCAATTTCTTCGACCTGTTCCTCTGTAGATAGAGGTCTCTATTTATAGAATTTTAGTGACAGTGACCACTCAGTTGGTGTAAAAACCGAGGAATGGAATCACAGCACCCTTTTACACGATGGTTAAAATAACCAATGCCTGCGTATAGATGATCCTTTGAATGAGCGTATAACGCGGGTCCAACTAAGGGACACAATGCGTATTATTGCTACGAAGATCATGGCATAAAAGCCACGTAGGTAGGTATCCTCCGTCACTACCAGAAAAAGTTAAATTAGCGACGTCTAAAAACGTCGCTAAATAACAATAAATCGTCGCTAATTAGGTTTAGCGACGTAATTAGTGACGTTCTGAAGCAGTCGGAAAATACCAAGTCGCTAAAACAAAAAACGTCGCTAAACGTCGCTATACCGACATTTTTTAGCGACTTCAATGTGTCGCTGAATTTAGCGACGTTTTGTGACGCCAAGTCACTAAAAAGCGACGTTCATTAAAGTCGCTAAACGTCGCTGATTAGCGACGTCAATCGCGACGTTACACCGACGTCTTTAATGACCTGGCTATACTTGCCATGTCAGCAATTGGCGACGCTTAGCAACGACTTTAGCGACGTCATTAGCGACGTTTTACAGAGTCGCTGATTAGCGACATAATTAGCGACGTAAATTAACATCGCTAAGCGTCGCTACACGTCGCTAATAACGTCGCTAATTTAAAAAAAAAATTCCAGAATTAAATATTGGTGATTCCCTGCAGTTTTACAGCATCTTCATCATACACACCAACATGATTCAATCTAGTTAACTATATAATCCAATTAAATTAAAAACCACAAGAAGTATCAATCCAATTAAATGTGGATAACTATATAATCCAATTAAATTAACTAAAAAATTCAAGACCACAAGAAGCATCATACATCATGTCTATTGTTGAAGTACCAATAATTCATAAATAATAATAAAAATAACTAGACTACTACGGATCTGCAGGAGGCTGACCAGCGGCGCACTTCAAGGATAACAACTCCTCATACTCGTCCCGTGGAATCGACACCGATGTCGATGGAGAAGACAGTGACGTCGGTGGCGGCCGTGCCCGCTCCAAGTCTGCGAGTCGCTGGTTGTAAGAATCCAGGGTATTTAACAGCCTCGTACTGCTATCACCCATTGAATCCTGCATCCTCGTCAGGTTCTCGCCCATCGATAGCTGTGACGCATGCATCCTCGTCAGCTTCTCGCCCATCGATAGCTGTGACGCCTGCAGCTCCATGATGTTACGATCATTGGAGGCTCTAATATCATTTGTCAATTCTCGTAGCTCCGTCATGCTGCGATCGAGCATATCCAATCGTGCGATAAGCATCGGATCGTCCGCCTGCGGCTGGGACCGGGACTGGTCCTCCATACTTCGCAGCAAGTCATCACGGAGAGACGCAATCTGACGGTCAACGGCCTCCTGATGGCATAGAAGCCAAAATAGGCATAGAAGCCAGGTAGGCATAGAAGCCTGATGGCATAGAAGCCAAGTGAGCATAGAAGTTGAGGAGGCGTAGAAGCCCTGAGAGCATAACAGCTGAGGAGGCGTAGAAGCCGAGAGAGCATAGAAGCTGAGGAGGCGTAGAAGCCCTGAGAGCATAATAGCTGAGAAGGCGTAGAAGCCCTGAGAGCATAACAGCTGAGGAGGCATAGAAGCCCTGAGAGCATAACAGCTGAGGAGGTGTAGAAGCCAAGAGAGCATAACAGCTGAGGAGGCGTAGAAGCTGAGAGAGCATAGAAGCTGAGGAGGCGTAGAAGCCCTGAGCAATGGTGAGTGCTGACGTGGACGTCTTTAGCCGGAATCACGGCTTTTGAAGATATAATCAAATCTCTCGCATTAAATACGGAGATCTGCCACCATCTTGTGCATTAATTTCGAAGGCGTATTCTGAAGGCCTGCCCCCGTTCTGAGCATCAGGCGAAGAGACGTGCCTCGAGCTTTGTACAAAGTACAGCTTTTGATGTGGCAGTCTGTTTGTCTTCCGCGGTGTGTAGACGGTTCATGTTTGCCTGTGTAGAACAAGGCAGCGTATCCTTTTGTATACGAAAAAGCAGTTTACGCAAGGGGGGTGTCACCGCGCGATGGTTCGGTGATTCTCAATCAAATTCCCTATATTAAATGCAGAGATCCGCCATCATTCTGCGCATTAAATACGGAGGCATATTTTTGAAGGTCTGCAGCTCTTCTGTGCATTCGTCGCAGAGACGTGCCTCGAGAAGACTGTCACCGTCTTGTGCACCAATCGCAGAGACGTGCCTCGAGCCCTGTACAAAGCACCGCTTTTGACATGGCAGGCGATTTGTTTACTGTGGAGTGTAAACAGCTCATGTCTGCCTGTGTAAAACAAGGCAACATATCCCCTTGTTCATGTAAAAGCAGTTTACGCGAGGGAGATGGCGGTAACTGACAGCCTGGATTGCAGTGCCGCGCTATCATTATAGCCGTCGTCTGGGTAGCCGAGCCATAACCTTTTGTCAGAAGTTCAGACGTCAGGTTCATTGCAGGGTCTGACAGGTTCATCTCGGAGAGCACGAAGCGTTCCTCGTACGCTTTAATACCGTATTTGAAAGCGGATGTGTTTTACGCCATATAGGCGACGAAGCCCTCTGCTTTACGCTCTGAGGCGGCCTGGACATACTGTACTTACGAGGATGGTCCTGAGAAGCTCTTGTCTTGCCTGCTTGATAGCTCTAAGGTCATCTCCTTACGCTGCCCCACATCAATAAGTTGCATATAGTCATCCGGTATATTTTTTATGCTTCTACAAGACCCCCTTCAAAGCTTTTAAATTCCTCAGAATTTGAAATACTTTGAATGAAGCATGAACCGTCCCTCGTAACTCGAAACGCCTTCTGAATGGAGCCCGAAACGGTCAAGTTTGACACGTTCTTTCAGGCCGATCTTTATGGTGGATTTATTGGGGGTAGGTGTGACCTCGCTTGCCTAGAAAAGGGCTGAGGAGTTAACCTGTTTCTTCCTACATTTCCTTTCACCATGCTGAGATGATCGCCGGAGTTCGTCGGGTCGACCTGAGGAAGAAGAAGACCATGTTCTTCCAGCATGTAAGGAGCCGAAAAAGACGGCATCTTCGAGCAAGTGTCCACTGCAATGATGGATCATGGAAGGATATCTTAGCCTCCCTTGCTCGGGATAATCAACAACTTCATATGGCAGTTCTTCTAGGAGAAGGGAAGGGTCGTGTTAGACCACATAGCCTGCAAGCTGTATATTTTCTCCTGAGACCCCCGCGGACGAGATTAGACAAACTATAATCTGTCGTCCTCGATCGAGTTGGGTTGAAGAAGCCTCAACTGGATCGGCCATGGCGTATGGATGATCTTCTTGTTCATGACTGTGGTGGTCGATGAACTGCCATGGAAGAGGAGAAAGACCTTTGTAGAGGGGATTTCCCTCATATGTAATCACGAAAATGAAGAAAAAACCCCCTTTTTAGACAGGATTTCCCTCATATATAATTGTGATTTTAACTTTTAATAAAGTCATCTTTCTTCTCCATATGATTATCTTGCCATATGTTGCTGTGAAGTCTGAATATGTGCAGCTTCGACACGTCTGATTCTTTACGCCGACTCTGATAGAAAGAGTATTAGGTCTCGTCCTGTCTTTTACGCATAACTAGTGATGCGCAGCTGCTTTAGGAATATAGGAACTGCGTAGAGTTTCTGAACTGTCTTCTGATGAACAGAAATTTTGTTCAGACTTCGTCTTCAAGAATGACCTCTCGAAACTCCTTTGGAAAAGGGTCGAGGTTTCGGCTGTCAAACCGAGTTGCCATAGACGAGATGTTCAGACTGGAGTCTGGATGAACCTCCAAATTTTTTTTTTTGACCCGAGAAGAGTAATTTCTGAATGTTTGAACTCTGTATGCTCCGGGCACTTGCGATATTTCAAGGTCAAGGAGTATCTTCTGGGTGAACTCCTGTAATCGACCGCCCTTAGAACTGTTTCGGACATGCGAAAAGTCAGAGATCCGTAGTGTAGATGGGCTGAAAATCCTGAGTTCGTAGCCTATTGAGCGTAGAAAGCCACCGAGCGTAAGATCATAGGTTTGGTATCTGCTGAGCGTGAAGTCGTAGGTTTGTAGCCTCTCGAGCGTAAAAGCTACCGAGCACAAAAGGCATCCGGGCATAAAACCATAGACTTATAGCTTACGAGCGTAAAATCGTAGATCTGTAGCTGTCGAGCGTAGAAAGCTCCTTAGCGTAGAATAACGAATCTGCTTTGCAAAAAAAACTTTTCGAATCTGCTGACTGTCCGTCTTTCAAGAGTAGTGGGCTGCCGTAGTACCCAATCATAGCCAAATATTAATTTGCGAGACTTGGTTAGGGTTTCGAGGAGTCCATCCAAGGATTCGAGGAGTCGATCCGAACCCTATATATATCCTGAGCTTTTGAGAGAAAAACTTTTCATCCATTTTCTGCGAAAGAGAGTCTTCGTCTGTTAGAGTTTTTCTTCGTTCCTTCTCCGAGCACTCAGAGTCTTCAGAAATGGCGCCGAAGCAAACCCCCTCCACTAAGGAAAAGAGTGTAGGTCCTTCTTCTCATCCTTCCACCCCAGCGAGGGAGTCTTCGGTCGGGCAAGGCGAACTTCATCCTGAGCAAAGTATCCCGCCGACGAGCAGCGCTCCCGGCCTTAGAGGTAGAGCCTTTTGGATGACAAAGAATGACGAAAAATCCTTCGCACACGTTGAACGTGACCGCGCTAGGTCGTCTTCTGTGCTGATAGCCTCTTTGAGGAAGATGATGCACGGAGACGTTTTCATCTTTTACGCTCACATTTCTAATGTGTCAGCGTAAGAATTCCATGTTTTCGCAGTTTCGAGAGTAACAGCTCTGACTGTCGAGAACTTGGTGTATACTATAAAATTTTAGTTTTACGCCTGGGGACGGAACCTTCGGCGTAATAACTAGAATTTTGGTAGCCCGGCGCAAAGCACGGATCGTATACTGCCAGTTACGTCTCTGGATGAGACTTCCTGCGTAAAATGACCAAATTTGTACAGTCTTGGCGTAAAGCACAGACTATGGCTTCTGGGTCCTCATGTTGCAAGATTTGTAATGACGTGTTTTCCTCGCACTTTTGCAGTTAATTTGGGTGAGTCTCCACTGGCCGAGGTGATGGGTTCCGCTGCCGGGATGCTGCACTCGAACTATCTGGAGGATCTGTCCCACGTGGCATTTCCTATCTCCGAACCCCAGTATCCTGAGGGAAGGAAGCTTTTGATATCAGCTCAGGGCGAGCGGACACTGCTGAATATGATTAACGGAGAGCCCCTGACGTATATAGACGGGGAGCAGTACATAAAGCCAGCTTTTTTTTTGGGGACATGATTGATAAACGGTCCCAGACGAAGCCTAAGAGAGAGCCCTGGGTTTTCCCTGCCGGGAGCTTGGTCTTGTACCTGCCAACGATGCCGAGAGATTATCCCATCTCGGCCTTCTTCCATGCGACACATCCTAGGAGGATGTCGTGGACGCTGACGCCCGATCTTCACGGCAAACCGGGGAAGATCTTTCATCTGAAAGGAGCTGACCAGGGGTCGTTCGTCAGCCGTCCTTCCAGCCTTGTGACGTTGTTCAGGGGACTGTGCCCGGGCAGTATCCCGAGCGAAGATAGTCTAGTGATCCAGCCGGTCCAGTTGCCGACTTTCTGCAACAACTTCATGGGGCGAGGGGGAGTATATCCCAAGGAGAATCCTCGATACAACGGGTGGATCACCCCAATAAACCGTCGATGGGCTTGCCTAGTTGACTGGGCCTTGAAGCACTGTCAGAGAGAGCTAGAGGGCATTGGACTGTATGCCGCTGTGAGTGCGACCAGTGTTGGGTTGCCTCTAAACCCTAACCTGTTCCTGCAGCTGATGGAGCGATATATTTCGCTCACCGGGACTTTTCCTACTCCACTGGGGGAGTTAGGATTGGCCCTCCATGAGATGGCAGTGATCTCGAGACTGCCGATGGGGGATACCCTATATGAAGAGTACGTCCCCACTAATCGGGAGTTGGGAGATTCGGACTCTCGGGTGGTGGAGGTGTATCAGGAGTTGATGTGCCACTACTTCGCGTGCACCGCTTTTTATGACGAGCCTTCTGATTTGGCTCACACCACCAAGTGGACGTCCTACCTTTTCTTCCACCGGGCCAGGGCCGCCAAGCCGGAGAAAGTTTTGGGGGGCAAAGATGAGCCCGTGAACTGTTTGGGAGTGCTTAGTGCCCAGGTCATCGAGGCTCTTATGGATGACGCCAAGGCTCCGGACCAGATTCTTGACGACGGGGTAGGAAAGTATCTCAAAGGCACTAAGGTCTATAGTTACTTGAGGTGTTGTCACAGGCCTCTGTCTAAGGAAGCCCAGCTGGCCGGTTTTCTCTCCATATGGCTGCGTCGAGTAGTGGTGCCCGGTACTGCATCTGCGGACCGCATTTACCGGAATATCCTGTGGCCTGCGGTGCGTCTGGGGTTTGGGGCAAGACTGGGCTTGCTCCCTGCTATGGTGTGCCGTATACAGGCTGGCCTGAGAGCCATGACTGACGGGCTGCTCGCCGATGAGACTTGGCGTGAAAGCTTTTCCCGGGTGGAATTACCATACCTGTATTTGATGGGATGGTTAATTCTTCATAACCCCCGGGTGATGTCTCCTGGCTCTGGTAGTAACTCGGGGGGTAGCTTCCTGCTGAATTACAAGGACTCTTCCTGGAATGTGAACACAGTTTTAGACTGTCGGTTGACACTGAGCCTCAGTCACGGCTGGAAGCTCCTCTGCATTGTCCCCTCGGTACATCGTAATCAATCGGGGATTAGGCTGGAGGATTTAGGTGGAGAGAAGACCAATCTTTCTTCGGAGGCTTTCAAATGGTTGATCTGCATCAGGCCCTCCCATTTATTGTATAGAAGTGAAGACCATTGCTTCTTCGAGCCTTACTTGCCTAGTCGGTTTGCCAGGCAACTTGGGTACGACCAGTTGCACGTGGGCAATGCCGTCACCAGCTTCAGGTCCAGGGGTGGACTCATTGATGGAGCCAGAGGATGGCGATATTTTATCATGGGATGCACTGGAGCAATTTATACCGTGACGGTCATCACACCCTCCACGGAGCTGCGCATCTTACATTCGTTTGCCCAGTTCTACGTGGCGATTAACACCTTCCACCGTGATTTTGACATGCGTGGGAGTTTTAGGGTGCCGTCTTCCATGCCTGGGGGAAGAGTCGAAGTTTCTTTGATTTCTCCCAACGAGGGTGAGGAGTTTGCTACTCCTGATGAGCCGCTGGTGTCGGTACCGAGGTGTGAAGTGCCTCTGCCTGCGGGGGCCTTGGTAGTCTCTAGGAAGCGAAGGGCTGCTGCTCCCAAGGAGGCTTCTTCTCGCAAGAGAAAGAGGATGGTCAATCGTTCTCTCCGGATTCCTGGTATTGAGGCTCCTAGAGAGGGACCTGCTGTCTCGCCTGTCGAGGATGCTTCCCTGATCGGAGGTTCCCGACTTCTAGAGAGGGACCCCCAGCTTCGGCTGGTGGTGCTGGAGAATCTTCGTTAGCGGCTTTTGTCGCTGCTACCGCTCCTGGTAGTGGAACGAGATTGCCTGCGTGGTCGAGGCAGATGGGAGAATCTTTCCCTAGACCAGTAACGGATGAAACCTCTGTCGTGCCTGTGAGCATGCTTGGCGAGGTTCCAGCTGACGAACCTCGACTGCGTCTTGGTGGAGGCTTGGTAGATCTCTTGGCGATGTCGGTTGGCCCACCCCCTTCACCAGGTATGACAGTTTGCATTACGTCATTAAGGCATGATTTAGCTACATCGGCTGCAGATGTGCCGTATATGCCGCTGGCCATGGGTAAATGTCATCTTTATGTCTCCTTTTTAGAAAGAGTACCATTATATTGATATCAACTCTCTTGTCCTCTTCCCAGGGGATGGCGTCCATGGGGAATACAGCTTTGAAGCGTCTTCTGGCTCTGCTCCGGCTTCTGGCCATGATACGGAGGCGTTTGACTTTGAGGAGGAAATATCTTCGGGGGCCGGTTCGCCTGTTGAAGAGGCTATGATATCCCAAGAAGAGGGAGAGCCTGCCATTGTGACCACTTCGGTTGTTGTAGATGCACCTCCTTTGGTCACACCACTTATTGAAGCGATGGTTGTGACCACTCGTCTGCAATCATTCCTGGAGAGGGACTTGCCAATACTGCGGCCACTCTTGGCGCCTAATCGGATCTAGCTGCGTTGACTGAGCATTATACCAGCGTCTTCTGTGCTACTTTGAAAGTGCTGATACCGATGGTGCTGAAGAGGAATCTGGACCTCGAGCGCCTGAAGAATTCCTCTTGGATCCCGATAGAGGCGATCCAGAATTTTGACGACACCGGGATAGCTGATGCCCTGGAGGCGATGGTTAATGGTTTGGAGCAACCCATTAACGAATATCTGCGGCTAACTCAGGACAAAATTGAAGCTGAGGTCCAGTCCAGATACAACTACATGACTGCGCGGTTTACCAAACAGATGGAAAGCTTAGATAAACTCGTTCAAATACGTCAGCTGGAGATGGACGAAAGAACGACCGTCGTGGAGGAGGCCCTTGCTCTTCAATTAAGGTGCCAATCCGAGCATGAAGGAAACGTAGCGAGGGTTCGCAAGTTGAAAGAAAAGCTCGCTCAGGCGGAGGAGTGGGCTTCCCAGTCGTTGGCAGGTCTAGATGTAGCGACTGGTCGATTGAGCGCAGCGCGACGGGATCTGGATCATGTAGAAGCTGCCCGTGCAGGTGTTCGTCGGGCGAGGGCCGAATTGTCCCTCATGGGAGACAACGAGGTACGGCTGGAGCAAGCCCGTACCGATGCCTTGGTTTTCAGGGATGAGAGGATAGCTGCACTGAAGAAGCTGATTCACGATCTGACTGCTCCCCCACAATGATGTACCCTTCCTTCTTTTGTTTGCTTCCCGGTGTAATTTTGCTCTTTCTTGGGAATAAATAAAGCGAACTCTTTTCTGACTTTATAGACCTATTATTTCGGAATGTAAATGACAGGTTTTAGGTGAGGGTGATATCAGGGGTGATATGGACATGATAGGCTCTCAAGAAACTTTAGCAGGACATACTTATTAAGAGGTCATACGGACATGATAGAATATGCTTTGACTAAGGCTTGTAGGCAAGATACTATCAGAGGTGATATGGACATGATAGGCTATCAAGAAACTTTAGCAGGACATACTTATTCAGAGGTCATATGGACATGATAGAATATGCTTTGACTAAGGCTTGTAGGCAAGATACTATCAGAGGTGATATTGACATGATAGGCTCTCAAGAAACTTTAGCAGGACATGCTTATTCAGAGGTCATACGGACATGATAGAATATGTTTTGACTAAGGCTTGTAGGCAAGATACTATTAGAGGTGATATGGACATGATAGGCTCTCAAGAAACTTTAGCAGGACATACTTATTCAGAGGACATACGGACATGATAGAATATGCTTTGACTAAGGCTTGTAGGCAAGATACTATCAGAGGTGATATGGACATGATAGGCTCTCAAGAAACTTTAGCAGGACATATTTATTCAGAGGTCATACGGACATGATAGAATATGCTTTGACTAAGGCTTGTAGGCAAGATACTATCAGAGGTGATATGGACATGATAGGTATTGCATTTCCAAATTAGTCGAACGTATCTATTCAGAGGTTATATGGACATGATAGAATGCGACTTAACTAGTTTTGTTTTGGAAGTAGTTTTGTCAGAATTGAGGTTTTCGCTATATTCCAATTGAGCAGAGGAGGTTAAGCATAGTACCTTTTCAGGAATTTGCCATTGATAGGAGCCATTAACAGGTCTCCATTAGGCTGGGCTAACCTGTAAGCGCCATTTGAGAACGTTGTCAGAGAGACATCTCAATAGCAGTCCGTCATAGGTCCGGCGATATAGGCATTGTGAAGATGCATCGAAGTAGAAGCGTAAAGATCGTCTTTTGACGGATACCGCTTCTTTAGGATCCTCCGGTAAGATTCTGTATGCCACGAAATCTATAAAGGGACTCTTCCAATCTCTTCTGGGAGGATCGGCGTGTACAGCGTAGCTGCATTCTATGTGAGAGTTGTTTTTCATACAGAATAAATCTCTATTAAGTAGGATTATCGAATTCTGCCTTCTTATAGGAGTAGCTAAATCTGCGGCTAGACTGGCTAGGGCATCAGCTTCAAGATTCGGGGATCGAGGTACATGCTCTAGGAAGAACCCTTTGAATGTCACTGCTATCTCGATCGCTGTTTGGTGATAGGGGATGAGATCTAGATTTCGGACTTTATATATTCTCCTGACTTGATTGACGATAAGTAGAGAATCACCGAAAGCTTCCAGGGATTCGACCCCCAGCTCTTTAGCGACTTGAAGCCCGATTAACAGAGCGTTATACTCTGCCACATTGTTGGAGCAGGGCTCGTTGAGAGAGTATGCTCGGTAGATGACGAGTTTGTCGGGAGTAACCAGGACGATTCCTACTCCTGAGACCACTTTTCCCTTGGGACCAGTCCTGGAGGCACCATCGAAGAATAGTTGCCATGCGTCACTTTCCATCGCAGAATTATATTCTGTAACTTCGTCAGGGATGTCCTCGTACAACTTGGAGGTCTCCGGGATCGGATGAGAAGCTAGAAAGTCGGCCAATGCTTGGCCTTTGATGGACTTGTTCAGGTGGATAGCCATAGGTTCCATGGCTCTTGGACGAGTGGTTCGTTCCTTTACCCTGATTGACAGGGGTAGTGCGGCAGAGGGTTCTTCCGGCTCCCGGTGGGATTCCTTTTCTGCCTCGCCTGACACCTCTTTTGTGAGGTCTTGAGAGTACAATACGGCGTCGGAATAGTAGGATTCTATTCCTTTAAACGGGTTTAGGTCAGCAACCTCCGTTTGTACTATTCCTTGTGCGTCTACATATTTAAGGCATTGATGTAGGGTTGAAGGAACGATGTTGTGGTCGTGGATCCACGGTCTTCCCAGAAAAATATTGTAGGATATCTCTGAATCGATGACGTAACATGTGGCTACCGATCTGAGGTTGCCAATTTGGATCCTTAGACGAATTTTTCCTAACGGCTTACTTCTTCCAGCATTGAAACCCACGATCGTGGTGGTGGTGAAAGCTAATTCGCTGGTAGGGATTCTCAGCGGTCTGAGCAGACTGTAAAGGATGATGCTGATTGACGATCCCGAATCTATGTGAATCTGGTCGACCTCCATGGAACCGACGTACTCGGTGTAATAGAGGGGCCTGTTATGCCTGTTATGTTTCAATAGCATGTCATCTTGAGTGAAAGTGATATTTGGCACCACCTCCATCACACTGTGGCACTGGGGACACGCTACTGGTTCTTCGTCGGGGGACTTGAGCTGGGTCAAGCATGCCTCCGCCTGCATTAGTGCTTCACTCAGGGCTAGACGAGTGTCCTGGGAGAGCCTGAGTAGCTCGAAGATGCACAGCCTGGCTGGTGTATTAGCCAGTTGGGCCAGGATGTCGAAGTTGTATGGCTTCTCTAAACCTTTGTTAGGGATGTTTTTCACAGGTTTATCAAAGCGAATTTCTTTCTGCTTCCCCTTGTCCGTTGAAGTCGGCCTTGCAGGATCGGTCTCTGGCATGACAGACTCGGGTCCTGAAGGTTTGGCGACTGAAGTATCCGCCGGTGCACCTTCCTGATTTGCTTCATAGTCATTGAGGTAAGCTCTCCCTGAACGGGTTGCGGCTAGTACCTCGTCCTCGTCTGACGATGAAGAAGTCACAACCATATGGCATGGTTTGCATTTGGAGTTCTTTCTAGACGCAGCACTAGTAGCATTAGACTCTTTCTCGAGCTCTGACACCAAATCCGGATGAACCCACATGATCTCGCCCCGCCGGGTGGTTAAGGGTACCAGGTCGTGATTTTGACCCCTAGCTGGAGGGAGATTGACGATGTTCATCGTGGTCCGAGAGATAGGCGCAACACCATTCGGGACCTCTTGGGAAGGCAGATTGCCAAACTGTAGAGAGATCATGTTGGCTGTGACCGCCTTCTCAGTATTGTGCAGAGTTATGGCTTTGGCATCAATCAAACCCTGGATCTTCCTTTTCAGTATGTAACACGCCTTTGTCAGGTGGTGCACATATCTGTGGAAGATGCAGTATTTGGGGTCGTTAGTACTGCCGACTTCTTGGGGCCACTTCAACTCCGGAAGGGTAATCTTGCCACTTTTGACGAGACACTCAAATATACTTAGGATATCCTCGTCGTCAAAGGAGTAGACTTCTACGGGCCTGGACGTCCCTGGTCTCGTCTGTGTGGTTGCCGCCATCTTTTGTCTGGACGTATTGACCATCAGAGCTTCTTTCCCTTTTGGACCACGAGGATGGTCGCTGCTGGGAGATGACTTCTTGCCTCTGTCAGATGCGGAGATCATGATGCCATTGTCGCGCGCCTTGCGACTGTTGTCTTCAGCGGCTACGGCCGAGAGGATGAACGAGGGCCAATCATGGAACTGATATGGTCCTGTGAACACCGAGACCACGGGAAGGAGGTTTTTCCTGTAAATGTCTACCAACACAGAGTCTGGAACCCCTAGAGGCATCTGTAAGGTGGCCTGACGAAAACGCTCGATGAAGGTGTGAATGTCCTTTTTTTCTCTTTGCTTGACTTCGATGAGAGAGGACATGGACATGTCCATTCCTTCCTCGTAGAATCGCGTGAAGAATAAAGCTTTGAAGTCCTCGAAGGAAGTGATGCAGTTGTCCGCCAAGCTACGGTACCACTGATAGGCTACTCCCGAGAGACAACCTTTGAACACCCGAGTGAGGAGAGCGTCGTTCCCTTGCAGCAACACCGTCATCATACTGAAATAGTTCATGTATTAACTTAGTGAAGTTTTCCCCTCAAACAGGGCCATGGTCTGAGGTTTATACCTCGGTGGGAAAGGGACCTCTTCCCAGATAGCTGGGTAAGGCTGGTTGATTCCCAGTTTCTTGAGCTAATCTTTGTGCTTCAAGGCGTCAAACTGGGCTTTCAACTCCCGTACTGCCTGCATCGGATTTTCTATTGAAAGTGGGACTACGGAGTGGTGCGGAGTTGGTTGTATTGTGACTCCAACGGGAGGCAATATATTCTTCGAAAGCGGAGGAACCGCCGACTCTTGATCTAGAGCAGGTCCTTGGCTTGGATTGGGTGGTGGCAAGTCCACCCCCACACGTATCTTAGTTGGCGGGATCGATGCTTGAGCCATGACAGTTGCGTGCTGAGTTAGCATCATCTGGTGCATGTTTTCCATCATGGATTATATTTGTTTCAGAGATGTCTCCAGCGTAGTGATGCGTTGCTCCACGTTTCCTGATGGTGAAGCCTCCTCGCGTTCATCTTCAACGGCGTAAACTCCCATCTCCCTGGGTGTCATTGGAGGATTAGTATAGGTCGCTGTAGAAGTCGACTCTATACTTTCAGCATCTGATTCGGGGGCTTCGCGGTCCTCGGCGTCGGAATCAGAAGAGGACAAAGCTGGCTGTCGTGACCTTGCCCGAGTATTTTGGAATACCCCGGCTTGAGCGTTCCTGAGGAGCTCATTGAACCTCCTTCGGCTCGGAGGCCTGGAGGGATGACATCTTGAGTTCGAACCTCGTCTTGGCATGTGTGAGGCCATATTTACAGATGCATGTGCGGGCTCCTTTTTCTAGAAAGACAGAGAGTAGCTTAACCGGTCGAAAACCGATCGTCTCGTTTTAGAGCAGCAGCAGTCAATCACAACCCTATGACTATTACAACAGTGCTCGCCAGGAGGCGTAATAGACATATTGGAAGGTTCCCTCTCTTTACGCTTCTGGATTAGATATTTGTGCAGGTTAGGGGGATTTGCAGAAGAAGATGATTGCTTGTTTCTTCTGTTCCCGTCAGCGGGCATGCGGAGGTTGGGCACTATGGCTCTTGCTGTGCCACCTGTGTATAACAGGTTGGCCATCTGGGTGGCGGATAACCCTGGGGGAGGGTGCCTCTCCGCATTTTGAGCTTGCTTTACACTGGGGGATTTTGCCTGGCGTAATTTGGAGTTATGCTCAAACAGGCATAAAGCTGAAGAGGTCCTCAGCCGGCCATCGGCTTCTCGCGTAATCCGGAGGGTATACAGATTGTCCCCTCGCTGGCGTAAAGGCCGAGGAGTTGAATACTCTGCCGCTTGCTTCCCTTCGTGGAGACCACAGTGCTCATCTGGTTCCCCGTAGAGGTCAGATGTCGTCTTGCGTACGGGGCGTGACTTGTACTTCTGATTTGGCGCTAAGGCATCATCAAAAGTTTTGTCTATACCGCACGTAGCGGGAGACTGGTTTCTACGCGTAGAGCATAGTGGATACTCCTGGGTCAGCGCTGAGGCTTTGCCCGAGGTTTTATCTGTACCGCGCGTAGCGGGAGACTGGTTTCTACGCGTAGATCGCAGTGGATACTTCTGGGTTAGCGCTGAGGCTTTGCCCAAAGTTTTGTCTGTACCGCGCGTAGCGGAAGACTGGTTTCTACGCGTAGAGCGCAGTGGATACTTCTGGGTTAGCGCTGTGGCTTTGCCCGAAGTTTTATCTGTACCGCGCGTAGCGGGAGACTAAATTTTACGTACGGGGCACGGAGGGAGCAATGCTACAACCTCATTGGTCGGAGAGATCAGAGAGATCGGAGAGATCGGAGAGTCCACAGGAATGGTAGAGGATGTCTTAGGCATCCAGACCTTGCGCAGCTTCCTGTTGTTCTGGACGGAGAGAGGTTGAGAGCTACCCCCGGTTCGAAGCATGTCTTCGTAGGCAGACTGGTCGAATTGGACGACCAGTATCTTCTTCACGGTTCCTATAGGTACCGTATCGTGTGGAGCAATTACTTCCTCATCAGAGTAGAAAGATGTCCCCAGCAGAGTCGCCATCTTGTTTGTGGTAGAAAACAAAAAGAATGAAAGATGTATTCAAGACGGGGTTTATACAAGACCCGTGTTCTTTTGTTTACAAACAAACTTGTACAATGTAATCCTATACGAGGATGTGGGAGTACAATTTATTTAATCTGGATATAAATTGCTATAGGTGTCTGATCTACAGTCGATCACTTTAGCCCTTGGACCACACGATGGTGAAGAAGTGTCATAGAAGACAGGAGGTAGCTTCAAAGGTTGCAAAAGAGGGTGGATGCACGATGCCAAGGTCGTCGATCCCTACCCCTTTGCCTGAGCTCCGGGTTCCTCTCTCTCTCTCTCTCGATCTCTTCTCTCTCCTTGTTTTTCTTGACCCTGTCCGATCTCCTTTTCAGAAGTCTGATCGTTGATCAATTTCTTCGACCTGTTCCTCTGTAGATAGAGGTCTCTATTTATAGAGTTTTAGTGACAGTGACCACTCATTTGGTATAAAAAATGAGGAGTGGAATCACAACACCCTTTTACACGATGGTTAAAATAACCAATGCCTGCGTATAGATGATTCTTTGAATGAGCGTATAACGCGGGTCCAACTAAGGGACACAACGCGTATTGTTGCTACGAAGATCACGGCGTAAAAGCCACGTAGGTAGGTATCTTCCGTGTAGAAGAGGTGGGCGTAAAAGCCAATGTTTGTCACCATGGCATAGAAGCCAAAATAGGCATAGAAGCCAGGTAGGCATAGAAGCCTGATGGCATAGAAGCCGAGTGAGCATAGAAGCTGAGGAGGCGTAGAAGCCCTGAGAGCATAACAGCTGAGGAGGCTTAGAAGCCGAGAGAGCATAGAAGCTGAGGAGGCGTAGAAGCCCTGAAAGCATAACCGCTGAGGAGGCGTAGAAGCCCTGAGAGCATAATAGCTAAGGAGGCATAGAAGCCGAGAGAGCATAACAGCTGAGGAGGCATAGAAGCCGAGAGAGCATAGAAGCTGAGGAGGCGTAGAAGCCCTGAGCAATGCTGAGTGCTGACGTGGACGTCTTTAGCCGGAATTACGGCTTCTGAAGATATAATCAAATCTCTCGCATTAAATACGGAGATCTGCCACCATCCTGTGCATTAATTGCGAAGGCGTGTTCTGAAGGCCTGCCCCCGTTCTGAGCATCAGACGAAGAGACGTGCCTCGAGCTTTGTACAAAGCGTAGCTTTTGACGTGGCAGTCTGTTTGTCATCCGCGGTGTGTAGACGGTTCATGTTTGCCTATGTAGAACAAGGCAGCATATCCCTTTGTATGCAAAAAAGCAGTTTACGTAAGGGGGTGTCACCACGCGATGGTTCGGTGATTCTTAATCAAATCCCCTGTATTAAATACAGAGATCCGCCATCATTCTGCGCATTAAATGCGGAGGCATATTTTTGAAGGTCTGCAGCTCTTCTGTGCATTCGTCGTAGAGACGTGCCTCGAGAAGGCTGTCACCGTCTTGTGCACCAATCGCAGAGACGTGCCTCGAGCCCTGTACAAAGTGCCGCTTTTGACGTGGCAGGCGGTTTGTTTACTGCAGAGTGTAAACAGCTCATGTCTGCCTGTGTAAAACAAGGCAGCATATCCCCTCATTTATGTAAAAGCAGTTTATGTGAGGGAGATGGCGGTAACTGACAGCCTGGGTCGCAGTGCCGCGCTATCATTATAGCCGTCGTCTGGGTAGCCGAGCCATAACCTTTTGTCAGAAGTTCAGACGTCAGGTTCATTGTAGGGTCTGACAGGTTCATCTCGAAGAGCATGAAGCGTTCCTCGTACGCTTTAATACCGCATTTGAAAGCGGATGTGTTTTACGCCATATAGGCGACGAAGCCCTCTGCTTTACGCTCTGAGGCGGCCTGGACATACTGCACTTATGCGGATGGTCCTGAGAAGCTCTTGTCTTGCCTGCTTGATGGCTCTAAGGTCATCTCCTTACGCTGCCCCGTACCAATAAGTTACGTATAGTCATCCGGCGTATTTTTCATGCTTCTACAGTAATTCCGCAATGGAGAGTGGTACATGGCAGCTATTCTTCGATGGTGCCTCTAGGACTGGTCCTAAGGGAAACGTGGTTTTCGGAGTAGGAATCGTCCTGGTTACTCCTGATAAACTTGTCATCTATCGAGCATATTCTCTTAGCGAACCCTGCTCTAATAATGTGACAGAGTATAATGCCCTACTAATCGGGCTCCAAGTCGCTAAAGAGTTGGACGTCGAATATCTGGAAGCTTTGAGTGATTCTCTGCTGATCGTCAATAAAGTCAGAGGAATATATGAAGTCCGTAATCCAGACCTCGTCCCTTATCACCAAGCAACGATCGAAATAGCCATGTCTTTCAAAGGGTTCTTCCTAGAGCATGTGCCTCGATCCCAGAATCTGGAAGCTGATGCCCTGGCCAGTCTAGTTGTTGATTTAGCTATTCCTATAAGAAAACAGAATTCGGTGATCCTTCTTAACAGAGATTTATTCTGTATGAAAAACAACTTTCACATAGAACGCAGCTACGCTGTGAACACAAATCCTTTCAGGAGAGACTGGAGAAGTCCCTTTATAGATTTCGTGGCATACGAAATCTTGCCGGAGGATCCTAAGGAAGCAGTATCCATCAAGAGACGATCATTACGCTTCTATTTTGCTGCATCTTCACAATGCCTATATCACTGAACCTATGATGGACTACTATTAAGATGTCTCTCTGGTGATGAAGCACAACGGATTATCCATGAAGCTCACTATGGCGTATACGGAGCGCATTAACCCGGTCCTAAGCTACAGAATCGTATCAGGAGGATGGGCTATTACTGTCCTACTATGATCACAGATGCAATAAAATATGCAAGACAATGCAAAGCCTGCCTCGTTAATGCAGATTTTATACATTAACCTTCTGAACATTTACATCCTACGGTTGCATCCTGGCCTTTTAAAGCATGGGGTATGGATATCATTGGTCCTATTCACCCATCTTCTTTCAGAGGTCATCGGTTCATATTGGCCATCACGGATTATTTTTCTAAATGGGCAAAGGCAGTCCCTCTTGCTGAGGTAAAGACATCTAACATAATCAGATTCATTAAGCATCATGTCATTTATCTCTTTGGGATTCCCCGAAGGATAATTTATGACAATGGGCCTCAATTCATCAGCCAAACATTTTATCGATTTTGCGATAAAAATCGGATACAAAATGTGGCCTCTACGGCATACAATCCTGCTGCTAATGGTTTGGCGAAAGCTTTCAACAAAACCATCATCAAACTCTTTAAAAAGTTTGTTTTTTCGAACAAAAGAGATTAGAACGAGAAGCTAGGAGAATGTCTCTGGGCATACCGCACAACGGTACGAGCACCGACGGGTTGTACCCTATTCTTACTGGTTTATGAGAGTGAAGCAGTTCTCCCCATCGAAATCCAAATTATGTCACTCAGAATAGTAGTGGCTAATGAGTTGACACAGGAAAAGAATGACCTATTAAGGCTTCAAGAGCTAGAAGGATTAGATGAGAAACACCTTCAAGCCCAACAGTGCATCGCGTTCTACCAGGCACGTGTTTCCAAAGCTTTTAATCAGAAAGTGAAGGAAAGGGTGTTCAAAGTTGGCGAGCTAGTTTTAGCTGTGAAGAGGCTAATGATTATTACTCACAAGAGTAAGGGTAAATTCCAGCCCAAATGGGAAGGCCCTTATGTGATCGAGACGACGTTCTCAAACGGCACTTATAGATTAGCCAAGCCTAATGGAGACTTGTTGATGGCTCCTATCAACGGCAAATTCCTGAAGAGGTACTACGCTTAATCTCCTTTGCTCAACGGAGTATGGTGAAGATCTCATTCTGACAATACTACGTCCAAAGAACAAGTTGGATCATATTCTATCATGTCCATATAACCTCTAAATAGATATGTCTAACTAATTTGGAACATCAAAACCTATCACGTCTATATTACCTCTGATAGTATTTTGTGTACAAATTTTAGTTGGATCACATTCTATCATGTCCATATAACCTCTGAATAGATATGTCCAGCTGAAGCTTACCGAAGGGATATCACGTCCATATTACCTCTGATATCACTTTTACTCTAACCTATCATTTATATTCCAAAACGATGGGTCCACCAAAGTCAGATAAAGTCTCTTTATTATCTCCAGAAAGAGCAAATTACATATAAAAGCAAAAGGTACATCATTTGGGAGGAGCAGTCAAATCACGGATCTGTTGCGCCAGTACGGCCATCTTCTCGTTCCTGAAGCTCAAAACGGTAGCGCGAGCCCGCTCCAACCTTGCCTCCTTATTGTTCAAAGTAGACATTTCCGACCAATGACGTACAAAATCTGTGTGGATGATACCCACACATGCCAGGTTCTACTGAGACGCTTCCCTTTGGTCATTCAACACATCTCGAGCTGCCGACAAAAGGAGCCTTCTCCTTGGCCTTAGCGAGGTCGTCTTCCAATTTGCGGACCCTCGCTGCCTCTTTCTCATATTCGGCCTCGCACTTGGCCAGCTGGGGAATGACATACTCCAATGCGGCATGCTCCTCATTCATCTCTTTCTACTGAGCGTCGATGGACTTACTCAGAGTTTCCATCTCCCCAACAAGCCTCGCAGTCAAAGAGTCATATTCAGCCTGAATCAGGTCATCAATGTTGCCCTAGGATAATTACAAATAATTGTTAATGGGTTGTTCCAAACCATTAACTATCTGCTCTAGTGTATCAGCTCTCCTAGCGTCATTGAAATCTGTCACGACCCGCACCCGGAAATTCGGGCACGAGTGCGTGGGTACGTCCAGCCTACGCCGCAGAGTCGGCGGTAGTACGCTGTCTAGGGCATGACCACAAGTAATAAATCTAGCTCATTCACAATAATTAAATAGACAAGGAAAATAGCAGGAAAAGAATGCTAAGATTTTATAACCAGAATATGATAATCAGATCCAGAGTTTATTACAGAACCAGAGATTTATATCGGGGACAAACCCGATTTATAAGATAAGAAATAGAATAAAGATAGCTACTGCTAACTATTCTGCAGGAGTAGTCTCCTGGGTGGGAACCGGCTCTGCGACTGTATCACCTGCTGGCTCATAGGGTCCATAATAGGTGGGGGCAAGGTTCTCATCATCGCCTAAACAACGGATCCAGTCAGGAAAGGAGCAAAGTACACAATGCACAACAAGATTTAAACTAAATATTTGTGACAGGTAGAAAAAATAACTGACTAGCATCATGTTGAGAGTATGCGTAAATAAATAGTGAAATTAACTGCGAAATAATGCTATAAAACAAGACTAGAAGTAAAATATGATTAATTGCTATAAACCAGAAAAACAGAAATAAAGTGTGACAGGAAATGTAAATGTAACGAGAATTGCAACAAGACAGGAACTATGTGCGTGAACTTGTGTATTTAGAATACATAGTTGGCATGTAGGGGTTTATAAGGCTAATAAGGCCGTCATAGATGACTAGCAGTCAGGAACAATCAGGAATAAGGCTGATGGTACAGTCGCGTACCAACAGCTAGCAGTCACGGCAAGGGAAAAGGTAAACTACATGCCTCCTAGTATTCTCCCACCCGACATGAAAAACAAGACATGAAATATATATTATTCAAGACATGAAATCCAGTGTTCTACTCTACGTATGATCATCAATGGTACTAATAAAGCAGGGAATTTATTTATCACAATATAAAGGTTAAACTTGAAGTGCAGGTACTTGCCTGTTGTTTGGATCCGATTAATTGTTCTAGGGGGAAGTTTCCAGACATGAGTCCAAAAGTTGAAATAGACATTACCATCACTCTCAGAAGATATCAATAGCTAGAAATTCCTGTCCTTGGGTCCAATTTGGAGACAAGGGCAAAAACGGTAATTTCGGGTCAGAACGGGTCCGCGGGTGGGCCCGCTTTGCACCGAAAAACGTGTCCGGGTCAAAGGTCTCCAAATTCACCAAACTTAGTGTCAACAGGTCAGGAACGCTGATACGAACCCAACGGAACTTCCAGATTTGGATTCCGATGAGCCGAACACAAAATCGCCCGTCGAGCGGGGCCTGTGGGGCCCACGACACGCAATTTTGTCAACGTTCTCAGAATCGAACCAAACTTGACCCACAGGACCAGCGTATCGCTACGAGCCCGATGGCGCAAGTTTCGTCTCGATCCGACGTGTGTGCACGAAGTTAGGGTGAATTGCCGAAAAGGCGGATACGGGGCGATGTCCGCGGATACGCGTTGATTCCGGTGTGCACGCACACCCGAATCAGCTTCCGTGAAATCTCACACGTCCGTATCGACGCTGCGCACGTATCTGTGAAGACCGCACGCGACCAAGTCGTCCCGTTTGGCGGGGCGTACTCAGTTCCGGGGTGAAACAGGGTCTGGTTTTTCCTGTTTTTGGATCGCGGTGTGCGATCACCACAGGACGCGGTGCCCCGAACAGTTTGTCCGGACACCGAGAGGGTCACACAGGCTTCACAACGCAATTTGCAGAATTGAAAACGGAGCTACGAGGCGAAAGTTACACATACCTGAAGGGGACCCGAAAACAGGGTCGAAAACGTGTCCGAGTCGTGTCGGACACGCGGATTCGAAATCTAGGGTTTACTGTGCTGCGGCGAGGGGGTTTCCGGCGAGGGGCGGCGCTGGGCGGCCGGAGGCAGCGCGGCGAGGCGGCGCGGCGCTCGAGCGGAGGCGGCTGCGGCGAGCACGGCGGCCGGAGGCGCGGGGAGCAGCTGCCCTAGCTGTTGCTGCTGCTGTCGAGCTGCCGGAGGAGAGGAGGGAGGAGCAGCCGGCGGAGCGCGGTGCTGGGCGACGTCGGCGCGACGTCCGGCGGGGAGGGGCGAGGTGGTCGGCACGGTGGCGGAGCTCGGTGGCGTTCGGGGGAGAAGGGCCGGAGGGGTGGGGTTTTATAGGCTGGGGCGCCGGGGGTCGAGGCCGAGACGGGCGGGCGACGTGGCGGTCATGGCCGCGCAGGGCACGGGGGGGCGGAGACGTGGCACGACGGACGCGGGCGGAGGGCGCGGCGGAGGCGGCGGGAAAGTCGGGCACAGGGGAGAGGGGGTCAGCCGGGTACGGGCGGGTCGGGCGGCGCGGTCAGACCCGACCCGACCCGGGGGAAGCGGGTCTGGGCTGGGTTCGGGCTGTTGGGCCGGGCTGGGCCGGCCCAATGGGCTGGGCTGGGTTCGAATAAATATAATAATAATAATAATATAAAATCATTAATTAATAATTAATTAATAAATAATTATTTAAATAAATAAATACTTTTTAGGCATTTAAAAAATATGTCTGAGGCCCAGAAAAATCCAGAAAAATTACCCTAAGTCCAGTTTTTCATTTTACACCCAAAAATGTTATTTTCATGATATTTTAATATTATTTATTGTCAATTAAAAATCATTTATTAATTAAAAGCCTTGATTTTAATTACAGAAAATTCACAGAAAATTCCAGAAAATTGGGAAAAATCCAAGATTTAATAATTTTGAAAATTCAGGGGGTTTACAAAATCTCTAATCAACGCTATCACAAACTGGGAGGACCTCCTCAGAGCCTCGAAACCTAGATTCTTCTCCAGCACCATTGATATCAGCGTTTTCAAAGTGATATAGAAAATACTAGTATACTGTTCAATTAGCATAGTGAAATCTGATTGGGTGCTGGGAGTGGCTGCAATATCGATGAACCCCCTTCCAGGAATGACTGCAGAGGGTGTCATCACCGTCGTCACTTCAGTAGAGGGCACGGCAAAGATAGAGACACCGACAATGGTTGAAGTGGCTGGCGTACTCAAAGGAGGCATAGTCATAATGACAGGCTCATCCTCCTCTCGAGATATCGGAACCATTTCGGGCGAGCCAGCACCCGAAAATGTTTCCTCTTCAAAGTCGGACACCTCCGTGTCATCGACAGGAGCTGAAACAAAGCCAAAAGTTGCGTCAACGCTGCCCTACCCGTAGATGTCTTCCACTGAAAAGATGACAAGAGAAAGTTAATATCAACATGATGTTAATTTTTCTAAAAGAGGCGTAAAGACGATATTTACCCATGGTTGATGGTATATATGGCGCATCAGCAGCCATTACAGCTAAATCATTTCTTAATGATGCTAAGCGAGCTGTCATACCTGGAGAAGAGGTGTGGCAACTGACACTGGCAGGTATTCTTCCAGGTCTTTACGGAGATCCATTCGAGGCTCATTGGGTAGAATCTCGCTGGGTATACTTACAGAAGCGGCATGGGTTTCTCCCGTTGCTGGTCTGGATAAAGATATTCTTATTTAGTTTAACCCCGAAGGCGATCTCGTACCACTACCGGAAGTTGTAGCAGCGAAGCAGCCTCGAACAAAGATTCTCCGTCACTGTCGGCCGGAATTATGGAGGTTCCTTCTCTAATAGGCGAAGGACCTCTAGTTAAAGAATCATCCCCAACAGGGGAAACAACAGGCTCACTCCGAGGAGCCTCATGGCCGGAAGTCCTGACAGGACCACTAACAGTCTTTTTGTTCTTGCGAGAGGAAGTCTCCTTCAGAACAGGAGCCCTTCGCTTACCAGGGATAACCAGAGGCTCTGCAGGCGTAGGTATTTCGCCTCTCGGTACTGTCAGCAAAAACTCATCTGGATTGACAGAGTCTTCACCCTCGTCAGAGGAAATTGATGGGACTTCCTCTTTCCCAGCGGACATATGTGAAGGCATCCTAAAACTTTCACGCATATCAAAATTGCGATGGAAGGTATTGATGGCCACATAAAACTGGGCGTACGAATGGAGGATGCGTAACTCCATGGAGAGAGAAGTCGCAGGCACAGTAAAGGCTGCCCCAGTACAACCTATTATGAAGTACCGCCATCCTCTCACTCCATCAATAAGTCTACCTCTGGACTTAAAGCTGGTGATGGTGTTTCCCACATGCAATTGGTCATACCCAAACTGCCTGGAGAACCGACTAGGCAGGTAGGGCTCCGAGAAGTATTGGTCTTCACTTCTATACAATAAATAGGAAGGTCTAATGCAGACTAACCAATAAAAAGCTTCAGGAGAAAGAACGGTCTTCCCTTCACCTGAGTCCTGAAGCCTGTTCCCCTGTTGATTGAGGTATATAATGGGGACGATACAGAAGAGCTTCCAACTGTAAGCAAAATTTAATAAACGTCGACAGTCTATGACGGTGGTCATGTTCCAGGTGGAATTCTTGTAATTCAACAAGAAATTATTCCCTGAACTACTGGCAGAGCCGGGAGACATCACTCTGGGGTTATGAAGAATTAGCCATCCCATCAAATACAGGAACGGTAATTCTACCCTCGGAAAGCTGTCACACCGTGTTTCATCGGCAAGCAGCCCATCAGTAATTACCCTCAGGCCAGCTTGTATCCGGCATACCATGGCAGGGAGCAAGCCCAGTCTTGCCCCAAACACCAAACGTACTGCAGGCCATAAGGTATTGCGGTAAATGCGATCCAAAGATGCAATGCCAGGTACTACCAGTCGGCGTAGCCATACAGAGAGAAAGCCAGCCAGTTGAGCTTCCCTTGACAGAGGCCTGCGGCAATACCTCAAATAACTGTAGGCTTTAGTGCCTGCAGGATAAATCCCTACCCCTTTGTCGAGAACTTGATCTGAAGTCCCGGCGTCTTCAATAAGGTCATCGACTACTTAAGCATTAAGCACGCTCAGAAGGCTCAAAGGCCTATCCCTGTTATCCACAACTTTGTCTGGCTTAGCATCTCTAGCCTGATGGAAGAAGAGGTAGGACGCCCATTTGTTGGTATGAGCCAAATCAGAGGGCTCATTATAGAAGGTGGTGCACGCTAAGTAGTGGCTCATTAGCTCCTGGTACACTGCCACTACCCGAGGGTTTGTATCCTCCAGCTCCCGGTTTGTGGGAACATACTCTTCATAAGGAGTATCCCCCATTGGCAGTCTTGAAATCTCTGCCATTTCGTGAACGGCCAATCCCAACTCCCCCAGTGGAGTGGCTAAAGTCCCAGTGAGCGAGATATATCGCTCCATCAAAGCCAAAAACAGGTTGGGGTTGAGAGGTAACCCAACACTGGTAGCACTCACAGCCGCGTACAGACCAATGCTCTCCAGCTCCGTCTGAAAGTTCTTCAGGGCCCAGGCAACTAAACGAGCCCATCGAAGATTTGTAGGGGTAAGCCACCCATTGGTCCGAGGATTAACCTTGGGGTATACTCCTCCATGCCCCATGAAGTTATTATAGAAAATCAGTAATTGGACTGGTTGGAGCAATGAAGTATCTTCTATCGGGACACTGCCTGAAAATAATCCCCTGAACGGCATGACCGGGCTGGAAGGGCGGCTTACAAATAACCCTTGGTTTGATCCCTTCTGATAAAATATCTTCCCCGGCTGACCGTAAAGATTAGGGGTCAGAGTCCACGACATCCTCCTGGGATGCGTGGCATGGAAGAATGCCGAGATAGGATAATCCCTCAGCATCTTGGGCAGGTACATTACCATGCCCCCAGCAGTAAAAACCCAGTTTTCCTTCTTGGACTTTGTCTGGGATTGTTTATCAATCATATCCCCGAAGAGGAAAGCGGATTTTATGTATTTGGCCCCGTCTATATACGTCAGGGGCTCTCCGTTGATCATGCTCAACAGCATTCGCTCTCCTTGAGACGATATCAGGATTTCCCTTCCTTTAGGATACTGGGGTCCGGAAATAGGAAATGTCACATGGGACAAATCCTCCAGGTAATTGGAGTTCAGCATCCCAGCAGCAGAACCCATCACCTCAGCCAACGGAGGTATCTGCAAGTTAACTACAAAGTACAAGAAAAAATATCAGTTTCTATACTAGACCTCACAATCTTGCAGCTTATGCCAAAGAGCAACAGTCTGTGCTTTTACGCCAAGACTGTAAAACTTGAGTTTTTACGCTGGAATCTCATTCCGAGGCATAAAATTCAAGATTGGCAGTATACACAAAAATCTGACAGTCAGTGTTTTACGCCAGACTGCCAAAGTTTGAGTTATTACGCCAAAATTTTCATCCAGAGCGTAACACCAAAAATTTGTAGTATACGACAAATTTTGACAGTCAAAGCTTTTACGCCAGACTGCAAAAATATGGAGTTTTTACGCTGACACATTAGGAATGTGGGCATAAAAGATAAAATATTTTTGTGCATCATCTTCCTCGAAGAGGCACTCAGCACAGAAGATGACCTAGCACGTTCACGTACAACTTGTGCGAAGGGTTTTCTTCTTTTTTGTCGTCCCAAAAGCTTTACCTATAATGCCTGGTGCACAACTTGACAGTGGGACACTTTGTTCCGAGCGAGGTTCGCTCTGCCCGATGGGAGTCGCTCTTGCTTGGACAGAAGAGCGAGAAGAGGAGGCAGCTTTCTTTCCCTTGGTGGTGGAAGATTGTTTCGGTGCCATTGCTAAAAAAAAAAAAACTTAGAGTGCTCAGAGAAGAAACGAAGAAGTGCTCTCAAAGAGACGAAGATTTTTCTTTCGCAAAAGATAGATAAAAAAATGTCTCTCTGAAGGCCTTGGGGTATTTATAGAGTTCAGATAAACTCTTCGAATCCCTAACCAAATTCGATATTTAATATTCGGTTATGATTGGGGACCACGTCAGCCTATTATTCAGGGAAGGCGGACAGTCAGCGAATTCAAAAAGTTTTTCGTGCAGAGCAGATTTGTGATTTTACGCTAAGAAGCTTTTTAAACTCGGGAAGCTACAAATCTACGGTTTTACGCTCAGAGGCTCTAAGTTTACAGTTTTATGCCCGGATGCTTTTATGCTCGGTAGCTTTTACGCTCGAGAGGCTACAAACCTACGATTTCACGCTCAGAGGCTACAAATATATGATTTCACGCTCAAAAGCTTTTTACGCTCAAAGGCGACAAATCTACGACTTCACGCTCGGAAGTTTTCTTTTTAAAGGCTATAAATCTAAAGTTTTACGCCCGGGTGCTCTTATGCTTAGTAGCTTTTATGCTCGAGAGGCTACAAACTAACGATTTTATGCTCATCTACACTACGGATCTATGACTTTCCGCAATATCTTAAAATACGCAGGCCAGAATATGCGTATATCTGAACAAATCTCAAGACGGTCAATTGCAAAGGTTCACGCAGGAGATTCTCCTTCTTGGCCTCAAAATATCCCAAGTACCTAAAGCATACAGAGTTCAGCATTGAAAATGACTCTTCTTCTTGGGTCGATTGAAAGTTCATCCAAAATCCAGTCTGAATATTTTCTCTACAGTTCAAGATGGCGACTCAGTTTTGACAGCCATTTCTCGCCCTATTTCAAGGGATTTTTGGGAAATCATTCTTGAAGATGATGGTCTGAACAAAAGCTCTGCTTATCAGAGAAGTGACAGTTCAGAATTCTACGTAATTCCTCGTTCAAAATAGCAGGACAGTTCGAATATTCGACTTAAAATGCTAAGCAGCTTCTTTCGTATTTCTATTTACGCTTAAAAGACGGGACGAGACCAGATACTCTTGTTATCAGAGTCGGCGTAAAGTTATTCAGACGTGTCGAAGCTACACATATTCAGACTTTATCACAGCAAAAAAATATGGCAAATCATCAGAAGCGAAAAAGAAGACAACTTTATTAATCATGATTACATATGATGGAAATCCATTCTACAAGGGTTTTTTATCTTCATGATCACATATGATGAAAATCCTTGTTCTACCAAGGGTTTCTCATTTTTATTTAAGGATCACACCAAGAGTCTGTTCTGTCAGGTTCTCGTATTGGTGGAGATCTTTATCCTTCTTCTTCAGCAGTTAGTCGGTTTCCGTGGCCGATTAACAAAAAAATGATTAACGGCGGGAGGATACAAAACTGGGCCTATGTAAATTATTCAAGAGCCCATCCTCCATACGCCTTGACAGATTGAGTTGAGGTTTTAGACCCAACTCAATACTGGAAGACAGGGCTAGTTTGTCTGCCCTCGTCCACCAAAGGTGGGAGAAAATACAGCTTGCAAGCTGTATGGTCGAATTTGACCCTTTCTCTCTCCTGGACGAATCGCCATATGAAGTTGCTGATTATTTCGAGCAAAGGAAGCTTTGATATCCTTCCATGATCCATCGTTACAGACGATATTTGCTCGAAGATGCCTTCTTTTTCGGCTCCTTACATGCTGGAAGAGCATGATCTTCTTCTTCCTCAAGTCGACCCGACGAACTCCGGCAATCATCTCTGTGTGGTGAAGAAAATATGGGAAGAACAGGTTAAGTCATCAGCCTTTATATAGGCAAAAGAAAATACACCGATTTCTAATAAATCCCCAAAAATCTGCCAAGAAATCAGCCTCAAGGAACGAGTCAGACTTGACCGTTTTATGCTTCATTCAAAGTATTTCAAATTACGAGAAATTTGAAAACTTTGAAGGGGGTCTTGTAGAAGCAT
This sequence comes from Iris macrosiphon, assembly GCA_036927795.1. Lineage (NCBI taxonomy): Eukaryota > Viridiplantae > Streptophyta > Magnoliopsida > Asparagales > Iridaceae > Iris > Iris macrosiphon. The sequence continues at coordinate 117,210,638 of JAYESA010000019.1, read as the reverse complement.
AAAAAATACGCTGCAGAGTTATACGCAGTATTTCAGTGCTGGATGGCGTAAGACATGACCTCAGAGCCATCGGCGTACAACAGAGCTTCATCGCTAGTACAGCATAAAATATAAGCTCCAGGATAACCCGCGTAATGCAGTATTTCCTGGCTGCTTCGACGTAAAAAGGTTGTTACATCGCCACTTTGGCGTAAAACCTACTCGCTTTTAATGCAATAGAAAGTTGTACGGGAAACTCTTCGTATTCCTCGAATGAACCTGTTAGATCATGCAGTAAACCTGACGCTTGACAAAGAGTACTACACAACTATCCAGACGACAGCTGTAATGATGGTGCGGCACAAAGACCCAAACCGTCGTTTAGTGACATTTCCTTGATACAAAGTGCTTTTACGCATACAAGGGAATATGTTGCCTAGTTTTACACAGGCAGATGTGAGCTTTCACGCTCCGCAAAAGATAAAATGAACCGCCACGTCAAAAGCTGCTCTTCGTACAGAGCTCGAGGCACGTCTCTGCAGTTAATGCGCAGGATGGGGGCAGATCTCTGCATTTAATGCACGAGATTTGGTTCTATTTTCAAAGACTGGTGAGCCATAATTATGACTAATACGTCCACATCATCACCTCTGTATATTACGTCATCAGGCTATTTTGAGCACACTGTACGCTATCTCCTTGAAATATGCCAACCGGGCTATTTTCAGCTATAAGGAGTACGCCGTATGCTATCTCCTCGGAATACGCCAACTCAGGCTATATTTGTATTGGTGCGTGATAAGGCTATTTGGTCTAGAATATGCTCAAGACATCAGTCAATGAAGGAGGATCGGCTATCTTTTACGCTAGCTACCTATCCATGCGGCATCGGGCTTCTACGCCTACAAGGCTTCTATGCCTATTAGGCTTCTACGCCTATTTGGATTCTACGCCGACTCGACAACCACTTGGCTTCTACGCCATGGTGACAGTTATTGACTTCTATGCCAACCTTTTCTATGCGAGGGACAGCTACCTACGTGGCTTGCATGCCATGATCCTCACAACGGTTATACGCGTTACCTCATCATGGGACACGCGTCACACGCAGATTTAGAAGATCATTTATACGTGGGTGGCAGTTATTATAACTGCCACGTAAAAAGTGCCACACTCTCCATTGTCCGGCTTCTACGCCGACTGGACGGTTACTGTCACAAAAACCCTATAAATAGAGACCTCTATTGACAGAGGTCCAGGGTCACAAATTCCAAGGTCGAAAACTCGGAGGTCAAGGGTCGGAAATTGATTTCTGAGAGAGAGAGAAAAGTCCAGAGCACAGACAGAAAGCAGTGATCGACGATTTTGGCATCGAGCATCCACTCCTTCTTGCAAACCTTGAAGCTTCTCCGTCTTCTACAGCACTTCTTCATCATCGTGTGGTCCAAGGGACAAAGTGATCGACCGCATATCAGACTCCTATAGCAATATTTACCCAGATTAAAATTTGTACTTGAAATCCTCGTATAGGATTAATTATACTTCTTGTTTGTAAACCAAAGAGAGGGTTTCGTATAAACATTATTTTATTTCTTTCGTTTATTATCAAACAGCGTACTGCAATACGAGATAAGCTTTATTTCATAAGCCATAAAACTTATCCTAAGGCAAGACTAGAAAGAAAATATAATAGATGGTGCACGTAACTAATTTAACGTATTTTGTTTTGTTGAGTGGGCGAGAAGCCTTCCCACGAGTGCATTCAATGTACTTATAGTCCTCCAGATTGTGTGTAGGGTGCCGGAGTAACTAGTTAGGTATAAAGTTTTCCCTCGAATACGCTAAGGCATGGAGCTAACTCTAGATCCTTGGAGCATTACGGACGGAGATGAAGCACATATACATGATGTAATATATTAGAATATCGCTTATGTATCATCCCCAAAGTTGTAAGCCACTTGGCGTATTTTATTATTTCGAGAGAGCGATCTTGAGCGATTTGTAATCTCGATTAGCATCACTTGTACTAATTCTTAATCATCAATAAAGAGCTTGTTTTGTTTCATACTTGTGTTTATTCTTATTTCGCTGCATTAGGATAATCTGTGTGACTCAGTGGCTTAACTTAAATTGGCCATTTTAGGTGCTTGCCTTACGCGGGCGCAACTTAGGCTCGAGCGGCATCACGCCCAAGCGAGGACGTTAGGTCCTACGGGATTGGGGTGTGACATTTTGGTATCAGAATACGACTTTACGTCCTTTGTATCAAACTCGGATCTCAATACCTATTTTCTCTAAATCACGTAGTAATCGTTTGTCAATGGATAGGGATGCCATATAATTTTGGCTTAATGCATCAACTACTACATACCCGGTGTGTAATCTATTGTCAGGTCGTATTCTTAAATGAGTTCTAGCCAACCCCTCTGGCGCAAATTAAATTATTTTTCTGTGAAAATATATTTTTGGCTCTTGGGATCCGTGTAGATTTTGCAAGATGCACCAAATAGATAGTGTCACCATAATTTTAATACAAATACAATTACCGCCAATCTCATATCATTAGTAGGATAATTTTTCTTGTGTGACTTTAATTGTCTAAAAGCGAAAGATATTACTTTATCTCTTTGCATGAGTACACATCCTAATCCCACACCTGAAGCATCACTTTAGATTTGAAATCACTTATCGTCCTCCAGAATATAAGAATCAGAGCAGATACGAGACGCCGTTTTAGTTCATGAAAGCTAGCTTCACAGTCATCAATCTAATTGAATTTTACTCCCTTGTGGGTTAGGTGAGTCAGAGGCAATGCCACTTTAGCAAAATCCTTCACAAATATGTTGTAGTAATCCGCCAAGCCAAGGAAATTTCAGACTTCGTATCACTACCATATTTCTAGAATAGGGGTATTATTGCCATTAGCATATTATATATATAATGTGTTATATTTTATTTATAATAATATTTATGTTATAATATGTATAACTAATATTATTATTGGTTAGTAGTTGGGCTAGTTAATTAGACAAGATCCTAGTGGACCTAACAACTTGACATGATAACTTAAACAATTAGTTAGACTAGCCATGTAGACTCAATTAGCTAACCATTCACTTTAATTAGAGTTTAGACTTAATTCTTATTAGAAAGAGAAGCTTTCCCATTAATTATTTCTTTATGACAACCCAAAAGGGGTAAACTTGCCATTTTACATTGCTTTAGGTAGAGCCTATGGTGGTCGGCCCTAATTAGAGGAGGGAACTCTCTCTCTCTCTCCTCAACTCATTCATTTTATTTATTTCCTGTTCTTCCCCAAATAGTTCATCCCTCCACCAAATTATTCATAAATCTCTCTCAAATTTACTCATCCTCACCATCTAAGGAGACTAGAAGCTTGAGGTTGGCAAGAGCACTTGGTGAAGAAGGATTAGCTAGAAGCTTGTGTCATATTGTGTCCATTTGAGCTTTTATTGGAAATCCATCTCCCAATAGATAAAATATCGAATGCCTCCTTTATTTAGATTCTAATTCATGCATTTGACCATTAAAAAACCTTACATGGCTTAAGGCTACCAATAGGAAGAAGAACTAGGTTCATAGGACCCCTATTGTGACTTCTACAAGGGATTTTATGCCCATTTCGGGAGAATTCTGAGATTGATGCACCAAGTGCTTGTCATTATGTCATTTTGATCTAATTAGACTAAGATTAATAGTGTGGGACTAGATATGTATCTATAATTGGATACGAGAAGAGCGTATCACAGTATTTTTTGATATACTATGACACGGGGACCCATTTTTTGGGTTTTGTGAATAGGAGTAATTTTTTTTTCCAATTTTTATTGTAACTCATTATGTTAGTTCTATATATGTTTATTTGATATCTATAATGGGTGTTCACTAGCTATTGGAGATTTTGGTACTTTAATTGAGGGTGTATCATGAGTATCCTAATTGTGAACTATAGGTGTTTGATGTAATGACTTAGTATTGAGGAGAGTGTGCTATCCAAAGTATCATATAGATAAATATATAGATATAGTATAATATCACATTGTATATTATATAGTGTATGAGTATGCCTATGTATTTAGTTGCTAGTCGAGTGGGTGGTATTATATTGTAGGGAACTGATAATTTGATATCATATATAATTTCCAGGGTGTCTGTATTGGTTTGGTATTCTAATGCAATGCTCAGGAACAGGCTTGATGAGTATCAGAGGGTATAAGAAAGCAATACATATTAGGGGACTGTGCATTGGTTATGGAAGAGTAGCAGTTCAGCTACTGCACAGATCTAAAACTTGGGTTGGAAACCATGGAAGCATGGTTATCGAAGTAGTATTGATGTTGGTGAGTTCATGTTATAGGTGATTACCTAGTATGGACTCTGGTTCAGTCCAGTGTAAGTGAGGGTTCACCTACTGTTGGTTTCCTGACTGGATATATTTTTCCCAGATGACACTGAGGAGTGGTACCCTATACATTATGGACCCCATGATGTTGTGGGTTTAGAGTCAAAGACCCTGGCTTAGGAGGGACTTATCCCAACTGAGACAGATGACATGGGTTTAGTACCTTCTTAGTATTTCTTGTACTAGATTTGTCTCCAGCTTATTTGTTAGCGTTCTTTCAGACTCATTGATGTATTATTTAGACTCATGAGTTGTATGTGATTATTTTGATTCTTTATCATATTCGTGCTCATTTCTATCTTAGATCTGTGATTGAGTATATTGTTATTGTTGGTGGTTCATTATATTGCTAGATAGAATACCCTGACAGTGTTCTACCACCGATTTTGTAGCATAGGCTTGACGTTGCTTCCAACTTGCACCCTTACATCGGGTGCAGGTCGTGACAAGTATCCACTGCCCTATCTATTTTCCCCATGTGAGGACGGTATACATGGCTGGAGACAACCACGAAGACCCCAGTGACCGGCAGTGCCTCAAGATTCTCGAGGCCATGATGCATACAATGAGTGCATCAATGCAATCTCTGACCCAATGAATGCTAGAAATCAAGGCAAACATGGCCTCCCAGCCAGCAAAGGCCTCCGGACAAGCAAACTTGGACCTCGGGACCAATGGGGATTCAAGCAGACTACTCCACCCACGGGCGGTGATCCTCTCCGACCTAGATCCTCTGTACCTTCTACAGGAGATGAAGCTAAAGAATCAAGGAGGGAGGTCCGAGAACTTCAGGCTAGTCTATATTCTATAAGCAATCGGGACTGACTCCGTGATCTTGGGGTATGGCAACCATACCTGATAGAGTGGAGGGATGTACTATATTCGCCCAAGTACAAGCCCTTCAACATAAACATATTTGACGGGAAGTCCTCCCCTTGCCGCTTTATGAGCTACTTCAAGATTACAAAGGGACACTTACCCCCCAACGACGCTATCCTTACCAGGCTCTTCTTCGGGTCATTGGCAGGGGTCGCTTTCGATTTGTTTTGCAGTCTTAAAGATAACTGTATCTCATTATTCGATGACCTTAAGCGTCTGTTCCTTAACAGATTCTATAAGACAGAAAATGATATGACGATGTCTTCTCTAATGGCGTCGCCCAGGGTGAGAAGGAATTGACCCATAAATACATCGAGCAGTTCCGACAGGCCACACTAAGGTTGCCTTCTGGCAATCTTGAGGCCACACTATTAGAGATGTACCAGAAAAGCATGCTTCTGGCAGTCAGCCTCTGGATGGTCGAGAGCCAATTCAAAAATTGGACAACATTCATTGTAAGTGTTGTTAACGCTAAGAAAAAGCCCAAGGACGCTTGGCACTTGGAGATCCATATCCTTACTGCTGAGGAAAAGGGAAAGCATCTCAGCAATAATAATAACAACAACAACAGTAATGGCGACAATAACAGCCGCGATGGAAAGGGGAAACAAGCTATGGTCGCTACCATGACCAAGAAGCCTGAGCAAAAGCTGGCAGAGCCTCCAAAACTAAAGGAGACTTACTTTTTCGAAGATTGATGTCAACCCTGTCTTTGACATCTTGATGCAGAGAGGCAAAATCTGGCTCTGATGTCAGATGTCAGCCTGAGGCGGCAGAAATGGCCAACCCAAAGTATTATCACTTTCACTGCTACGTCCATCACTCGTCGCAGGAGTGCTATACTCTGAAGTTGTACATCCAACGCCTGATTGATAGTAAGGCCCTTTTTCTGGACTTCGACGACGTGACGGTCGTCGCCAACATGGTGTCCCTCAAGTTTGGAAACTTTCCCCCATCAGAAACCTAAGACGGAGTGGTCCCAGTCCCAAAGGAAACTATGGTGGTGGTCAACCTTCCACCAGCTCGAGACCAGACGGCCGGGCTAATACCTCTTACCACACAATATGGGGAGGTCATATGGGTCCATCCAGACCTTATGCCAGACTTGACGTAGCCGATGATGACCTCCACCTCCAAGTCCAAGGGTAGGAAATCTAAGTCTTGTTGCACAGTTTCCTCGTCGGCTGAAGAGCTGGCAGCAGTAATAATATGGTCATGCGTAATATACCAACCGATACACGATGATACGCTAACGATTGTCACACCTACCACCACTGGTCCTGGGCTATCTCAACCCTGCCAGCGAATAATCCTAAATAGAAGGAGACGTGCTTTGATAAACCGCTGCACAGGGATGCACCACAAGGGCTGGAAAGGCCCTTTAACTTCGATATCTTATTGCAATTAGCCAACACTTCGGCAAATTTATCGCTATTTGAGCTTTTATGGCTCTCTAAAGACACTCGGGCAGCCCTGAGTGAGGTACTACAGAATGCCGATAACTACCTAGTACAAGTCAAACCACCAACCGAAGATCCTGCTGCTTGTCCACATTGCAACAATGCCATGGATGCAATACCCAATATCACCTTCTCGCAACAGGACATGTTGCTAAAAAATAATAGGCATAACTGGCCCCTGTAATATACAGGATATATTGGCGACATCAAGGTGGACCAGATGCATATTAACCCAGGATTGTCGATCAACATCATCCCAAGAAGTTTGCTTCAGACCCTGGATATCCTGATGCATCATCTGGAGGCCACCAATACCACCATCAGTGGCTTCAACAAAGGAAGGAGCTACCCTCTGAGCAAAATCTGCCTAAAATGCCAGATCATTGACTTAAAAATAGAGGTCACCTGCCACATTATAGACATAGAAACGTCCTAGAATATCTTGTGGGGCCGTGGATACATGAACACAGGATCATGCCATCCACCCTCCACTAGTGCCTAAAATATGTAGATGAACACGGTTTCATCAAAAAGGAGTTCGCTGATATTGATCCGTTTAAGGGAGTCGAGATTTACTACTCTGACTCGATCCTTTACAAGAAAGTATACCTAGATGAAGGTGGCAATAAGGCCGATGAGAAAGTTGAGGCTACGAAAGCACCCGAGGAGCCTATAAGAATATGCCGCAAGGCTCGCACTCTAGATGTAGCCGCACCCCTCATTATCAAATTATATAGGAAGGCACCTGAACCTTCGATACCTTTAGCGTCGTCAGAACCAATAGTCATTCGCCTTCGTAAGCCGAATCAACCACCAAAAATATATTTTGCTCTATCTTTGCTTCCCGACCCTATGGTCATTTTCCTTCACAGGCCGTATCGACAACCAAAGGAAGACCCGACCGCGATTGCAACTTGCAAACCTTTAGTGGTAATATTACACAGAAAACCACCAAAGCCTTCATTTGTGCTCGGGGTAACCGAGGAGAAGGATAAGCTGGAGGAGTATATATCCGCTAATATCAACATCCCTTCCCCTGATGATGTAATCCCGCCAGAAAAGATACCTTATTTTCTTAATAAAAGACTATCTTTGAACTACTCGGAGCATATGCATATAAGTACACTCTACTTCTCGGAGCACGGTCTGGGACTTCATCTGCACACACAAGTGATCACTACCTACACCATGCACCGGCTTTGCACTAGTTAGGATTCTTATTTCTGAGTCCCACCCATTAAAAAGGGAGATAAGCTCACCATCTTCGGCAGAGTAGAATGCCTTTGTTCCTTCATCCCAAAGAAAGTAGAACCAGAATTTGAGGTAGGCAGAATGCCACTCTACCGGTACAATTCACAAGCCCTATATCTTATCCAAAAGATGGGATACAGCCTGAAGGTCACTGAAGGATTGAACTACGACAAAGGTCGAAGGTCGCCTTTAAGACTTTTCTCCCCTACAGGCAAGCCCAAGGTTTACTATCATAAGACTAAGCATGGATTAGGATATGTAACGCCTCCTACAACCCCCAAGGGCTTAGATAAAGAAGATAAAGAGCGCTCACACTTTTTAGAATCTTTAGCCTAGGACTCGGACGTCAACGTCGGGGACGTTCTCTTATAAACACTGTCCTCCAACATGGTGTTTGTCGACCTTGAGTAAGATAACGAAGAACCACTCGAGCTCTTTGAGATGAAATCTTGGGCCCAACACCTTGGTTCACAATGGAAGATGCGATTTGAGAAGCGAGAACCACCCACCGAGGACAAAGTTGTACAAGTCGATCTAGGTGACGATACCTCCCTAAAGCCTATCTTCATCAGTAAAAGTCTTATCCTATGAAGACCGAGAATCCCTATTATAACTCGTCAGGAATACATCAATGTCTTTGCCTAGAGTTATGAAGACATGCCAGGACTGGATCCCCAAATCGCTATCCATAAACTCAATATTCTGCCAAATATCAAACCAGTCAAGCAACAGAAACAACAGTTTTAGCCAGATATGATGGATTCCATCAAAGCTAAAGTCAACAAGCTGAGAGCTAGTAGTTTCATCTGCAAGGAACAACCCCCTGACTGGGTAGCCAACATTATTTATGTTGTTAAAAAGAATGGGAAGATTCGAATCTATATCGACTTTTATTATCTAAATATGGTATATCCCAAAGATAAATTCTTTCTTCCAATTACCGACGTAATAATCAGCAACACTTGTGGCTTTAAGCGCATGTCCTTCATGGATGACTTCTCAGGCTTCAACCAAATCAAGATGTTTCCCGATGATGAAAAACATACATCGTTCTGGACCACGATAAGCGTATACTGCTATATGGTCATGTCTTTCAGCCTAAAGAACGCAGGTGCTACATATCAACCAGCTATGAGCACCATTTTTTGTGAACATCTGTGCAAGATGGTAGAATGCTACATCGACGATATTGTCGTCAAGAGTCTCTCTAAAGATAATCATCTCCAAGACCTGAAGACTGTGTTTGACTTAATGCGCACACAACGCCTCAAGATGAACCCTACCAAGTCCTTCCTGGGAGTCTCCAGCAGAAAATTTCCTTGGTTTCATCATCACTTTCCGGGGTATTCACATAGACCCCGACAAGACTAAGGCTATCATGGAGATGAATCCGCCAAGGAACCTATGGGAACTCTATGGCCTCCAAGGGAGGTTGGCATACATCAGGAGATTCATATCAAATCTCTCTAGATATTGCCGGCCGTTCACACAGCTCATGAAGAAAGATGTCTCCTTTTTTGGAACAAAGAGTGCCCACGAGCGTTCGTCAACATCAAAAAATACCTATCAAACCCTCATGTGTTGGTGGCCCAGGTCATGAAAAGCCATTCATGCTCTATATACACACAATAGATCACTCTCTTGGTGCCCTGTTAGCCAGAATAGTAATTCAGGCCACGAGTAGGCCATATACTACCTCTACTGGATGATGGTCGACTCAGAGCATAGGTATACTATCGTCAAGAATGAGTGCCTTGCACTGGTATTCACTATCCAGAAAACTCGATACTACATGACTTGACATACCATTCATGTAATCTCGTGAGTCAACCCCCTCAGGGTCCTCATGACCAAACCTGGGGCACCCAGTTCCCACTTGGCTACCTGGACAATACTATTATCTCTATATGATATGGTATTCTTCCCACAGAAGGCCATCAAAGGTCAAGCATTAGCCGACTTTCTGACAGACCACCCGGGGTCAGACACCTCAAAGCTCTATGAAGAGATTCCAGACGAAGTGGCAAACGCCAATATTACTTCACATGAAGCAGTTTAGCAAATATTCTTTGATGGTACTTCAAGAGCGGTCCCATTGGTAACATCTTCGCTATGGTCGGGATAATATTGATTTCCCCATTCGGTCTCAACATCAATCGCGCATAATTTCTCACGGAACCATGCTCCAATAATGTGGCAGAGTATAACACCCTAATCACTGGACTCCAGCTTGTCATGCAAGTCCGAGTAGAGTACTTGGAGTCCTACAAAAATTCCCAGCTAATCGTCAATCAAATTCGGGGAGCATATAAAGTCCGAAACGAAGACTTGATCCCCTACCACCCAGCTGCACTTAACATTATTGCGAACTTCAAGATTTTCTTTATTGAGCGTATCCCGCGGTTGCAAAACATTGAGGTGGACACTTTAGCATGCCTCGCTGCTTCCTTGGCAGTCCCAGACAACACCTACAGCTAATCACGGTGATCGGTCAACAGTTGGACTAACCGAAAAGAAAATTATGCTTATGCCTCAGCTATGTAGTAGAGTTCGACACCAATACTCAAGATTGGAGGCTTCCATTCATCGACTACGCAATCTATGGAATTATTATGCTCCAGTACCAGAATACGGAGACAGACATGGCCAGCTACCCCGTACAAGGTACTATACGTCGTACGTCAATCACGGCTGTATAAGACCAGGGGGTGCATTTTATAATCAAGTCTCCTATGGTCAAGAACTTCTATGTCTCAATTATTCAAACAAGAAACTGTAAGCATAGAGAAGATATGATAAGCAATAAGGCATCCCAAATGCTTTATCAAATTTTTTTGGAGTCCAGCTGTGCAAAAATAAGAAGCTAGAAAAGTAGCAAAGTACATGACAGTAATTCAGCTGCAGTCTGAATTAATACAATTATGTAAGAAAAACTAATGTCCAGACGAGCCGGCTAATAGGGGTCGGTGGCTTAACGCTAAAAAGAAGTAAATGTGCAAGACGAGCAAGGCAGAAGAAAAATCCACTCCCTATCCCCTGCGACCATATTCCTGGTGCGTGCCATGAGTTTGGGAGAGAATGCTGGATCCTCAGGTGTTAGCTCAAAACCTGGCCATGCAAAACCAGTGGGATTAGACCCCAATAGCAAGTACCACAAAGGAAGCACAAAATGGAGAAACAAAACCCAAGGGAAACAATATAATATTACATAGGTTCAGGGTCGTAACTTAGGTCCATGGCCTATCCTAGCGCTAAGGCTCAACCCTACAACCAAACAAGGACAAGGGTTGTTCACACTATGATAGTCCATTTTCCTAGGATACTAATTAAAATAATACAATCACAAACAATTTTATTTTTTATATCGGCCAACCATTTATACGGCTCGTTATTTAGTGAAGTCTAAGGTTATCTCAGAATAATGCATAATAATTATCCTCGGATCACGCTAGTGTCGAACATGATCTAACCAAAACAATATACTAAAACAGGCACTTGCAGGATGCACCAGTCCCCCATAGAAATACTGCACTAAAAATATGGTATTAGCGGTTCCAGTGTTCCTATATTAAAATAGTGGCTCGGCATAATAATAATAGTCAGATACTGCACTCCACTAAGACAGATGATATATAGTATATGTGGTGGCTAGCCCACAGCGCACTTAGACTGAATCTCTGTAGGAAGGTTCGTTGGCATAATTTCGGGATACCGTTCCCTCCAAATGTTACTACCATATTTAGTTACTTTATTAGCCCTATGTTGTGTTTGAAATCTCAAGGAATGGTCATATGAGAATTTTCCTTAAGATGTCGTACAAAATACGGGCACGCTAGATACGAATCCATGGAATCAAATCTGGATTCACCTGAGCGTGTATGCAACATTCATACAATCAATATCTTAGCCACACTTTGATAGTTGACCCGCTTATTATGCCTGTGTTAGAGAAAATAATATATATATATATTTGTACTATCATGCATTCAGGAATTTGGAGGCATTCTCGATGCATAACCCAAATATAATCACTTAACAAGTGACAGGATGTGTCACACCTCGACGTACAATAAATCATGACCAATAATCAGGAAATAGTTGTATCAGCACGGATATAGTATTCGAGTCTAATTACCAATTATACATTTGGTCACAAGAGTCAAGAAAATATTCAATCAAAATAAGCAGGGTCGCACGGGTCTCTAGGCCGCATAACAATCCTGGCCGCATGAGAAGTCAGGCCGCATGACAATCCTGGCCGCATGGAGTCATGCCGCACGGAGTTATGCCGCATGTAGTCATGTCGCATGGAGTCATGGCTAAGGTCTACTCCTCGGGATAAGTGATAAAGTGACAGAAAATAAATAAAGTGTCAGTGATATGACATAAAGTGTGATGTGACATAAAGTATTTCAGGAAGAAAAGACAAAAACCATAGAATGATACGCCAAAGATGTGCCAAAGTTCAGAGTCATGCGTCTAAGGGAAGGTGGTTGCATGCTCTACTTTCCATATAAGTTCGATGTCGCATGGAGTCATGCCGCATGGAGTATACTTTGGACTAAGCGAATTTCTCATTCGTTCAGCTAGTGAAAGCACAAAGTGTTCAAAGACACTTGTGTAGATCTGCAGTCATACGTCCAACAAGATGGACGCATGTTGTCAGTATACGATAAGGGTTCAGCCTCATAACCCTTCGGGCCGAATAGCACTCTTAGTCGCATAGCTCTCTGGCCGCATGAAGACTTCATCTTCTCCAACAGCAGGTTCGGCTATGGCAAAAATCTCAAAAACTAAAATATTATTTTTTTCATAAAAATCTTATTTTAAGTCCAAATCAGGTGAACCAAAAGAAAAAATGCTCTAAATTGATAGCTCTAACATGTAGCAAAAACTGATTTTTAAGACACAAGTTTAATAGATCAAAACGAAGAAAAACTTATAAAACCCATAAAACCTTAAGTTTAGAAATATAGATCTACACTAATCCATCCATCAAAACAGAAATCTCCAAGAATTAAAAGTGCTCAGAAATACATAATAAACATAATGGAACAATAATTTGGAGGGTTTTTCTATTTCTCATGCAAGGTTTACTTGCCTATGAAATGGGAAGAAAATACTAAAGAAGAGGAAGTAATAAAGAAGTGAAGAGAGAGAGAGAAAAAATATTGGGTTATATATGGTAGGTTTGAGGGTTGAACCAAAGATTCTCATGACTTCAACCAACCCACAAAATAAAATATGAACCAGGTTAAACCAAAGAATAGATCTAGTCTCCATGCACATGCAACCATGCTAAAATTAAAATACGTTACAAATACATATATCGTGAACAGGGAGTGACATCTATATCCACCTTAGAAAAATTGCTTCCTCGAAATTCGAATCCAAGCAATAGCTAGAGAAGTCAGGACAAGAACGATATAAACCTACTTTCAACTACTCATGCTAGCAATATAATCACAACACCTAAGTGATCACCTGATCACAGAATCCGAGATATGAAGCCATAAGATATAATATACCTTCCAAATCGAACAGGTACGGGTACCGAGACCGAATATCATTCTCTTACTCCCATATTGATTCTCCAAAAGTGTGATATCCCCAGGCCACTCGAATAAGAGAAATATTATAGTTCATGAGTACTTTCTTTTTTGATCCAAAATGGATACGGGTTGCTCCAAATAAGATAAATCGGTACCAACAACTAATTCAGAGTGATCGAGAATATGACTCAGATCCGGAACATACCTACGCAACTGACACATATGAAATACATCGTGTACCTTACGTAGAGAAGGTGAAAGGGCAAGACGATAAGCAACATCGCCTACCCGCTCAAGAATATCGAACGAACATACGTATCTAAGACTAAGCTTCCCACGAACCCCGAATCTAATGACTAGGTTAGTCAAAATCTGCAAAAATACGTGGTCGTTGATACAAAACTCTAAAGGTCTTCGATGCTGATCTACCCAATAATGATGTCTATCTTGTGCAATCCGAAGTTGCTCTCTAATATGCTTGACAACCTCTACTATCTGCGTGATCATTTCAGGACCTAACATCTTTCGTTCACTAATATCGTCCCAAGCCAATGGTGACCTATACTTCCTGCCATACAAAGCTTCAAAATATGCCATCTGAATACTGGCCTGATAATTTTTATTGTATGAGAATTCTACCAAGTGAAGGTGATTCACCAAGATCCACCAAGATCTAAGGTACAGGCCCGTAGCATATCTTCCAATGTCTGGATGATTCTTTTTGATTGCCTGTCTGTCTGAGGGTGGTAAGCTGTGATGAAACTTAACATAATGTCGAAGCTCTGGTGTAAACTTTTCCAAAAATAAGAAATGAACTGTGTGTCTCGAACTGATATGATACTTACTGGAACACCGTGTTATCTCACTATTTGTCGCATGTACATTTCAGCCAATTATTTTATAGACTATCCTACTCGAAACGGAAGAAAGTGAGCTACTTTTGTGAGACGATCTACTATCACCCAAACTGTATCTCAACCAGTCGATGATATAGATAAGCCAGTCACAAAGTCCATCGTGATGTGTTCCCAGTTATATTCTGGAACAGGAACCGATTGTAATAATTCTACCAGTCTCTATTGTTCTGCCTTCACATGCTGACATATCAGATATCGCGATACGAAGCATGCTATTTCCCTCTTTATTCCATTCTCCCAAAAGTGTTGCTTGATATCTTGGTACATCTTCGTGCCTCCCAGATGGATAGAATACTGGGAATTGTATGCTTCAGTCATAACTTCTTGCCAAATATCCCCGTTTCACAGTATTACTTGATGGAATACTGGGAACTGTGTGCTATTTCCCTTTTTATTTCGTTCCACCAAAAGTGTTGCTTGATATCTTGGTTTAAACCTTAGTGTTTTATTCGCATGTATTGTCAAATCCTTTCGAAGACCTGACTCACATTCTTCTCATAGCTTTTGAATCTTCGGATCCTCTACCAGAGCTAGCTTTATTCTATCTATCAATGTTGACTAAATCTATAGGCTAGCCTAAACTCCTGTACTATATGGAAGTACTTTCTTGATACACATCACTCTTAAGTCTTCTAGAATGTGCTTTTGAGTAGTCAATATAAATGCTCCACTTCTTCTGCTAAGTGCATCAGCTACTACATTAGCCTTGCTTTGATGGTACTAAAGTTCCACGTCATAATCTTACAACAACAATAGCCACCATCTCTGCCTCATGTTCAGGTCCTTCTGCGTGAACACATACTTCAGACTCTTATGATCCGTGAATATTTTTACTCGATCACCATATAAATAGTGCCTCCATAGCTTAAGTGCAATCACTACTGCTACTAACTCCAAATTATGAATTGGATAATTCTTCTCATGATTTCTGAGCTGCCGAGAATCATATGCTATCACTATCCCTTGTTGCATCAAAACATATCCAAGTCCTTTTCCAGATGCATCACAGTACACTGTGAATCCTCCGGAGCCTACTGGAAGAGTAAAGATTGGGACAGAGATTAACTTCTTCTTCAACTCTTCAAAGGATATCTAATATTCCGCGGACCACACAAATTTAACTTTCTTCCACGTAAACCGATTCAAAGGTGCCGAGATCTTAGCAAAATCTGACACAAACCTTCTGTAGTATCCTGCCAAGCCCAATAAATAACGCAGTTTCGCTACCGTATTTGGGATTGACAGTTCTTTACTGCCTCTACCTTCTTAGGATCAACTGACACTCCTGCTCCAAAAATAATGTGTCCAAAGAAGGATATACAATCCATCCAAAACTCATACTTACTAAGCTTTTCTTATAACTGATGCTCCCTCAAAGTCTGCATAACTATCCTGAGATATTCTTCATGCTCCTCCTTATTACGAGAATACACCAGGATGTTATCGATGAATACTACTACAAATCAGTATAAGTAAGGCATAAAAAGATTGTTTATCAAGTCCATGAACACCACTGGAGCATTAGTCTGTCCGAATGGCATAACTAAGTATTCATAATGCTCATATCGTGACCTAAATGCTATCTTTGGTATATCCTGCTCCTGGACTCGCACCTGATGATATTCTGATCGTAAATCTATCTTAGAGAACACTCTTGCTCCATTTAATTAGTCAAACAAATCATCGATCCTTGGTAATAGGTACTTATTCTTTACAGTCACTACATTAAGCTACCTATAATCCATATACAACCACGTTGATTCATCATTCTTCTTTACCAATATTGCCGATGCTCCCCACAGTGATGCATTGGTCCGAACAAACTTCTTTGCTTTCAGTTCTTCCATGTGTCGATATAACTGATCAAGCTCTGATGGTAACATTGGGCACACTTTCTAGGATATTGGTTTTACTTCTGGCATCAACTCTATACAGAAATCTACTACCCTAATTGGGGGTAATTCGGAAAGATCATTGGGAAAGATGTCCATAAACTCTTCAACTATCATGGGCAGCGGGTTTGCTTTTTATCTATGGTTGTGATTCCTCCCTTGTGCTAGTCTCTTTCTATTATGTTAAGGACAAACTCTTATAGACCCAAAATTCTAAAAAATACTCACCCTCATGATAGTCTATCATTGCATGACTGTCTCTCAACTAGTCCATATCTAAGATAACGTCAAAGTTACCCATAGTGAACTCAATCAACTTTGCAGGTAATAGATGCTCACATACTACGACTGGACATGCTAGGTACACCCTACTAACTTCTACAATCCTATTGCTACTAAGTATATTCAGCCCTGCTGGCAATGTCTCAAAATTTAATCCAATACTTGTCATCTATTGTGCTGATATAAATGAGTGTAAAGCTCCAGAATCAAATAAAGTTATGGCAAAAAAGTTTTGTATCTGAAATATTACCTGCCATTACGTCGCCCAACGACATTGCTTCATCCAATGACAGGGTGAGTGCTTGCCCTTGGCTTTGTTGAGCTCCCTACTGCTCTCTTTCTTGCTACCGTGGTTGCGGCCCTTGTTGATTTTGTTGTTGCTTCCTATAAAGCTGGGCCTGCGTCGATAACGGATGCTGAGCCAAAGGTCATGTTTCTACTGCTGGTACTCCTTGCTGCACTGCCCTTGGAGCTGGCAATGCAAAAAACTGTTATACTGGCCCTCCTAGCCTCTGAATCAATGGGTATATGGTAATCATATGATCAGGGCTCCCACATCTCAAAGTTAGTCTGTTAGTTGCCCGACAAACATCTCGGGTATGACCTTCCTTGACACAGTCGGTACAACATGTCGGCACTCCCCGTCGTTGTTGTTGCTGCTGCCTCGGCCGCTATTGACGAGTTGGTACTATCACTATTAGAACTGTCACCCTCCATGGTGCAAAATCATGTATATGAACTCCAGGTGATGGTTTTGATGTTCGAGGTACTTGTCCTCCCTCATTGTTCTATCCATGAGGCCGCTTCCGATCCACTCTTCTTGATACCATCCTTTGAGAAATAAGCTCAACCCTCTTGGCTGCTATCAATACCGCATCGAAGGTCTGGTAGTCATGCACCTCTACCATATGCAAGATCTCCAAGTGAAGTCCTTGCTGGAACCTCATTGATCTCTCCAACTCTGTTGCCACCATGGTTGGAGCAAATCTACTTAGCCTGCAAAACTTTGTCGTATAGCCATATACCGTTCTTCCAGCTTGCTTGAGGTTAATGAACCTCTTCTGCAACTCATACTATGCCAAAATCCTAAAGTATATTTCCTTAAACCGGATCCTAAAATCCTTCCATGAAATAGGATGCCTTAGTCCTACCTCCATCGTAGCCTACCAATATCATGCCAGATCTTGGAGTTGTAGGCGAACCAAGTCAACTTTTTTCTCCGCTAAAACTTTAGCCGTTGTCAGAATGGTCTTAATATCCTAGAGCCAATCATCTGTCATGATTGCATCCTTTGTGGAATTGAAGTATCTGGGGTTCAGTCTGTAAAATCTAACAGAAGCGCTAGAGTCTATTTTCTTGCCTCGTTCTAAGGTCGTTTGCAACCCTTGGTTCAACAGAACATTCTGTTCCTGCTGCTGGAGCTGTTGTTGCTGATGTTGCTATTGTTGTTGTTGTACCACCATCTGGTGTTGTTAAGCAGCTAATAATACATCAATAATCTGGGGTATCCAATGCTGCTGACACAACAGGAGGTATGGGAACACCTGGAGCTTGCTGCTCGGTCCCATTCATCGTGGGTTCAACTCAAATCCTTGGCTGAGGTCCCACAGAATCTTATTCCACTGGCAATGCTGCCTCTCCTACTAGTACAACATTGGGGGAAAGAGAAGCCCTAAAGAAGAGCATAAGAACCAATAAGCACAGGATGAGAAGGAACAAGGAAGCAACTAATATGGAAAAATTCTAGCTGAGTATCAAAGATGACGAAATCTAAATTTTATGAAGGATTATGTTTGATTGAGACTCCTATGACCATGACACCTTACAAGTCTGAAGAACAGACCTGCATTGGCCACCACTAAAACCTTGTCAGGCCCCAGTACCGGAATACGGAGACGGACATAGCCCTCTACCCCATACAAAGTACTATATGTCGTACGGCGATCACGGCTGTATAAGACCATGGGTGTATGCTACAATCAAGTTTCCTATGGTCAAGAACTTCTATGTCTCAATCATTCAAACAAGAAACAGTCAGCATAAAGCATATATGATAAGCAATAAGGCATCCCAAATGCTTTCTCAAAATATTCTAGAGTCCAACTATGCGAAAATAAAAAGCTAAAAAAGTAGCAAAAGTACATGATAGTGATTCAGCTGCAGTCTGAATTAATACAATCATGTAAGAAAAATTAATGTCCAGACGAACCGGCTAACAGGTATCGATGGCTAAATGTCCAAATAAAATAAATGTGCAAGACGAGCAGGAAAGAAGAAAAATCTACTCGCTATCCCCTACGACCATATTCCTGGTGCGCGCAATGGGTTGGGAAAAAAATACTGGATCCTCAGTTGCTGGCTCAAAACCTGGCCATGAAAAAACTGTAGGGTTAGACACTAATAGCATGTACCACAAAGGAAGCACGAATGGAGAAACAAAATCCAAGAAAATAATATCATATTACATAGGTTCAGTGTCATAACTTAGGTCCATGGCCTATCCTAGCACTAAGGCTCAACCCTACAACCAAATAAGGATAAGGGTTGAACCCTCACACTATGATAGTCTATTTTCCTAGGCTACTAGCTGAAATAATACAATCACAAACAATTCTATTTTTTATCTCGGCCAACCATTTCTACGGCTTGCTATTTAGTGAAGTCTAGTTTATCTCAGAATAATGTATAATAAGTATCTTCAGATCATGCCAGTGTTAAACATGAGCTAATCGAACCAATATAATAAAATAGGCACTTGCCGGATGCACCAGACCCCCATAGGGCCACTGCGCTAAAAATACGGTATTAAAGGTTCCAATGTTCCAATATTGAAATAGTGGCTCGACATAATAATAATAGTCAGATATTGTACTCCACTAAGGCAGATGATATACAGTATCTGTGGTGGCCAACCCATAACGTATTTAGACTAAATCTCTTTGGGAAGGTTCGTTGGCATGATCTCGGGATACCGTTCCCTCCAAATATTACTACCACTTTTAGTTACCTAATGAGCCCTATGTTGTGTTTGAAATCTCAAGGCATTGTCACATAAGAATTTTCCTTAAGATGTCGTACAAAGTACGGGCATGCTAGATCCGAATATATGGAAGTCAAATCTGGATTCATCCGAGCGTGTATGCAATATTTATACAATCAATATCCTAGCCACGCTTTGGTAATTGACTCATTTTTTATGCGCGTACTAGGGGAAACAATATATATATATATAGTATTATGTGTTTAGGAATTTGGAGGCATTCTCGATGCACAACCCAAATATAATTACGAACACGTGACAGGATATGTCGCACCTCGGCGCATATTAAATCACGACCAATAATTAGGCAATAGTTGTATCAGCACAGATACAGTATTCGAGTTGAATTACCAATTACAAGCATGGCTGCCTCGGTCTCTAGGCCGCATAATAATCCTGGCCGCATGAGAAGTCAGGTCATATGACAATCCTGGCCGCATGGAGTCATGTCGCACGGAGTCATGCTACATTGAGTCAGGGCTAAGGTCTACTCCTCGGGATAAGTGATAAAGTAACAAAAATAAATAAAGTGTTAGTGATGTGACATAAAGTGTGATGTGATATAAAGTATGATATGACATAAAGTGTGTTAGAAAAAAGACAAAAACTATATAAAATGCGCCAATGATGCGCCAAAGATGTGCCAAAGTTCAGAGTCATCCGTCCAAGGGAAGGTGGCCGCATGCTCTACTTGTCACATAAATTCGATGTCTTATGGAGTCATACGGCATGGTGTGCCCTTTGGACGAAGTAAATTTCTCATTCGTTCAGCGAGTGAATGCACAAAGTGTTCAAGGACACTAATGTAGATCAGCAGTCATACGTCCAACAAGATGGACTCATACTGTCAGTATGCGACAAGGGTTCTGCCGCATAACCCTCTCGGGCCGCTTAGCACTCTTAGTCGCATAGCTCGCTGGCCGTATGTAGACTTCTTCTCCAACAGCAGGTTCGGCCATGGCAAAACTCTCAAAAATTAAAATCTTATTTTCTTCATAAAAACCTCATTTTATGTCCAAATCAGGTGAACCAAAAGCCAAAATACTCTAAATTGAAAGATCTATCATTTAAAAAAAAATATGATTTTTAAGACATAAGTTTAATAGATCAAAACCAAGAAAAACTCATAAATTCCATAAAACCTTAAGTTTAGAAATATAGACCTACACTAATCCATCCATCAAAACAGAAAACTCCAAAAAATAAAAGATTTTAGAAACACATAATGAACATAATGTAATAATAATATAGAGGGTTTTTCTATTTCTCATGCAAGGTGTACTTGCCTATGAAATGGAAAAAGAAAACTAAACAAGAGGAAGTAATAAAGAAGTGAAGTGAGAGAAAAAATATTGGGTTATATATGGTAGGGTTGAGGGTTGAACCAAAGATTCTCATGACTTGAACCAACCCACAAAATAAACCATAAACCAGGTTAAACCAAAGAATGGGTCTAGTCTCCACGCACATGCAACCATGCTAAAAATAAAATACGTTCCAAATACGTATATCGAGAACGGGGAGTGACATGAATTCTTCTTAAAAATCCAAAGGAAGCTACTTCAATCAGAACACGTTCCCTCCATTTCTATTACGATATAGAGACCAAAAGGTTGTACTGTAGGTCCTATAACTGCCTTATGCTCTGATGCTTGACAAACACAGAGGCAAAAAAAGCCCTCCACGAGGCTCATAACGGCGTCTGTGGGGCGCATCAACCCGGTCCAAAGCTACAGGACCGCCTTCGAAGAATGGGCTACTATTGGCCGATGATGGTAGCATATGCTATTGATTATATAAGAAAGTGCCAAGTACACCAAATCCACACAGACTTCATCTACCAACCATCTGAGTTCATATACCTAACGGTAGCATCTTGGCCGTTCCAAGCGTGGGGAATGGATATCATCGGGCCAATCAGTCCGCCTTCATCAAAAGGACATCGATTCATCTTGGCGATCATCCACTACTTCTCCAAATGGGCAAAAGCTGTTCTGCTCGCTGAAGTCAAAATATTAAACGTGATTAACTTCGTCAAGCATCATGTCATATATCACTTAGGCTTGCCACATAGGATCGTCCACGACAATAGTCTACAATTTGCAAGTCACGCCTTATAACGATTTTATGACAATAATAGAATCGAAAATGTAGCCTCCACGGCATACAACCCCACAGCAAATGGTCTAGTGAAAGCGTTCAACAAAATCATCATCAAGCTCCTCAAGAAATTTGTGTCTTCCAACAAACGCGACTGGAACAAAAAGCTGTGTGAATGTATATGGGCCTACCGTATAATATTTCGGACAACTACTGGGAACACGCTATTCACATTGGTGTACGAAAGTACGGCGATACTCCCACTCAAGATCCAAATCCTTTCACAACAAGTATCTCTCTCCAACCAACTAACTACGGACGACAACTACCACCGACGGTTACAGAAGTTGGAAGCACTCGACGAGAAATGGCTCTTAGCTCAATAACGCATAGAGTTGTCAAGCACGTCTCTCTAGAGCCTTCAATAAACAGGTAAAACAGAGAACGTTTCAAGTGGGTGACCTCGTCTTAACAGTAAGAAGACCGATGGTTATGACTTACAAGACGGCCGGCAAATTCCAACCTAAATGGGAGGGCCTATTCATTGTAGAAATCATATTTTCCAATAGTGCATAATAGCTAGCAAAACCTAACAGCGACTTGCTCCTAATGCCTATCAACGACAAGTTCCTCAAAAATTACTACGTCTAAATTAGACTGGTACTCCTCTATTACCAAACTATATGTTTCTTCCCGGGCACTGGTTCATGTCCACATTACCTCTGGACCGTCACTCTAATACACTACTCCGGCGGAGACTGCCATGTCCATATTACCTCTGAGCAAACTTCCCGGACTTGACCATCGATCGTCACATCTATATTACCTCTGATATCGATTGTCTTCCAACTTATCACTCGTACCAAATTCGGAGTATGCCTGCTGTGCTAAGTCCATAAAACCTATTACGTTATTATTATTTGATAGGGTTTGTTTCGAATCTATTACTTGCGCCCCAAGTGCACAAAAGGATAATAGGTCCACCAAAACCTTCCAACGGGATATCCTTATTATTCACAAAATATATCACGTCCATATTACCTCTGATAGGGTTTGTTTCGAATCTATTACTTATATCCCAAGTGCGCAAAAGGGTAATAGGTCTACCAAAATCCTCCAGTGGGATGTCCTTACTATCCACAAAACCTATAACGTCCATATTACCTCTTATAGGGTTTGTTTCGAATCTATTACTCGTACCCCAAGTGTGAAAAAGGATAATAGGTCCACCAAAATCTTCCAGCGGGGTTTTTTTACTATCCCTACTGGGAGATTTTGGTGGACCTATTACCCTTTTGTGCACTTGGGGTGCGAGTAATAGATTCAAAACAAACCCTATCAGAGATAATGTCCACCAAAATCTCCCAGTGGAATGTCCACACTAACTATAAATTCTATGCTACGACCATCTCTACTAGCACCCAAAATGTCGCAACAACGATGAAAGTAATTTTTTCTTTCATTTAAACAAAAAGAAGGGAAGAATACAAATATCAAGCAGAAGAGGAATCCGAGTCCTCCAAATTATTGATGTACATTACAGAAAATAAAAGAAGCAAGTGTCTGAGGACACAAATAATTGACGAAAAGCATCTACATTAGCCCGCTCCTTTGAATTGATAGGGGACTTATGGAGCTCTTGGAAGATATCCATCTTCTACACTCGAGTGACAGACGTTTCTCCGGCAGGTAGCAGCTTGGGCACGCCAGAGTAGGAATCAGAGGAAACCAGGGCAGTAGAAAAAGACGTATTGGATTCCTTTAGAGCATTTCCAGAAGCCATAATGCCAAAAACATGAATTAATGCAAGCAGCCTGCAGATCGTTCATTATTTATAGGTAAAGAATCGGTGGCTTATCTAGTAAATCGTAACGATCTCCTCTGTGAGATACGGTGATTTATCCCTATGCAACCTAAGCTGCGATTGTCGAGATACGGTGATTTGTGTGATCCTCTCGGAGACCCGGACTGACACATCGGTGTAAATACATCGGGCGTACATCAGCGCGTAAAGTACAAAAAGTGATCATTTATCTTTCAGGGTACAAATCAAGTCAGCCAGACAATCGCGACAGAAAAGAAAACTTTTATTTTATTGAAGTAAAAGGAACAAACTACATTTGGGGACCACGTCCCGACTGCAAAAATAAACTAACTTCAAAACCATAATAAAAAAGCAGTCTCGGGAAAGGAAACATAAATTACTGCTACTCATCGTGGGAGCACAACTCCACTATCCGTCCATACAGATGAACAATATGGTCGTCTAGGCGCACTATAACCTAGCGCTCGACCTCTTTTATCAGGACCCCGGGATCCTCGAAGCTGATGTAGGCCTCATATCTATCTTCCAGCTTCTGTACCATAACTTCAACGGCAGATGTATTCTTCGCTGCCCGGTTTGCTTCGGTTCGGATAGCCTCTGCTTCCTGTTGGGCCTCTCGAAGGTGATTTTCTAGCATATCAAGCTTGGCCTGGAGCTATCTGATCCCCTCGGTTATGTTCCCTTGCTTAGCGAGGCAATCCTCCCGATGATTACCCAGTCGATCATGCTCCTGTCGTAGCTTCTGGAAGTCATTCAGCAAGGCTTCCCTAGACGAAGTAATGAGGCCCTTCTCTGCACCTAGCCCAGCCAAGAATTCCTCATATTCATAGGCTATCAGTACTCCCAGATAGGCTTACTGATACAATCGTAGCTCTATCAGGCATCGCTCCACCTCCGCAAGCTTTAGGTCCAAAAGGGCCACCGTCTCTTCCAAACCGGTAATGCCCTTTAAGGAGTTGGCCTGGCCTTCGTCAAATTGTCTTTCCTAGTTAAAGGATCTATTCCACTCCAATACACCCTAGACACCTTACTTCAAAAATATGTAGAAACTTTGAATAAGGATCTGGACATGTTCATTAATCTCCTCTAATGTTGCCGGAGTCCAAGGCAGCTGGAAGAAGGAAGAAGCCACTAGCGTAGGAGGAGGCGTAGCGACAGTGCCCAACGACCTTGAAGGTGAAGCGGTAGCGGAGGAGCGACCAGTTATATGACTCACGTTCTAGTCCTTCATAGCCTTCTCAAATGCCCGGACACCTTGCAGCTGAGCAAGCGAGAGTGGGCAGAAAGGGCGACCGAGCGCAGAAGTACCAGAGCACCCTGCGGCTGCTGCACCTACCTGCACACAATCCCCAAACTGCAATGTACAAGTCCCAGATGACAATGTAGCCGCCACTATACTAGGAATGTCAGGAGCGGGTTCCCAGAACCGCTTGTCAACTAGCTAGCCAGAGAGGCCACAGCTACAGAACCTCCATGCGGCCAACTCATGGCAAGACTTCCATGCAGCCGAGTCAAGACTTGTGCACGAAGCCAAAAGAAGACCCACACAAAAAGCATACTGCATGGTCATATGTGAGGATATGTATAATGGACTGAATGCAAAATACCCGCATGTCTAGTCTTCTCCTCCTCCAACCCTTACCATGGATGGGCGGCTGAACGTCAGGATGAAAGGATGGGGCCTCGTCCTCAGCTCTAGATGACAAGGCAGAATGTTTCCCCTTGACGATGGCCTTCTTGTCCCTCGAGGAAGAAAAAGAGACCTTAGGGGCCATGACAGACGCTCTGAGAAGACGATCAAACATGGAGGAAGAAAATGCAGAGACTATACAGAAAAAATAGAACTCACCAGAAGCAAGAAGTTCTCTCTCTTCTTCTCAAAGCCTTATTTAGAGGACACTAAAAGACGAAGATAGACCCTTCGAATTCCACCTTCATCCAATGACAGCTACGATCGGTTGGGCTATCTCCTACAGCCATCAGTACTGGGATCCGTATGAAAGGGTGGCTCAGAATTCAAATAGAATCCACTCAAGGGTCAAAGAAAATCTGGCAGTTAATGAATAATTTACATCCTGGTAGTGTTTGCACATGCGGTTCAATATCCATGCGGCCCAAACGTACCATGTACATGCTTCTAATACAAAGTATTTCAAACTTGTCAGTTTAAAAACTTTGAAGAGGGTCTTGTAGAAGCATAAAAAATGTGCATCCATGCACCCAATGCCCATGCACCCCAAAATAAAACTCAATAAATATTGGACCACCTTGATACCATACAGCCCACAAAAGGGACACTCATGCGGTCCAAACGAGCGTTCTGACAACTGGCTGCAGGTCGACCTGACATGACGTCCTGACAATAAAGATGGCGCCTGACAAAGAATCCTGGCAAAATAATTTTTTGATAGCCTCGAAGGATGAGAACACACTAAGAGAAAAATATCCCAAGGATAGTGTAGAGCCACATGTACATCATGATAAAAGATCCTATGCGGCTACGGCCCATAGGTTCCAGACTCCATGTGGTCCATGTGTCTCTTGCCCCATATGCTCCAGACTCTATGCGGTTCATGCGTCTCTGGTCCCATCCATTCCAGACTCCATGCGTCTCGTGCTTCTTTGGCCACACGTATCCCAGATTCTATATTGACCAAATCTTGTTGTTACAACTGAGTGATTCTTAACAACCAAATAGCGACCACGTGTCCATTTGACCAAGTCGCACCTACAACAGATGAGAACCATCCAGATATTCAATAATAAGAAAATCTTAACAAATGTCTACGTGGTCGCTGAAAACCAAATTCTGGTGCACAGTTGTAACTCCTTTCTGTTAAGAGAAGACATGTGGCAACTCCCAACGTGCATGTGGCCCAAAATCCATGCGGCCACTGAACAACTATAAATAATAGGATATTACCCTCATACAACGAGGCTGGCTATCTACAAATATGCACTCAAGCAAGAGAGAAGAGCTTCTGCATCGGATCGTCCATGTAGCAAAGAGAGTTGCTACACTCCTAACCTTCAATTGTCACCCCACAGAAAACAAACTTGTACTTAGATTGTCTTCTAAGATTTATCTGTACTTTTTCTTAGTTTATTAATCAAATCCAGTTCTTCCAGTTCTCTTTTTGATTTAAATGGCAAACATACGGTAGACTTGTCACTACTACATTTCTAGAATAGGGATATTACGATATTATTGTCATTAGAATATTTTATATATATATATATTGTGTTATTTTTTATTAATAATAATGTATTGTAATATGTGTAACTAATATTATTATCGGTTAGTAGTTGAGCTAGTTAATTAGACAAGACCCTAGTGGACCTAACCAACTTGACATAACAACTTAAACAATTAGTCAGACTAACCATGTAGACTCAATTTGCTAACCATTCACTTTAATTAGAGTTTAGACTTAATCCTCATCAGGAAGAGAAGCTTTTCCATTAATTATTTTTCCATGACAACCCAATAGGGGTAAACTTGCCATTGTACATTGCTTGAGCTAGAGCCTGGGGTGGCGGCCCTAATTAGAGGAGGAAACTCTCTTTCTCTCTCCTCCACTCATTTATTTTATTTATTTTCTAATTAGTGTTCTTTTCCAAATAGTTTATCCCTCCACCAAATTCTTAACAATTTTTTTTCAACATCTAAGGAGACTAGAAGCTTGAGGTTGACAAGAGCACTTGAAGAAGAAGGGTTGGCTAGAAGCTTTTATCCTAGTGTGTTAATTTAAACATTTATTGGAAATTCATCTCACAAAAGATAAAACTCAGAATAACTTCTTCATTTAGATTTGAATTCTTGTATTTTACCATTAAAAATTCTTCCATGGCTTAAGGCTACACATAGGAAGAAGAACTATGTTCATAAGACCCCTATTATGACTTTTACATGGGTTTTTGTATCCAATTTGGGAGAATTACAAGATTGGTGCACCAAGTTCTTGTCATTAAGTCATTTTGATCTAATTAGACTCAGATTGATAGTGTGGGAATAGATACGTGTCCACAATTGGATACGAGTAGAACGTATTATGGTATTTGTTGATACGCTATGACACGATGACCCATTTTGGAAATTTTGTGCATATGAGTGAAATTTCTCTCCAATTTCTATTATAACTCATTACATTATTTTTATATATGTGTATTTGATATGGATAATTATGTTTACTAGCTATTGGAGGTTTTGGTACTTTAATTGAGGGTGTATCATGAGTATCCTTATTGTGCACTATAGGTGTTTGATATAATGGCTTAGTATTGAGGAGAGTATGCTATCTATAGTATCATATAGATATAGTGTAATAGAACATTGTATATTATATAGTATATGAGTGTGACTATGTATGTAGCTGCTATTCGAGTTGGTGGTATTATATTTTGTGGAACTGATACTTTGATATCAGTTATAATTTTCACGATGTCTGTATTGGTTGGGTATTCTAATATAATGCTCAGGATCTAGCTTAATGAGTATCATAGGGTGTAAGCAAGCAATACATATTAGGGGACTATGCATTAGTTGTGGAAGGGTAGTAGTTCAACTACTACAAAGATCTGAAACTCGGGTTAGAAACCAAGGAAGCATGGTTATCGAAGTGGTATTGATGTTGGTGAGTTCATGTTGTACGTGATTAGCTAGGAAGGACTCTGGTTCAGACCAGTGTAAGTGAGGTGTTCACCTACTATTGGTATCATCAGATGATGTGCTAGTAGGGGATGTTGTCATTGGTGTTGGTAGTGTGAAACATGGAGTGTCGAGTTAGTAAAATCAGTTAAAGGATGATGTTGTATTGATGGGAGTGTGGTTTATTGGTATATGGTCCAGGTGTTGGGGTTAATTATTGTAGGTTGTAGTGCACCCTGTGCACTATTGTTTTGGGGTACAACAGGTCCATGGTAGCAACCTTTGAGTTGCAACTAATGTTGCCTACTACTACAAGTGGTAGTGGCAACATTAGCAACTATACAATTATTTGGGTATAACTTGCTGCATAACAGCAAGGTACAGTGGCTTGAATAGCTAGTGTGCATGATTTTCATAAATGGAAGTTGCACTCTCCAGTACATGCAGTAATGATAAATGGGTGCAGGAGTTGGGGTATCAAGTTCGAGTGCAGGTGTATCAAGTAGAGGATGTTAGAAGAAGTGTTAGGTATTAACATAGGGTAAGGGTTCTATTAGTAACAAGTGTGTGTAGGTGTTGAATGCCTGTATGTAGGTATTAAATATTATGTCAAGTGCAAATATATAAGAGAGTGTTATTATGATGGTGTAATATAAGGGTAATGAGTTATTGTGTATTAATATTGAGGTATTGGTATTGGGTAGGGGTATGTAGTAAAGATACAAAGACACCGTGTGCTGGTCGTGACATTACATATAGGGTAACTCAGGATAAAGCGTAAATATAAAATACGAGATTAAGATATCTACGTGGGTACATCCAGCCTACGCCGCAGCATCTGCGGTAGAATGATATCTAGGTCATAATACTATCTACACATCTCACGCATAATATATAAGGTATATGTTATGCTATCTCAACTCCAAATGGAGGATAATATGATAATATGATAATTGTAAACCATACTCAATCACAATAATAAGCTAGAGGAAGACATGGCACGATATGGAATAGAAGAAAGAAATACAGAGTCACAATACATCATAGGAACAATAATCTAAGCTCAACACAATGATTACAAATATAATACATGTCAAAAGTGTCTAACTAACATATACAATATCATAAGTGAACTAGCTAAGTCTCATCGACTGCCGGTACTATCTCAACATGCTTTACGAGTGCTAATTCAACTGGCTCGTCATCCTGTGGCCTGTAGTACATAGGACATCAGTCCTTAGATGAATTATCTGAAAAATATATCTAGTAAGGATTGTAGCGAAGTACAACCCAATAGCATTTCCAATAATTAACAGAAACTATGAAACAACAATAGCAATAAAAATAAATGATGGAATAACTGAACTAGAAAATATTACAAGAGAAGCATCATGGTGAATAATATAATTAAACTGAGAACAGTATGATAAAGAACATCAATATAATGAACTGGAATAAAGAAAATAATATAGTAAGTGTGCCTTGAACTATTAGTAAGATAATGTGATTGGCTTAGGCCTAGCACGGGCTATATATAAAAGGAAACTAGTATGATTACACGTGGGTTGCATGATCTGCTAGCTATCATGGGCTATAAGATATGATCACATATCAACTAATACTTTTCCAACCCCCGACTAGTACACGGATCTAAATCACGACAAGTTATAACACGTATATCACACTGCACGGTCTATATTATCATGTACTATGATCACGGTCTATATAATCACTAAGATATCAGGTAATCATGAAGCACGACACGGTGATCACTGAGTAATCATAACAATAATATCTCATGACTAAGATCCACGTATACCAATCTGTATAACCATCATGTCCTGAATAAATTATCTCAATACTAAATACATAAAATATAGAGACTATCAAGTAAGAAAACTATCAAAGAATGTACTCGCCTGTGGTCCTGAGCAACTGAAGTAACTCGGTGTCCGAGCTGGTGTCATACACACTTATATATAAATTGTATGTCAATGGATGTAATAAAGTGATAAAAGAACTAAAATTCACTAAATATGCTATTTTAGGTTATACTAGTCAAACTAAGGTTAAACTAGATGTTAATCTTGGTTTTGGGTCCATACCTAGCTTCTAGGGTGATTACAATGCTATACTAGTTCATTCTAGGTAATACTAGGTCATGCGTAGGTTTCTACTTCCATATCTAGAAGATAATAGTTATACTAGCTAGTATTGCTATATATAAATTATAGATATACTAATTACACCTATTACCTAATATTACCTTAGCAAAAGATGTCAATACCTTGCATATCTGGCACCACACTTGTTACTCATACCTAGGTATCTAAATATCTTGAACTATTATCCATACCCTTAGCTTGTATAGTTAACATATAACTATATGCCTAGGTATTCTCTATACCTATTACACAAACTGATACTCAAATAATGGCATCAACTTACACTAACTACATATACCTATACATTCACACTAATACCTAAATTGCACATACACCCAATTACTCAACCCTCACTGAATTGAACCTCTCTACACATAACCATTCACTGGCACTTGGTATCCTACTGGAATGTATTTCCCAATTGTACATTGTATGATGTTGCTCCAATATAATCCAAATGCTGCAATGCAGTGCACTATTTTCCCCTCTCTGCCTGCAAACCTCTACACCATGCTGAGCCCAGTTCCTATCCTAACTTCGGTGCTTGCAATAAAGTACACAAGGTAATGTGCCATTTCCAAATCCAACTGCTACACTGGCAGTTCTTAGCAACACAACAACCTACTATTCTAAACCACACTGCCACGATTCCCCCTGTATCTGTAACTCCAGTACTGCAGTCCAACTGTAACCCGTACAAGTTCATCCCTTAGCTGCACACGAGTGCTCATACACTGGCACAAGATTACTGAAACACACACACATACATACTACAACTTGCCTGTAGAGTACCCTAGTTCTGCCCTACCCGATCACACATAACTGCTCTCTACCCGATCACACATAGCTAAGTGCAGCAACTAAACTCCCTCAATGGCAACAACCAACATACCAACAACTGAACTATAATCTTAATTTGATAATAATGACAGCATGTACCCGAGCCAACACAGTCCCCATACTCCACTAAACTGAACGCAGTCCTACACCTGAGCAACACCATCACATCTAATATATAACTATCAATGATAGGGTGATACTCTATGATATATTCTCAAATGAAATACCAAAACTCCCAATTCTCCACAATTACTATTCGTACATATCATAAATGTTATAATACAACTAAAGTGACTTGCTACAAAGGAATTTTAAGAGTAATTATACAAATCAACCAAAATGAATCCCTTATCACACCGCATCACAAAATTCCATAATACGCTCTACTCGTGTCCAATTGTGGATACGTATCTAGTCCTATATTATCAATCTAAGTCTAATTAAATCTAATTGGTCTCATAACACAAAAACTTGATGTATCAATCTAGGAATTCCCCCAAAATGGACACAAATTATCATGTAGAAATCATAATAGAGGTCATATGAATCTAGTTCTTATTCTTAAGGGTAGCTCTAAGCCAAGAAAGATTTTCTAATGGTTAAAAGCATGAATTAGAGTATAGATTATAGAGAAAATTAGAATTTACCTATTTGGAGATGGATTCCAAATAAAATATTTAAATGGACACAATTAGGACACAAGCTCCTTGCTAATTTCTCCTCCTTCAAGTCCTTCTTGCAATCCAAGCTTCAATGATTCTTAGATTGTGTAATTGGTAGGAAATGATAGTGAATTAGGGTGAATTTGGTAAAGGGATGTGTCAATTTGGGGAAGAACATGCAATTAGGAATCTAAAATGAATGAATTAATGAGAGAAGAGAGAGAAAGATCCACCACCCCCCGCCACCCCGGCCCCCTCTTCATGTGGCCGGTCCCTTTTCCCCTTTCCAAGTAATCCACAATGCCCACAATACCCCCTCACTAGCTAGTTGTGAGATTTAATTAAGGAGGGCTGCATTAAAATTTTTTTAATTCTTCATGAAACTAATCTAACCTGCTTAATTAATTAAGGGAATGGTAAGTAAGCCGTTAGGAGCGGGGCATTACAATCACTATTATTGTTTATGTTACACCAACATGATACTTTGGATCCACATTTTTCAGAGCCCTAATGTGCTAGCAATCAAACCAATATTGTTGATAGTGAAGGATTAACAGTTGATGCAATGTGCATAATATGTTTCTGGTCTTAGAAGATAATTTCAGATCCATTATTGGTATTTTAGATTCTGTATGTATTCATACTAAACTTCTCATAGTTGGCACGAATAGCCAGTGTATAAAAAAAAATCCACAAGGAGGGCACGAATAGCCAGTGTATAAAAAAAATCCGCAAGGACTTGTTTTAGTATATATATAT
This sequence comes from Iris macrosiphon, assembly GCA_036927795.1. Lineage (NCBI taxonomy): Eukaryota > Viridiplantae > Streptophyta > Magnoliopsida > Asparagales > Iridaceae > Iris > Iris macrosiphon. The sequence continues at coordinate 117,177,964 of JAYESA010000019.1, read as the reverse complement.
ATATATATATATATATATATATATATATATATATATATATGAGAATTGACATGGCTGGAAGCAGATCCAATCTTGACTGGAAAGAGAATGTCATGCAATATGAACAGGCTAACTTAGTTGTTTTGGGTATAGATGCTAGTTACAACTGTTATTTCTGTAACTAGAAAGTGTTAAATTGTCCAATCACTACTATTGTTTATGTTACACCAAAATGATACAATGGATCCACATTTTTCAGAGTCCTAATGTGCTAGGAATCAAACCAATATTGTTGATAGTGAAGGTTTAACAGTTGATGCAATGTGCATAACATGTTTCTGATCTTAGAAGCTAATTTCAGATCCATTATTGCTATTTTAGATTCTGTATGTTTTCATACTAAACTTCTCATGGTGGACACGAATAGCCAGTGTATAACAAAAACTCCGCAAGGATTTACATCCCAGAGAATAATATTATTTCATATAACATTGCTCGATGGAAAGAAAGTAACACATTTTACAACAAGATCAAGAGAAGATCAAAATCCTAAACCCCAATCCCTCTTTTCTCATCCCTCGATCTTAGTAATAATAATAATACAAGTTGCACATTTAAGACGGACAAAACACCAAATTAACTCTTTAAATTAATTCCACAAACTTGTTTTTTTTTACTCTCTTCTGTGTTCTCCTGAGAATATACAATTTTGCATCCGCCTGGGCTTGTTCTTTACTGTTTCTTGCCACCACCCTTGGCCGGCGCCTTGATTCCGTAGTAGCCGATGTACCACTTGACGAACTTCCTCAGCCCGGTAGCAAGGTCAGTCGTAGGGTGGTACGAGAAGTCGTGCGCGGCCAAGCTGACGTTCGCGTGCGTGAAGGGAACGTCTCCGTTACGCGGCATCTTTACCACATTCTTGTTCGCCTTCACCCCCAACAGTCCTTCCAGTATGCTCACTAGTCTGCCCACCGGCACGGGCGATGTGTTGCCCAAGTTGTACACTCTGAGCTGCGCAGGCCCGCGCTTCTTCCCTCCGCTTCCGGTACTCTTTTCTGCGGTATCCAAGGCACCAATGCACCCCTTCACGATATCGTCGATGTAAGTGAAGTCGCGTGCGACCTCCTTGCCGTCCTGCGTCTGGAAAACCGTGATGGGCTTGCCGTTGAGGATGTCCTTGGTGAAGAAGAAGTAGGCCATGTCGGGCCGGCCCCAGGGGCCGTAGACGGTGAAGAAGCGGAGCCCGGTGATCGAGAGGCCGTAGATGTGGTTGTAGGTGTGCGCGATCTCTTCCCCGGCTTTCTTGGTCGCGGCGTAGAGGGAGGCTGGCTGGTCGGTTCTGTGGAGCTCGGAGAAGGGGTTCTCGTTGTTGAGCCCGTAGACAGACGACGACGAAGCCCACACGATTGCAGGCTGCGTGTCGACGGACTTCCCGGCCACCTCGAAGAGGTTGACCAATCCGGCAATGTTCGAAGCCACGTAGGATTGCGGGTTCTTCATCGCATAGCGAACGCCAGCCTGTACGTTTGCGCGTTAATAATCTACTTGGAAGCTGGCAGCCAAATATATATTAATTGTGGAAGTAAAAAAGAATGGTTTGTTTGTTTACCTGAGCTGCAAGGTGCAGCACATGGGTGAAGGCTGCGACGTCGAAGAGCTTGATAAGTAACTGGCCGTCGTTTATATCCCCGTCGACGACGATGATCCCGTGGCGGGCGATGAGGCCCTGGCGGTCGCGCTTGAGCGAGGGGTCGTAGTAAGAGTTGAAGTTGTCGAGGCCAACGACACCGTCTCCTCTCTTCTTCAAGGCAAGCGAGCAGTGCGTACCAACGAAGCCCGCGGCACCGGTGACGAGCACGGACATGCCGCGGCTCCTGCGCGGCGTGGCGGAGTCGCGTACCTGCTTCTCCCATACGGCGCCGCTGTTCTTGGAGGACGAGTAGAGTGCGGAGGAGAGGAGGCTCCGGTGAGCGTTGTAGGAGGAGGAGGAGTGGGTAATGGGTGGGTAGTTGAGGGTGAAGAGGAGGATGAGAAGGAGCGCAGTCAATAAAGTGGCTCTGAAGAGGATCTTGGAGGAGGCGGACATGATCTTGGCGGTGTTGACGCGCCTTAGGTAGCTGTTGTAGCGCTCTAGTTTGCTTGTGTCTGGTAGAGGAGCCATTGGCACTAAACTGTTGGATCCAAAGGAAGGAGATCGAGTGAGTTGAATGTGTAGGAAAGAGCTTACTACCCTTCTCTCTCCTGAGGGAAAAAGTGGAGAGGAGGGAGGGGAGGTTTTAAAGAGGAATTGGGAGGACATCGACGCGGGTCGGGTGGGGTCCAGCTATAGCGAGTGAGGATGGTCTTGGTTGGAAACCACTTTCCTCTCTTTTCCTTGTTGCTTCCTACTCTTTGCCTCAGTAGATACAAGAGAGGGGGGGGGGGGGGGGGTGCGGGGCGGGGCGGGGATGGGCAATTGTTTAAGGACCTCAAATTCTTGTTTAAGGACCTCAAATTCGGCAACATAATTTTGGTAGTCTTTACCTTAATTAGTACAACATTAGGGTGGGTTGCTATTGTTGAAATTTATCAAAAATTCTCACCGTTAGTTGGTGGTATAAAAATATATACATGATAAGCTTGAAGAATATTTCAAAACCAATCCCACCCTTCATTTCATGTAGCCAATGTAAGTAACATATTAAAAAAAAAAAACATCATTTACCACGTACATACATGTTCCATATACTATATTGAGCCTTGCCTGAGTTTAAATTATCTTTATACTCTTGGTAAAGTGACTAAAATTTGTCTTCAACTTTGTCAAAAAAATTACAGTTCTTTGTATAGAAAAAATTGTCAAATTTTTAGTAGTTCTGAAGATATAAAAGTTAGTTTAGAATTGTCAAATTTTTTATTATCTTATTATACAAAAACAAAAAAAAATGGGGTCCTTTGCCAAAATTGTTATTGTATTCTAGAAAAATTTATGTTTTCTTTAACGAGTGTCTTTTTTTGTGTCAACCTTGTTTTGGAAGGGCTAAGGAGTACTTTCAGAGCAAATACCATTCAGATATGTATATGTATGTATTCATTTCTAGATTTTTTTTAGTAACGAATCAGACACAAATAGGACTATTGTTTTGACATAAGTATTAAGAAACAAATAGGGCTAAAAATGATATAATAATGAATGAAATATGACAAGATTTTGGAAAAATTAAATTTAAGAATATTACTAGAAGTAATAATTTCATATAGGTTTAGTTACATATCAATTAACCTATATTACAGTATGATATCTATACTAATATATAACCCAAATATTAGGGATATCATAATTTTTTTAGTGTAACAATTTCTATCTATATTAATATATAACCCAAATATTAGGGATATCATATATTTTTTTAGTGTAACATTTCTTATCTAAAAATATTATTATTAATAAATAAAATATATAATTTAATCTCTTAGACGTAAAACAACTTTGGGTAGAACTCCAAAATTTTGGATCCAAATATGGTAATTCTGATAGATTTGATAGAAGCTTCATTGGAGAAAAGTAGGCAATCAATCTCTCTCGAATAATAGATTGTTAATCCCGAGTGTAAATCCACTGATTTTTCAGAAATTTTAAATTAATTTTTTACAATTTTTCTGAAATTTTTTGGGATTTTTAATTAATTAAAACTTATGTATTTTTATATTAAATAAATTTTAAATGATGTTAATCAATATTAAAATATTATAAAAATAATATTTTTAGGTGTAAAATAAAATATTAGACATAGGATAATTTTTCTGGAATTTATTGGACCCCGAAAATATTTTTTAAAGACCTAAAAACTAATTATAATTAAACCCTAAAATAAACCCAGTTTATTTCTAATTGAACCAACCCAAACCGGACCGAACCCTGACTCAGACCCAAATTTAAGACCATAGCGGATCGGGTCGGATCTAATCCCGACCCGAAACACGAAACCCAAACCCGCACCCCTGCCTAATGGATGGGGTCGGATCCCAACCACCCGACCCGGACCCGTTAACCCGCTAAAACTAAATCTCTAACCCCCGACGATTCCCCTCCGCCGTAACTGTCGGCCGCCGCGATTCTAGCGCCGCTCGGTCTCCTCTTCCCGACGTTTCGCCACCGTCGACTCCTCCTCTTCCGGTAACCGCCGTCGACGCCTCCCACCTCCGCCAGAACTGACGGCCCTTCTCCTCCCTGCTCCCTATATAAAACCCCAACCACCGTTAGCCGGATACGAGGAATCCTAGTTCTGCGTAACCCTGTTCAGGTAGCATTTTCTCTCTCCTAACTGCCCCTTTTCCCGTTCCGTCTGTTGTGACGCGAACCCTGCGTGACCCTCTCGATACCCGTGTAACCCGCTCGGTGTGTCGCGTCCTGTGGTAATCGCGAACTGCGATCCAAAATCATAAAAGATATCTATCATATTTTTCCCCGGAACTGAGTGCGCCCCGCCAAAGGGGACGACTTGATCGTGTGCGTACTTCACCGAAATATGCGCTACGTTAATACGGACGTGTGAGATTTCACAGAAGTTGATTTGGATGTGCGTGCACACCGAAATCAATACGTATCCGTCGACAACGCCCCGTATCGGTCCTATTCCAGAAGTCATTCTAACTTCGTGTACACATGTCGGATCGAAATAAAACTTGCGCCATCGGACTCATAGCAATACGCCGGCCCTGTGACCCAAGTTTGGTTCGATTCTGAGAACGTTGACAAAATTGCGTATCGTGGGCCCCGCGGCTCCACTTGACAGGCGATTTTGTGATCGACTCATCGGAATCCAGTTTTGGAAGTTCCGTTGGGTTCGTATCATTGTTCTAGACTTATTGACACTAAGTTTGACGAATTTGGAGAATATTATTTCTGGCACATTTTTGGTGCGAAGCGGGCCACATGTGGACCAAGAACTGTCATTTTTGCCCCTGTGTCCAAATTGGACTCAAGAACAGGCATTTCTAGCTATTTGATATTTTCTGAACCTGATGGTGATATTTATTTCAGCAACCCGAGGACTACCAGCAAATCCCACTGATACCAGAGTTATAGTTGGAGTCAGAACCCAGACAAGTGTACCTTGCCAAAACTTGCAGTACTTGTTTCATATTATTGTCTTAATTTATTCATATGTTGTACAAGCTTAAGCTAGGACCGTGTGACATTACTTAGCGTCCGAATAATATTCGGGTGCCAACACCGTACGCGGAGTTGTGTAACGTCACCTAGAGATGGATATCGAGACCCTTTACATTCTCGTGCTTGCCTTATCAAGTACGTCATACCCAGGACACCTGATACTATTTATAAGACATAATCTTTCTGAGATATTTATGGTAATTCTGTATAGGATACAGGTTTCATGACATATTCTTAGATCTTATTATGACTTGTTGCATTAATTATGATCTTGCGTGTCATGGACAAGAGACGTGTGATTACATTGGGTGGGGAGAGATTTACCATACAAAAGGCTGATTATATATATATATATATATATTACTTTACTGGAGGTGCCTTAGACTCTGACACAGTGCTTTGGTACATTACTGGCCCTTCGAGAGAATACTGCTATGGGTTTCTCCGACACAGATCCTATAGTAGTCTCAGCCCGAGTATGATTAAAACTCTCACTTGCATATCACTTAGCTGGTTATATATTTTACCCTATTGTTCATTTATTGCTATACTGTATTTATTTTGGCATGAGTTATTTTGTACCTTGCTATGTCCCCTGAGGACCTGGATTCCGAATTATGTCCCCAGGATTAGCAAACAAGATCGATCCCGAGGTATACGGTACATGAGCATTAGCAGAAGCAGGAGTAGGAACAGGTGCATACGTTGGAGCAGAACCAGGAACCGAGGACGAGGTGATTGTAGAGGATTTCTCCTGAGTATATGTTTCTTCTATACTCAGTCTTTGATGCTATTAAAATTCTTGTTTAATGAACAACTGTATCAGACTTGTTATCAGGTTGTTCCCCAATTTATTTACTTGTGACTTGATGATGATTATAATTCCCTTTTGTTGATATTGATGTATTCATTATGTGGATGAGATTAGTAGACCCTTATTATTGTATTATAGCTTAAGTATATCCTGATGGGTCCATTAAATTGGGTTAGCACATCGATGTATGCTGCTGGCCATTGCCACGTGTCTAGTCCCTCAATTTTTTGGGACTGGGACGTGACATAGTTTTTGTGGTGGCCCATGCAGGTCAAAGACTAAATTGCTTCGGTTTTAACTTAGGGACAGTTTTTGTGGTGGCCCATGCAATATGAATAGGATAAGTTTTTAGGATCTCATCCACTTGCTTGAAACGTTCTTGATATCTATATCGGATTTAAATTAATTTCTTGACTTGTATCCTGCCTTGATTCCTGTGCGCCTCTTATTATTTATTTTGGATGGAGAGTAATGGATCTACGAGCAAACAAAGAGACTCTTATAAGATCACCACGAGATGTTGTGGTAACCAACGAAGAGGAAGTAACACCAGTTGGAGAAGGTCAATCAGCTCAACAACGCAGTCAAGCAAATCAGCCTGCCTCGAGAATCCAGCAAGATGACATCCCACCTCCGCCACAGTTTACTCCACCAATGCCCGTATTTTCATAAAGGCAAGCTATGGACGGGCAACAGATGTTTCAAATGTACTACACGATGATGCAAGCCTATCAGAAGGTTTAGCAAAGCCAAACGGAGGAGTTTATTTACATACGTTCTTGATGCAGTACGGTCCATGGAGTGCATCACCAGGATAGAGTCCAGCCAGAAGCGATCGCATGCACTAGACCAAGAACAGCAGGAAAGGGTTGCAAAATGACCCCAGAAGAATCCACTACAGGAAGCAGCACCAAGAGCATCATTCCTACCTATTTATCAATATTGTCGCAAGCGAGGCCATTATGAGAGTGAGTGCAGACGCAAAATAGGATTACGTTTAGCTTGCGGATCCAGTCAGCATTCAGTGAGGAAATGTCCTGAGCGTAGAGAAGGAGCACCAATGGTAAACCAACAACCTTTACCAGTACCGAGGTCAGTCTATCCAGTATTGGGAATACCGCAAACGGGAGTTGAAGGAGTCATACCACCACCTCCAGGAGGGCATCAGCCGAGGCCACCTTTGATACCCCAGGCCGTACTCTTCCAGCAGGTACAGCAGCAGCAGAGGAATCGACCACAAGGACGCGGACAAGCTCTTGCCTTGGAGAATGCGCAAACTCGTGGAGTAGCTAATACGCATAAGTTTTCGTAGTTATCTGTTTCTAGTATTGCTTTAGCTCGTGCCTATTGGTTCGTGACCTTAGCCTTAACCTGGTAGTTTTGAACTTGCTAATAATTGATAACCTAGTATGTTTTATAAGTGATAACTTAGTTTTTCTAAACTATAGTTTTCTAGATTTTCTTCACTCTGGAAATTGAATAACTTCCATTTAGGGAAGTGATTCCCTATGTGTTTTTCTTAAACCCTCATCCTTGATTCTCCTTGATAGTGATGTGCTTCGAACAATGCTTACAACTGTGTCATCTCTGTTGATCGGATTTTTTTTTGATTGCGAGGACGCAATCCTCTTAAGGGGGGTAGATTATAAACCCCCTGATTTTTCAGGAATTTTAAAATCAATTTTTTATAATTTTTTTAGAATTTTTTGGGATTTTTAATTAATTAAAACTAAGATATTTTGATATTAAATAATTTTTAAATAATGTTAATCAATATTAAAATATTATAAAAATAATATTTTTAGGTATAAAATGAAATATTAGACATAGGGTAATTTTCCTGGAATTTATTGGACCCCAAAAATATTTTTTAAAGACCTAAAAACTAATTATAATTAAATCCTAGAATAAACCCGGTTTATTTCCAATTGAACCAACCCAAACCGGACCGAACCCTAACTCAGACCCTAATTTAAAACCCTAGTGGGTTGGGTCGGATCTAAACCCGACCCGAAACCCGAAACCCAAACCCGTACCCCTGCCTAATGGATCGGGTCGGATCCCATCCACCCGACCCGGACCAGTTAACCCGCTAAAACTAAATCCCTAACCCCCGACGATTCCCCTCCGCCGTAACTGTCGGCCACCGTGATTCCAGCGCCGCTCGGTCTTCTCTACCCGCCGTTTTGCCTCCGCCGACTCCTCCTCTTCCGGTAACCGCCGCCGACGCCTCCCCTCTCCGCCAGAACTGACGGCCCTTCTCCTCCATGCTCTCTATATAAACCCCCAACCAGCGTTAGCCGGCCACCGCCTTCCTTCTCCGACAACCCCACAGCACCATCGCCACTTTCGGCAACCCCGTCGAACACCCTCACAGCCACCCCTCTCCGCCAGCTCCGGCCAGCCAACCCCTAGCTCCTTAGCTCCCCGACGAACCCCTCGACCTCTCACCATCACACCCCGAGCTCTGCCGTGACCGTAGCAGCCCTGGTCGCCACCAGCGCCTCCTCCGCCGAGCACCGTGTCCACTTTTCGGCCGCCTCGTTGACCGACGAACGTGACTCCAGCGAAGCCCCGGCGCCCCTAGCCGCATCAGTACCAAACCCTAGCCACAGTGTTGTGTCATGTCGCCTCACGGACACGAGGAATCCTAGTTCGGTGTAGCCCTGTTCAGGTAGCCTTTTCTCTCTCCTTGCTGCCTTGTTTCCCATTTCGTCTGTTGTGACACGAACTCTGCATGACCCTCTCGATACCCGTACAACCCGCTCGGAGTGTCGCATCCTATGGTAATCGCGAACTACGATCCAAAATCATGAAAAAGATCTACCGTATTTTCCCCGAAACTGAGTATGCCCCGCCAAACGGGACAACTTGGTCGTGTGCGAACTTTACCAAAAGGTGTGCACCGTTAATACGGATGTGTGGAATTTCACAAAAGTTGATTTGGATGTGCGTGCACACTGGAATCAACACGTATCCGTCAACAATGCCCCATTTCGGTCCTTTTCCAGAACTTATTGTAACTTCGTGTACACATGTCAGATCGAAACAAAACTTGCACCATCGAACTCATAGCAATACGCTAGTCCTGTGACCCAAGTTGGGTTTGATTATGAGAATATTGACAAAATCACGTATCATGGGCCCCGCGTCTCCACTTGACGAGCGATTTTGTGATCGACTCATCGAAATCTAGTTCTGGAAGTTTCGTTGGGTTCGTATCATCGTTCTAGACTTGTTGACACTAACTTTGACGAATTTGGAGAACATTGTCTCTGGCACATTTTCGGTACGAAGCGGGCCACCTATGGACCCCGCTTTGACCAAGAACTGTAATTTTTGCCCCTGTGTCCAAATTGGACTCAAGAACAGGCATTTCTAGCTATTTGATATTTTTTGAACATGATGGTGATATTTATTTCAGCAACCGAAGGACTGCTTGCAAATCCCACTGATACCAGAGCTACAATTGGAGTTAGAACCCAGGCAAGTGTACCTTGCCAAAACTTACAGTACCTGCTTAATATTATTGTCTTGATTTATTCATATGTTGTACATGCTTAACCTAGGACCGTATGACATTATTTAGCGTCCGAATAATATTCGGGTGCCAAACACCATACGCGGAGTTGTGTAACGTCACCGAGAGATAGATATCGAGACCCTTTACATTCTCGTGCTTGCCTTATCAAGTACGTCATACCCAGGACACCTGATACTATTCATGAGATAGAATCTTCATGAGATATTCATGGTAATTCTGTATAGGATACATGTTTCATGACATATTCTTTATATATATGTTTAGATCTTATTATAACTTGGTGCATTAGTTATGATCTTGCATGTCATGAACATGAGACGTATGATTACATTGGGTGGGAAGAGATTTACCATACAAAAGGTTGATTATATATATATATTACTTTACTGGAGGTGCCTTAGACTCTGAAACATAGCTTTGGTACATTACTGGCCCTTCGAGAGAATACTGCTATGGGTTTCTCTGACACAGATCCTATAGTAGTCTCAGCCCGAGTATGATTAAAACTCTCACTTGCATATCACTTAGCTGGTTATTATATTTTACCCTATTGTTCATTTATTGCTGCACTGTATTTATTTTGGCATAAGTTATTTTGTACCTTGCTATGTCCCCTGAGGACCTAGATTCTGGATTATGTCCCCAGGATTAGCAGACGAGATCGATCCCGAGGTATATGGGACAGGAGCATTAGCAGGAGTAGGAGTAGGAACAGGTGCATACGTTAGAGCAAAACCAGGAACCGAGGACGAGGTGATTCAGAGGATTTCTCCTGAGTATATGTTCTTCTATACTCAGTCTTTGATGCTTTAAAAATTCTTGTTTAATGAACAACTATATCAGACTTGTTATCGGGTTGTTCCCCGATTTATTTACTTGTGACTTGATGATGATTATAATTCCCTTTTGTTGATATTGATGTATTCATTCTGTGGATGAAATTAGTAGACCCTTATTATTGTATTACAGCTTAAGTATATCCTGATGGGTCTATTAAATTAGGTTAGCCCATCGGTGTGTGCTACTGGCCATTACCACGTGTCTAGTCCCTCAATATTTTAGGACTGGAGTGTGACACTGAGGCTTAATGTAACGATGGAGGAACAGAGGTCAGAAAAAGAGTTTCACGTAAACTTTGTACTTTATCCTCTGTTTGATCCTGAAGTTGTAGTCGAGATTTTAGAAATTCACGCAAATAAGTTTGTCCTCTGAATAACTAGATTCCGACGAAAAACTACTATATAAATCTCTGATTACAACTCCTGAAGATTACAAAACAAAGTATCAAAACTCTTGTTCTTCCTAGAAAATGCAGTTGCAAATGGATAGAACAAAATACAATTATACAAAAGAGAAGAAAAAAGAAGATCGAAACAACTGCTTACTGGGGTGAGGAAGATCATTATTACTAAAAGCAAGATTCGTCCCACACAATCTTCTCCCAGGAATCAGCAAGTTCTGAAAAGAACTACTAGAATGCTCGCCGTCACCCATGTCACGATCCGCACCTAGATTTTGGGACATGAGTACGTGGGTACATCCAGCCTACGCCGTAGCATCGGCGGTAGAACACTGTCTAGGTCACAATGCTATCTAATCATTCTCATACGAGCATCCAACTCCATAAGGAGTCACAGATATCAGAATATAATATGAACAATACTCAATCGCATAGCTAAAGCACGATAAGATATCAAAGAAATAAATAAATAAAAAATCAACACAAGTCTAAAATAGAAATAATCTAACTCAACAATAATATCCAAGTCTCAAAGTATGCTGAAAACAAATTCGGTACCAAAGCTGCTAAAAAAAACTAACTAAATAACTAGTGATCTCAGCTAGACCTCCCAGAATCACAACTAAACTATAAGATCAAATGCTGCAGCTACTCTCCCTGTGGTCCATAATATGTCGGACATCAGTCCTCTAAGTCGCAGTTTGAAAAAATATTTCCAGTCAGAATGGAGCAAAGTACAACCCAAATAACAGTTCTAATTAATTGACAAGGACTATAAAATAAGAAATAGATGATGTTATATACTGAGAGAAATAATAAATAGATGCAATAATAATAGTAAAGATCAGACAATAGACAATATGGCATAATCAATGCATATAGAAAATGAAGATAAAGAACTGCAATATAATATACGGGGTGATGTAGTATGTAGTTTGGAAACTGTAGTTTGGAATATGTAGTTTGGAAATATGATCGACTTGGAAACCCGTATTAATTGACAAGAACTATAACTATTCTAAGTGTTTGAAACTGTAGTTTGGAAATATGATCGACTTGGGAACTTGTACGATAGCTACATGGCCTGGCTAATCATATGTGAGGTATATGATTAACACTAACAATATCTACACTTGTACGATAGGGATTTGATCAAATCTCTCACTAGCAATTTTTCTGCCCCCAACAAGTACTGTGGATCCAACCATAACACGTCACGATACACGATCAATGTTTAATATATCATGTACAATATCTAATATTAATATCAATATCGTGTACAATGTTAAAATACGATAACCAATATAATATCTTATGACTGCAGATCCAATCTATATACTAGTCCGTGTAGCACAGTATCAAGAATCAGATGTAATATTTCTAAATATTAGAATTATAGAAATTATCAAATAACAGAAATTATCAGAGAATGCACTCGCCTGGGGTCCTTAGCTGGCAATACCAATATCCTGCTCCTGAAATCTCGTAGAATAATCCAATGATCCTATATACATATAGTATAATACAAAACAACATCAGCCAAAATAGTAGCATATATATAACCATAATTACACTAAACTCAAAGGTACTCTAGGGGTAATCCTAGTCATCTGACAGGGTCAAGCGTGCATTTAGCTGCACGGGTGTCGAGTCTACGATTGCTGTAGAAAACAGACAGTCAATTAATACGGGTCTTGCCAGTATGTCAGTGTACATATGGCAGTCTGCTAACATATTACATGGTCACATATCAATGTAACTACGGGATATCCATAATTACACTTAGGTCACCTAGTACATATATAAATATACATATTATTATCTAGCATATAACATTAATACTTATAATATATGTATATGTATACCAATTAATTACATATATAATATATGCATATACACTAATAGAATTTATACTATATATATATTAAACATATACTAGGGAATACATATACAATACATATACATATGTATATATATACTAATATACATTTAAACATATACGAATAACGTACATACCAATTATATATATCCATATACCAAACATATACTAAATATACAATACACGTATTTTAAACATAGCTAAAATATGTATGCATATAATTGAAGAATATACGTCAGCGCGTACGTGTACATGTACGCACGAGGGAGAAATCGAACCTGTGTACGTGGGATGAGACGTTCGTGTCGAGGTCATCGCCAAGGGGGTGCTCGGTTCAGTCGAGCGGGTCAAACTCCAGAGTATGCAAGTGATCGTCGACGAGTAGACAGCGGCTTCAGGGGCTTCTCCGGTCAGTTCAGCGTGTTCTGGCCGATCGAGCAGCAGTCTTCGGTCGAGTGCAGGTGGTCATGCTCTGGCATTCAGGCGCTCAGGTAGACCTTGGTGTCCCTCCGGCCGATTGCAGACTATGCAGCGGCTCTAAGGCAGGCAAAAGTCCCAGTCGGGTTCTGGTCCGGCGAGGGGGTCTAAGTATGGCGGCTTCAGTCGAGTACAAGAGGTCCAGCATGTTGATGGGTCATGATCCGATCGGTTTTGGTCGAGCGAAGGATGGCGAGGTGGCAGACGGGAAGGGTGTCGTTCAGGTGCTCCGACAGGTTAGCGGGGTGCTGCTCGACGTAGAGGCGGGTTGTGCAGTACAGCGAGTGATGGAGTCGACATGGAGGTGATGGTGGTATTGCAGACTCGGGGAGATGGAGGTCGGGATAGTCGACGGGGGGGGGGTCCAATGAGGTAGGGCTCGGGTCTGAGGGGAGGTAGTAGAGGTAGAGAAGGAAGAGAAGAAGTGTAAATAGCGGGGAGAAGGATGACCGAAGTTGTATCGACTGGAGGTGATGGCGGTGGTACGGGTGATGCTGCAGCAGCTCGGGTGAAGGAGGATGGTGCTGCGGGTGGTTGCAGCAGCTCGGGTGGAGGAGAAGTCCGGTTTGGGTAGAGATGTTGGCCGCCGGAGTTAAGGGGAAGAGCTGGCTGAAAAAGGGGGCTCGGGTGGTTGTTCGGTTTAAATGAAGAAGGAGAAGTAAAATGGAAGAAGGAGAAGAAGAAGAAAGGAAGAAGAAAAGAAAAATGGAAGAGGCTACGGTTACGAGAAGGAGGGAGGAGAGAGAAAGTGGGAGGGGGTTTCCTTATGTTTTAGGGATTATGGCCTGCTTGGGGAAGTGTGTGTGAGAAGATACTTTATAGAGGTATGATGGTGAGTGTGTGATGATGATGAGTATCCATTTGAATGGGTGGCTCAGATTCATCATGGAGAAATATACATACAAAGAAGGGAGAGACAAGTGAGGTTGACTAGTCAATGAGTTGAGGGCTTCTCCATTTGGTTTGAACCAATGGGGTGATGACACCTAGTGTAGTATTTGCAATTAAGCCCCTAAATTTGGATATTTGTACAAACACATGAAATAATGAAAAATTGGTGAAAGAATTGATGTTTGGTGTTTTTTAGGGTAAGGGGGTGTTATGTGTTTTGTATAGATTTAATTAATGAGGTATTGGGTTAAATTGGTGTTAAGTTGGGATTAGTCAAAGTTGGTATCCCCAATTTAATTAAATAAATGTCATGTACTCTTAAATTAAATGGGGGCACATGGGTTCTCAATTTAGAGTGACACAAGGGTCATAAAAGGTGTAGGCTTAGTGTCAGTCTTGGATCCTTTAATTGGTCCGGCTAAATGGATTGAGTTTGTATCTCAAAATTGATGACAATGACACAAGTACGCGACACAGGATTAAATAATGGATTTCGGATACGAAAAGTTGTGCAATTAAATTAGAGCACAAAGGATTATAATTTTGAGTAACGAAAAAGGCCAGCGCCTAAGTTGGCGTGTCAAGTCTAGAATGCAATAATTTGTTGAAAATTATGGGCTAATGTTGGGCTCCGAATATTGCTACAACGGTAGGGTATAACAATTAAATAAAACCACCATAATAATTATAATCCTCAATATTTAATCCTGAATAATTATAAATTAAATCCATAACACTATATTTCGGTCAGGGCTCCATTTAGTGGGCATCTAGGTCTAGTCTACTAACTCATGCATTAATGAAAACTATATATAATATACACATATATATATACACACATATCATGCAATTATTTAAAAAAATACACAAAATACCTATAATATATAAAATAACAAAATATCCCTATTTTTAGGATGTGACAGTGACAAGTCTACCCTCCTTAAAAGAATTTAGTCCTCAAAATTTAAGATCCTCAATAATTATATTTATTTATTTATTTACTTTACCATCAAAATTTAAATTCATCAAGCCATATAATCATGAAGTAAATCCATATTGTTATTTCACAAAAATTTTAGAATTCTATAAATATCATATTCCGAAAAAATTCTCAAATTTAAAAGCAAATTCCATTCTTATCATAATCTCCTCCAAAACTTTTAAGTTAATTAACTAAATACTCAAAAATTTAATATCCAATCCTCTAATTTAAATCAAATCAATGTATATTATAAAATTGACTCTCATCCCAAAATTTGAATTCAGCACAAATCCATTTGTGTTCTTATTCCTTGATTTCTTTTTCCACACAAAACTCAACAATGTAATAGTTACAAAGTCTTCAAATACAATATTTAGAATATAAGTCTTAAATTTATATCTTGCAGTCAAATAAATATAATGATAATCTTCTTAAATTCCTCCAAATTTAATGACAAATTCAATCATATCATAATCTTCCTAAAATCAATAAATCATCAATTCTGCTATATTAAATTCTTAACTCTTTATTTAAATTAATGTTTATCTTCGAAATTTAAGGCACATTGTCTCTCTCTGTCCAGTCATAACCTATTCATTAATCTTCACTACGGTCAAACTCCCAACAATCAAGGTCTAAGAAAATTCTACCTACAATCATACAACATGCAATCTAAGAAAAATATGTATGGTTATGGTCATTTTTGTCATGATATTATAGTTTCTGTCAGGGTGTACTACTAACTATATTCTAACAAAAAAATTACTGACACAAACTACGGTACTAAGGAATCAATCAATCAATCAAATAGAAAAGAACATAAGAAAAGAAAGAACAGAACATGCTAACACATCACCTACAGTATCGATCTCCTCGATCATCATCGCAAATGCCCCGCACTGCTGGGGTGGCTCCCTTCGCAGGTGCTGAGCAATCTGCGGTTCCATAGGTGGCCTAACTGGATCTCTATAATTTGGAGCTGCTCGCTGGCTGGGAAGATAAGGAGCTAGAAGATAATCCCTCACTCGATGTCCCGCAGCGCCACAGTGCAAACAAAGTCCTAGCCTTATTCTACAGCTCTCCCAAAGGTGACCTGGCTTCTTACAGAAATGACAAGTCTGCTGTGTCTCTCTCGGAGGCTATCGCTGATCCTGCTGAACAAGAACTGGTGCCTGGTACTGCTGTTGATACTGAAACATCCTCGGCTATTGCTGAATATGGGGACGCTTGGCCGGTCCTGTCACTACCATATTCCAAAAATAGGGGTATTTTTGACTTTTTATAATATTTAATATTATTGTAGTTACAATTTAGTAATTGCATGATAGTATATTAATTTAAATAATTATGTGTGATGTGTAATTAAATATAGTATTAGATGCAGTGTTCATTTATTTTTAGCCTAGCAGAATTGACCTAGAAGCCAGTAGACGAACACCTGTCAGAATTATGGAATTTTGAGGTTAATTATTTATTTAGAATTTATTTATTGGAGATTGTAATCAATTATCGTATTTTATTTAATTATTGCGCATTGCCTTTGCTTCGATATTTGGAGCGCTATCCTGACTTTTGTCTTCCAATAAATTTTACAATCTTGCCCTAGACATGCCCGTCTTCCATTCTGCTATTTTTGCAACTTATAATTATGCTCTCTGTGCATTGTTTCTAGCCGCACAAAAATCGTCGCGGACGTTATTTAATAAATCCCTATTTTGTATCGTTGTGCGTTCCAATTGAAATTGGAGGCAATCTTGACCTATTTTTCGTGCGGCCCAAATTAGGGTAATATTCTGTTCTGAGTCTTCTTCATTATTGGTATAGATGACCTGACCAGATTTTTGCCCCATGTACTCCTAATTAATTTTAGAAACACAACTTGCATTTATTTCTAATTAAATTGAGGATACTATTTTAACCAATTCTAAAAATCCCAATTTAATTTCAGCGCCCTGCTATTTGAGCCCGTACCGATCATACAGCGCCCCCTGACCCTACAAAACACCGGACACCGAATCGCCCGTCAAATTTTTGTCATTTTATGTGTCTGTGCAAATACCCAAATTTAAGGGGACTAATTTATAAATTTGCATTTTTGGTGTCAACACCCAATTGTTTAAACCAATGGAGAGGCCCAACATTGACTAGTCAACACCCTCACCCACATGAAGAAATTCTCCATGTCCAATCTGGATCACTCATTCTATGGGTCCATCCTCACCATTAGATTCACACACCCTCTCATCCTTTTACTATTTTAAAGTCCCATCAACACTTTTCCCTAGGAAACCCTAATCCCCAAGCAAGCCCCCACCTCTCTCTCTCCTCCATCCTCAAACCCAACGTAGGAAGAAATTTCTTCCCTTCTTCTTCTCTTTTCTTCTTCTTCTTCTTCTTCTTCTTCCTTTCTTCTTCTCCTTCTTTTATTTTTTGAGTTTGAAATTCAAATTTTATAGGGGGAAACCAACCCACTGTTCACCCCTGTGCTCCGGCGGCCGACTTCCTGAGCTCCTCCCAACCGAGTCTGCACTGCTCCCCGGCCGGCGCTGCCCCTCAGTACTCCGGCAACCACCTCCACCACCATCATCTAACACCACCACCACCCCGCTGGCCTACAACCCGACGGCCCCACTGCACCTCCCCTTCGCTCCCTGTTCAGCCGGTCAGCCCCGACGGCGCCGCACATCCCCATTGCTCCCCCATTCCTTCCTGCCGGGCTCCCAACTCCCTCTCCCCGCTATTCAGTCCGGCCTCCTCCATTATACGAGCCCCCTCGCGCCACCGACCGGCCGTTGCTCCACCCGACTCCGGCCTCCCAACCATCAGCCGACTCCCCGACTCCCTCTGCTGCACTTCGGCGGCCCTCACGAGTCCCTCCTCCTTGCTGTGCTCTCCCCTTCCGCTGCCAACTCGCTGTACATCACCACCACCACCGGCATCTACAGCCGTACTCCCTGCTGTATCCCCTCCGCTGCTCTGCACTCTGGCGAGCGGCCCGACCCAGCATCCATCCTCCTCTCTGATGTGAGTTCCTTCTCCCCCTCTTTCCTTCTTCACATATATATATATATATATATATATATATATATATATATATATATATATGTAGCTAATGTAATGTGTATGTATATATTGATTAATGTATAGTATAGTGTATGTATATAATGTATGTATGTAGGTATTTAACTGTATACATATAATATATGTTAATGTATATATATAACTAATGTATAGTTAATGAATATATTTAACTAATGTATATGCATATGTATCTATAACTAATGTATAGGTATTTGCATATATTTAATTAATGTATGTGTATATGTGCATGTTTTTAATTTAATTGGTGTATACATATATGTATATATGTACTTATATATACTAGTATATCGTATTGCATTTTCAATTGGTATATATGTATATATAAATTGTATAAGCATAGTACATGTGTATATACTTTAGCGTATGTATGTATTAATGTATATATATATATAAATGATATATGTTGAATATTGTATTGTATTTTTTCATATAGAAAATGTGTATCAAATATGTATTATTTTGGTATATATATATATATATATATATATATATATATATATATATATTGGTATTAGTATATATATAAAAGCGTATCTTGGTATATGTACAAACATATATATGTATGTATTTTGGTATAATTATATATCGGTAATATATATATATTAATTTAATACATTTTGGTATAAATATATGTACCTATATATATATACATGTATAAACATATTTTTGGTATGTAAAAATATATAGTATATAGATAAAACTGTATTGATATATATATATATATGTACTTGTAAAACATAATTTGGCATATATAAATAAATGTAGCATAATATATATTTTGGGTATATTTATATATATAAACGTATTTTGGTATATATATATATATATATTCTTGTGCACATATAGGGTATGGGTATATTTTATTTAGTGTACATAAATGTATACTTATATATATTCTTAAATAATGGGTGATGTATATTTTTTCATAAATAAAATATTTCCACTTATGTACATACAGTTATACCTATTTTGTATATACTTTGGAATAACCATATATATGTATTATATTTAATTATTAATAATATGTTTAATTGGTGAATACTAGATGACCCTAGTTGACTAGTGTCCTGCCTGGCATGGCCCTGAGGCCAGTATTTTTGACTGTGTGTTAGCGTAGCATCTGATGCAAATGTTATATTGTGTTATGTTTAATAGGACTGTTAGTTCACCCAAAGGATACTCTGGAACAGGACCTCAATAATTACCAGCTAAGGACCCAAGGCAAGTACATTCTCTGATAATTTCCAATTTTTTGATAATTCCTATAAAGTTCAATAATCTAGAAATATTACATCTGAATCCTTGACACTGTGCTACACGGACTAGTATAGCTTGGATCTGCAGTCATGAGATGTTACATTGATTATCGCCTTGACATTGTACACGACATGTATATTAGACATCGTACATGATAGACTGGACTTGCTCGTGTATCGTGACGTGTCATGGTTGGATCCACAGTACTAGTTGGGGGCGGGGAAGTAGTTAGTAAGAAATGTGATCATAACCACTTATTGCAGTGTAGAAATTATAAGTGTTAATCATGCTCTTCACCCATGATTAGCCAGGCCCTATAGCTATCGTACATGTTCCCAAGCCGATCATATTTCGAAACTACTATTTCAAACACTTAGAATAGATTACAGTTCCCTATTTTAAATCATATACTACATCACCCGTGTATGATACTGTACCTTGTTCTTTTTATTTTCTTATATGCACTGACTGTATCATATTGCCCATTGACTGTCTATTTACATTGCCTGTCTCTCCTTTATTGCCATTGCATTTATTTTACTGTCTTCTCAGTATCTAGCATCATCTGTTTATTACTTTATAGTCCTTATCAATTATATGGAACTGTTATTTGAGATTTGTACTTTGCTCCTTCCTGACTGGAAACATTTTTCCAGACTATGCCTTAGAGGACCGCTGTCCGACACTTTATGGACCATATGGTGAGTAGCTGCAGACTTGGTAGATTAGTTGTGATTCCGGTAGGCCTAGCCGAAAATTACTAATTCTTCTAGTTTTCTGATTAGTTCTTTTAGCAGACTATTGGTACCGGATTTGTCTCCTGCATTTTATTGAGATTTGGATATTGTTGAGTTAGATTACTTTAGACTTGTGTTGTATTTAAATTTAATTTTTGTTCGATATCTTATCGTGCTGTCATTCTGTGATTGAGTATGTGTTCATTTTATTTGTGTCATCCGTGCCTCCTTAGGGAGATTGGATGCTTGTGTGAGCTTGGCTAGATAGTATCAAGACCTTGACAGCGTTCTACCGTCGATGCTGCGGCGTAGGCTGGACGTACCCACGCACTCGTGCCCCAAAACCGGGTGCGGGTCGTGACACGTTTTTAGTGGTGGCCCATGCAGGTCAGTCTTCACAAGTTGTGCGATGTCGTAGTAGTGTGGCATCCTTATTACACTATTGCCTGCCTGCGATAGGATCTAGGACATAGGATACTAGGACGAGAGCGAATACTCAATCACAATTCCTTGAGAGATTCCTGGGATGACCCCTGAGAATCTTATTTTTAATTCCAATTTAAAATCATTCCCTTGTTCCGTCCCTTCTCACTTATTGATATTGAATTTGATTGTTGTTGATTAGTTATTAAGTTAGGATTTTGGTTTCATTGTAGGGTTTGATTTCATGTCAAGATGAATTTACAGACTGATTTATGGTATTATCTGATGACGCATGTCGATGAGGACAGCGAGGAAGATTAACACTAGGACTATTGGATTACTAGATATGGATTTAAATTATAATTTGAAGCTTGAAAATAAATTGCATTTTTGAAGTCGAGATATTATGTTATTAAAATTTTATTTTGAGAAATTCAGATTCAATTTGATGAACCTAGACAGGCTGTAAGGATTTTTGAAATTTATAAAAAAATTTACTTCAGTATTTAGATAATTAACCTTGAGGAAGGTATATGCATTATACTTTAAATTATTCGAGGAGTTAGTTTCGAGGACTTTATGTGGAGGATAAAATCTTATAGTGAGAGATATATTAGTATATAAGATGCATATGTAAGGACCTGTTGGCTTGAGCATGATTGAGACCTCACTGCCAACTGGCTTAGGTGTTCATCTAGGATTGTATTGGAGAGAGCAGTACTTAGTATGGTGTGTTGCATTGATATGCACTTGAGTGACAAGGATAACTAGTATCAGCGATTGCAGTAGGTAAGGAAGCTAGCAGTGAGTGTGCTTGTGGTAGAACTGTGGTACTTAGAGAGATAGAGGTATCAGACCATGGATGTATCTTTGACCTGTGCAATCACAACTAGGGTTTATTTCCAATCTAATTATCTTGAATGTTGCTTCTCTAGAACTTTACTGTCCTTCCTTGATGATATCGCATTTTTGCCTTAATTGATTCTTTGGGATCTGTCTTCAGGATGTCGCCGCAGACACGGTCTATGAGAGCGGAAACATCAGCTTTAGAGGGGCCTGCCACCTCTCCACCTGAGAGACAGACAACCGTAGTTCCTCCTACATCTCCGGTGTATGTAAGAGTATCTGCACTTTTTGGGGATCCTCCTCCCCCACCTGTTCAGAAGATTGCCGCAGCTGTGACGGACAACCTTCCTCCTCCACCGACTCCGATTCCCGGAGGTTCGCCAATTGACGGGACGCAGATGTTTACCTTGATCCAGGGCATGGTAGATGCCCAAAGAGTGACGGCAGACGCTCAGCGAGTTCAAGCTGAGGCTCAGAGGGTGCAAGCAGCAGCGCACCAGGCACAAACCGAGCTGATGAGAGAGAACATGGAGAATGCTCATCAGGTGACTCTCCAAGCTTTGGAGAGAGTAGCACAGTACCAGCAGTTTCCTGGCCAGCAGCAGAGATCAGGCACTATAGTGGACTTCAAGAGGATGATGCCTCGAGATTTTAAAGGCACCGAAGGGATACTCTACGCTGACGACTGTCTAGAGGATATAGAGAGGAGTCTGCGATTGACCCAGATTCCGGAGAACTTGCAGATAGAAGCCGCTGGTAGTCAGATGTTCGATATCGCACTTACGTGGTATCGCACGGAGCCGAGAATTACTGCACAAGGACTTACTTGGGAGACCTTCAAAGAGCTCTTCAAGGAGAAGTTCTTTCCCGACGTGGCATTGGGAACCTTGGAAAGCCAGTTTCATGACTTAGTTCAAAGAAACATGTCGGTCGACGAGTACGCTGCAGAATTCTGTAGATTGAGTCGTTTTGCATCATCTATGATTCGGGACCCAGGAGATCGAGCCCGGAAATTTAGAAAGGGGCTGACGAGAGAGATTAGGTCGCGTACTTCTGGTCGTCGTACCGCTACCTTTGAGGCTATCTTGATGGATGCTCAGATTGTAGAAGAGGATCTGGATCTCATGCCTAAGAGGAGTCATAATACTTTTGGAGATACGAATGGTAGCACAGGACCAGCCAAGCATCCCCGTATTCAGCACCAACAACAGTACCAAGTACCATTTCATATTCAGCAACAACCATGGACATTTCAGCATCCACCGCAGTACCTAGCACCAGTTCCTATCCAGCAACATCCATGGGCATATCAGTATCAACAACAGTACCTGGCACCAGTCCGTGTTCAGCAGAATCAGCAACAGCCTCCAAGAGAGACACAGCAGACTTGTCATTTCTGTAAGAAGCCAGGTCACCTTTGGGAGAGCTGTAGAACGAGACTAGGACTTTGTTTGCACTGCGGCACTGCGGGACATCGAGTAAGGGATTGTCTTCTAGCCCCTTATCTTCCCGGCCAGCGTGCAGTTTCAGATTATAGAAATTCAGTTAGGCTACCTGTGGAACCGAATATTGCTCAGCACCCGCAAAGGGAACCACCCCAGCAGGGCGGGGCATTTGCGATGACGGTCGAGGAGACCGATACTGCAGGTAATGTGTTAGCAGGTTCTGTTCTTTCCTTCCTTCTGTTCCTATCTATTTGATTGATTGATTGATACCTTAGTACCGTAGCTTGCATGCATGATTTTCTTGTTATAATGTAGTTAGTAGTACCCCTGATACAGAGACTGCAATACCATGACAAAAGACACTATGACCATACATATCCCCTTAGGTTGCCTGTTGTATGATTGTAGAAAGATTTTCTTGGACCATGATTATTGGGGTTTGACCATGACGAAGATTCATGAAGGGGTTATGACTTGACAAGAGAGACGAGATGATTAAAATTCGAGGATAAACATTGATTTAAATAGAGGGTTAAGAAATTAACATTTCATAATTGGTGATTTATTAATTCCAGGAAGATTATGACATGATTAAATTGGTTATTAAAATTTAGAAATTTTGGGAGATTTATCAATATATTTATTTTATTACAAGTTATGAATTTTAGAATTTTTATTGGATGTTGCAATTAGAAAATCCTTAAGTATCGCATTGTTGAGTATTTTGAGGAAGAGAAAATCGAGAAATAAAATTTTGATGGATTAGTGTTTAAATTCAAACCTTGTGGGACGAGATTACATTTTATATTTGTGCATTGATAAAAATCAAATTGAGGAGTGGATATTAAATTCTGAGTATTGAATTATTAACTAAAAAAATTTTTCTAAGAAATTTTGATTAAAAAAATGGACCTTGATTCTATTTCGAGGATTTTTCAGGTTATGCAATAATTTCAGAATTTTTGGAAAATTATGAAAAGGCATTGTGGATTATTACCCGATTTCGTGGTTGATGGATTTAAATTTTGAGGGAAACAATAATATGTATGATAAAGCACTACTATGAGGATTTTAAATTTTGAGGACAAAATTCTTTTAAGGAGGGTAGACTTGTCACTACCACATTCCGAAAACAGGGGTATTTTTGACTTTTTATAATATTTAATATTATTGTAGTTACAATTTAGTAATTGCATGATAGTATATTAATTTAAATAATTATGTCTGATGTGTAATTAAATATAGTATTAGATGCAGTGTTCATTTATTTTTAGCCTAGCAGAATTGACCTAGAAGCCAGTAGACGAACACCTGTCGGAATTATGGAATTTTGAGGTTAATTATTTATTTAGAATTTATTTATTGGAGATTGTAATTAATTACCGTATTTTATTTAATTATTGCGCATTGCCTTTGCTTCGATATTTGGATCGCTATCCTGACTTTTGTCTTCCAATAAATTTTATAATCTTGCCCTAGACATGCCCGTCTTCCATTCTGCTATTTTTGCAACTCATAATTATGCTCTCTGTGCATTGTTTCTAGCCGCACAAAAATTATCGCGGACGTTATTTAATAAATCCCTATTTTGTATCGTTGTGCGTTCCAATTGAAATTGGAGGCAATCTTGACCTATTTTTCGTGCGGCCCAAATTAGGGTAATATTCTGTTCTGAGTCTTCTTCATTATTGGTATAGATGACCTGACCTGATTTTGGCCCCATGTACTCCTAATTAATTTTAGAACACAACTTGCATTTATTTCTAATTAAATTGAGGATACTATTTTAACCAATTCTAAAAATCCCAATTTAATTCCAGCGTCCTGCTATTTGAGCCCGTACCGATCATACAGCGCCCCCTGACCCTACAAAACATCGGACACCGAATCGCCCGTCAAATTTTTGTCATTTTATGTGTCTGTGCAAATACCCAAATTTAAGGGGACTAATTTGCAAATTTGCCTTTTTGGTGTCAACACCCAATTGTTTAAACCAATGGAGAGGCCCAACATTAACTAGTCAACACCCTCACCCACATGAAGAAATTCTCCATGTCCAATCTGGACCACTCATTCTATGGGTCCATCCTCACCATTAGATTCACACACCCTCTCATCCTTTTACTATTTTAAAGTCCCATCAACACTTTTCCCTAGGAAACCCTAATCCCCAAGCAAGCCCCCACCTCTCTCTCTCCTCCATCCTCAAACCCAACGTAGGAAGAAATTTCTTTCCTTCTTCTTCTCTTTTCTTCTTCTTCTTCTTCCTTTCTTCTTCTCCTTCTTTTATTTTTTGAGTTTGAAATTCAAATTTCATAGGGGGGAAACCAACCCACTGTTCACCCTTGTGCTCCGGCGGCCGACTTCCTGAGCTCCTCCCAACCGAGTCTGCACTGCTCCCCGGCCGGCGCTGCCCCTCAGTACTCCGGCAACCACCTCCACCACCATCATCTAACACCACCACCACCCCGCTGGCCTACAACCCGACGGCCCCACTGCACCTCCCCTTCGCTCCCTGTTCAGCCGGTCAGCCCCGGCGGCGCTGCATATCCCCGCTGCTCCTCCATTCCTCCCTGCCGGGCTCCCAACTCCCTCTCCCCGCTATTCAGTCCGGCCTCCTCCATTATACGAGCCCCCTCGCGCCACCGACCGGCCGTTGCTCCACCCGACTCTGGCCTCCCAACCATCAGCCGACTCCCCGACTCCCTCTACTGCACTCCGGCGGCCCTCACGAGTCCCTCCTCCTTGATGTGCTCTCCCCTCTCGCTGCCAACTCGCTGTACATCACCACCACCACCGGCATCTGCAGCCGTACTCCCTGCTGCATCCCCTCCGCTGCTCTGCACTCCGGCGAGCGGCCCGACCCAGCATCCATCCTCCTCTCTGCTGTGAGTTCCTCTCCCCCTCTTTCCTTCTTCACACACATATATATATATATATATATATATATATATATATGTAGCTAATGTAATGTGTATGTATATTTTGATTAATGTATAGTATAGTGTATGTATATAATGTATGTATGTAGGTATTTAACTGTATACATATAATATATGTTAATGTATATATATAACTAATGTATAGTTAATGAATATATTTAACTAATGTGTATGCATATGTACCTATAACTAATGTATAGGTATTTGCATATATTTAATTAATGTATGTGTATATGTGCATGTTTTTAATTTAATTGGTGTATACATATATGTATATATGTACTTATATATACTAGTATATCGTATTGCATTTTCAATTGGTATATATGTATATATAAATTGTATAAGCATAGTACATGTGTATATACTTTAGCGTATGTATGTATTAATGTATATATATATATATAAATGATATATGTTGAATATTGTATTGTACTTTTTCATATAGAAAATGTGTATCAAATATGTATTATTTTGGTATATATATATATATATATATATATATATTGGTATAGTATATATATAAAAGCGTATCTTGGTATATGTACAAACATATATATGTATGTATTTTGGTATAATTATATATCGGTAATATATATATATATATTAATTTAATACATTTTGGTATAAATATATGTACCTATATATATATACATCTATAAACATATTTTTGGTATGTAAAAATATATAGTATATAGATAAAACTGTATTGATATATATATATATGTACTTGTAAAACATAATTTGGCATATATAAATAAATGTAGCATAATATATATTTTGGGTATATATATATATATAAACGTATTTTGGTATATATATATATATATATTCTTGTGTACATATAGGGTATGGGTATATTTTATTTAGTGTACATAAATGTATACTTATATATATTCTTAAATAATGGGTGATGTATATTTTTTCATAAATAAAATATTTCCACTTATGTACATACAGTTATACCTATTTTGTATATACTTTGGAATAACCATATATATGTATTATATTTAATTATTAATAATATGTTTAATTGGTGAATACTAGATGACCCTAGTTGACTAGTGCCCTGCCTGGCATGGCCCTGAGGCCAGTGTTTTTGACTGTGTGTTAGCGTAGCATCTGATGCAAATGTTATATTGTGTTATATTTAATAGGACTGTTGGTTCACCCAAAGGATACTCTGGAACAGGACCTCAATAATTACCAGCTAAGGACCCAAGGCAAGTACATTCTCTGATAATTTCCAATTTTTTGATAATTCCTATAAAGTTCAATAATCTAGAAATGTTACATCTGAATCCTTGACACTGTGCTACACGGACTAGTATAGCTTGGATCTGCAGTCATGAGATGTTACATTGATTATCGCCTTGACATTGTATATGACATGTATATTAGACATCGTACATGATAGACTGGACTTGCTCGTGTATCGTGACGTGTCATGGTTGGATCCACAGTACTAGTTGGGGGCAGGAAAGTAGTTAGTAAGAAATGTGATCATAACCTCTTATTGCAGTGTAGAAATTGTAAGTGTTAATCATGCTCTTCACCCATGATTAGCCAGGCCCTATAGCTATCGTACATGTTCCCAAGCCGATCACATTTTGAAACTACTATTTCAAACACTTAGAATAGATTACAGTTCCCTATTTTAAATCATATACTACATCACCCGTGTATGATACTGTACCTTGTTCTTTTCATTTTCTTATATGCACTGACTGTATCATATTGCCCATTGACTGTCTCTTTACATTGCCTGTCTCTCCTTTATTGCCATTGCATTTATTTCACTGTCTTCTCAGTATCTAGCATCATCTGTTTATTACTTTATAGTCCTTATCAATTATATGGAACTGTTATTTGAGATTTGTACTTTGCTCCTTCCTGACTGGAAACATTTTTCCAGACTATGCCTTAGAGGACCGTTGTCCGACACTTTATGGACCATATGGTGAGTAGCTGCAGACTTGGTAGATTAGTTGTGATTTCGGGAGGCCTAGCCGGAAATTACTAATTCTTCTAGTTTTCTGATTAGTTCTTTTAGCAGACTATTGGTACCGGATTTGTCTCCGGCATTTTATTGAGATTTGGATATTGTTGAGTTAGATTACTTTAGACTTGTGTTGTATTTAAATTTAATTTTTGTTCGATACCTTATCGTGCTGTCATTCTGTGATTGAGTATGTATTCATTTTATTTGTGTCATCCGTTCCACCTTATGAAGATTGGATGCTTGTGTGAGCTTGGCTAGATAGTATCAAGACCTTGACAGCGTTCTACCGCCGATGCTGCGGCGTAGGCTGGACGTACCCACGCACTCGTGCCCCTAAACTGGGTGCGGGTCATGACAGATCTCGCGCTACCATTCGTATCTCTAGAAATATTGTGACTCCTCTTAGGCCTGAGATCCAGATCCTCTTCTATAATTTGGGCATCCATCAAGATATCCTCAAAGGTAGCGGTACGATGACCATAAGTGCGCGACCTAACCTCTTTCGTCAGCCCCTTCCTAAACTTTTGGGCTCGATCTTCTGGGTCCTGAATCATAGACAATGCAAAATTGCTCAATCGAGAGAATTCTGTGGCATACTCATCGACCGAAATGTTTTTTTGGACCACATCATCAAATTGACTTTCTAAAGCTCCCAAGGCCATGTCGGGAAAGAACTTCTCTTTAAAAAGCTCTTTGAAGGTCTCCCAAGTAAGTAAGTTCTTGTGCAGTGAGTCTCGACTCTGTACAATACCATGTGAGTGCGATATCGAACATCTGACTGCCAGCAGCCTCTATCTACAAGCTCTTTTGAATCTGGGCCAATCGTAGGCTCCTCTCTATATCCTCTAACCAGTCGTTAGCATAGAGTATCCCTTCTACTATAGTGCCTGACCTCAGCTGTTATTGCTAGCCAGGAAACTGCTGGTGTTGAGCTACTCTCTCCACAGGTTGGAGAGCCACCTGGTGGGCATTCTCCATGCTCTCTCTCATCATCTCTGTCTGTGCCTGGTGCGCTTCTGCTTGCACCCTCTGAGCCTCAGATTGAACTCGCTGAGCGTCTGACGTCAATCTCTGGGCATCTACCATGCCTTGGATTAGGGTAAATATCTGTGTCCCGTCAACGGACATACCTCCGGAAAGTGGAGTTAGTGGAGGAGGAAGGTTCTCTGTCACAGCTGAGGAAATCCCTTGAACATGTGGGAGAGGAGGAACTCCAGATGTCTGTCCATCAGGTGGAGAGGTGGCAGACCCCTTTAAAGTTGATGCTCCTACTCTCATAGATCTTGTCTTCGGCGGTATCCTGAAGACAGACCCAAAAGAATCAATTTAGGCAATAAATATTATATCATCAAGGAAGGACAGTAAAGTTCTAAAGGAAGCAATATTCAGAAGGAATAAGGATAACAAGATAGATATATTAGAGAGTTTCCTAGTTATGATTGAGTATTCGCTCTCATCCTGGTATCCTATGTTCTATATCCTATCGCAGGCTCATAGTAGTATAATTAAGACGTCACACTACCATGATATCGCAAAACTTGCGAAGTTTGACCTGCATGGGCCACCATTAAAAATATGTCATGACCCACACCTAGATTTTGGGATACGAGTACGTGGATACGTCCAGTCTATGCCACAGCATCAGCGGTAGAACGATGTCTAGGTGACAATGCTATCTAATTTTTCTCACATAAGCATCCAACTCCATAAGGAGTCACAGATATCATAATATAATATGAACAATACTCAATCACATTGCTAAAGCACGATAAGATATTAAAAAAATAAATAAATCAAAATGCAACATAAGTCTAAAATAGAAATAATCTAACTCAACAATAATAATCTAACTCAAAATGCAACATAAGTCTAAATAACTAGTGATCCTGGCTAGACCTCTCAGAATCACAACTGAACTACAAGATCCAAGGATTCAGTTACTCTCCATGTGCTTCATAATATGTCGGACACCAGTCCTCTAAGTCGCAGTCTGAAAAATTATTTTCAGTCAGGATGGAGCAAAGTACAACCCAAATAACAGTTCCAATTAATTGATAAGGACAATAAAATAAGAAATAGATGATGCTATATACTGAGAGAAACAATAAATAGATGCAATGACAATAGTAAAGATCAGACAATAGACAATATGGCATAGTCAATGCATATAGGAAATAAACAGAAATAACTACAATATCATATACGAGGTGATGTAGTATGTGAACTGAAATAGATAACTGTAACTATTCTAAGTGTTTGAAATCGTAGTTTCAAAATATGATCGTCGTAGGAACTTGTACAATGGCTACATGGCCTGGCTAATCATACGTGAGGTGTATGATTAACATTAACAATATCTACACTTGTATGATAGGGATTTGATCACATCTCTCACTAGCAATTTCCTCGCCCCCAACTAGTACTGTGGATCCAACCATGACACGTCATGATACATGATCAATGTCTAATATATCATGTATAATGTCTAATATCAATGTCTAATATCAATGTGGTGTACAATATCAAAATACGATAACCAATGTGAGATCTCATGCCTGCAGATCCAATCTATATACTAGTCCGTGTAGCACAGTGTCAAGAATTAGATGTAACATTTCTAAATACTAGAATTATAAAAATTATCAAATAACGGAAATTATCAGAGAATGTACTCGCCTGGGGTCCTTAGCTGGCAATACCAATGTCCTGCTCCTGAAGTCTCGCAGAACAATCCAATAGTCCTATATATATAATATAATATAATACAACATCAGCCAAAATACTAGCATATACATAACCATAATTACACTAAACTCAAGGGTACTCTAGGGGCAATCCTAGTCATCTAACAGGGTCAAGCGTGCATTTAGCTGCACGAGTGTCGAGTCTATGATTGCTGCACAAAATAGACAATATGCTAGAAGAAAGATAATGGTACGATGTCATATAAAGGAATAAAAATCTCAAAGTCACAATCTAGAACAGACAAAATAATACTCCAAGTCTAAGAGTCTAGCAAAATCAACATAAAGTCTAGAATATCAATAATATGCCAAATATCTAATAGTTGGAGAAGATCCAGTACAATATAGAAGTACTAGCTAAGTCTCAAAAATAACTAATAGAGCCTCAACAACAGCTGGTACTAGATCCTCTTATACTACAGGTTCTACCTCAACTAGCTCTACATCCTGTTGTAGAAGCATGAAAACTTTCTACCATGCGGTAAAGAGTCACATGCTCAGTGTTGATAGTAGCCAAAAGGCATGAGTTTTTGATTTTGATGGTTAGATATGAGTAGATCTACATTTAAAGTTTAGAGTTTTCATGGGTTCCGTGTATTTTTTGTGGTTTTTGATTTTGATGGTTAAAAAATTAGTTTTTGTGGTTAATGGAGTACTTTATTTCGAGCCTTTTGGCTTTTGGTTCGCTTGATTAAGAAATAAAATAAAGTTTTTATGAAGAATTTTTTTTTGTTTTTCGAGCGTTTTTCGCAATATCTAAATTTGATGCCTGGAGAAGATAAAGTTCTTATGCAGCTAGCACTGTATACGGGCGAGACTTCCATGAGGCATGATCCTTATGCTGCTGGACACTTTGTCGCATATCCAACCAGCATGGGTCTATTTTATTGGGAGCATGACTGATCATTACACAAAAGTGTTCTGGAGCTAAGTGACAGAACTCCTTATATTTTATTCATTGGATGAATGAGAAATTTGCTAAGTCCAAAGAGCACTATATGGCCGAGTGATTTATGAGGCAAGTAGGGTATGCGGCCACCTTCCATTGGACGATTGACTCCGAACCGTTGGCACATCTTTCTTTGATTTTGTCTTTTCTCACTGATACTTTAAGGCTTGTCACATCCATCACTTTAGTCACTTCTATAACACAACACATTGGAACTTATCCCAAAGAGTAGACTTTTGTCCAGAGCATGCGGCTTGGAGGAGCATGCGTCCTGGGATCGTATGCAGCCTGAGGTAGCATACGACCGACAATCCATGCGACACCCATCTCAAAGTGCCAAGTTGTGCATATGTCTTAGCTATTTTATTTAAAATATTTCTTTATTCTATGTGTTTGGTCTTGATAATTGCTTCTGATTGATCCAAAGGAAGAATAGACCTAGTAAACTTACCTTGTGCTAGACCTGACCATGTGCTAGAATTGACTATGTCATAAGTGACTAACCTGCTATGTGCATAACATGAGCTATGTGTCCCAATATGATAAAGCTCATACGACCAACTATCTTGTATCCGTGCTAATAAAATTACTACGTGCTACGTGTACATATATTATAAAGGGTACTAAGGTTCGACCATATTATAATGAGCACTGAGGTACGATATAACTTGTTGCATGCTAGGATATTATATGTTTTGGGTTGTGCATCAAGAATGCCCCGATACTACGTGATATGTGATATTATTATATTAATTCTCCAACACGGGCATGGTATGTGGGTCAACTACTAAAGCGTGGCTAGGACTTGATTTATTGTTGCATCACGTTCGGGTGACTCCAGTTTGTGCCTCCAAGTAAAAAGTGGATTCGTATCTAGCATGGACCGTACTACAGTACGACATATAGAAGGATTGATCATGTGACCACACCATAAAATTTCTAACATAACCAAAGGACTAATTTAGGCAACTAAATTTAGTAGAGCATTTGGAGGGATAAAATCTCGAGATCCTGCACATTATCTACCTCAAATAACTGTCATGACGTGCAAGGCTGACCCCCATGGATATTGGTCACGTCCGTACTAGTAGACGGGAATATCCGAATACTTATATTGTACAATGTGTTCTATGTGATCTAATCACGGTGGCCTTACGAGGGTATCACGCCCCAGTCCCAAAATACGTAGGACCAGGATTACGTGACACGCCAGCTACGCATTCGACCAGACTCTGGTCTGACTCGAATACGTATAAGCTGTAATATAAAGGGCACTATCTAGATATTCCATAAATGTAAACCTCTATGTCTCAATCTATAATGTAAATCAGTATACAAGAAAGAGCTATATGTGCTAGAGTCGGCCGCCCAATAACACACGAACTCGAATAGACTCGAGAAGAAGTATGAGTCTATAAAAACTAGGCTACAACAGCAGATAAAATAAATAATGTAAAATAACCATAATGTCGGTAGATATAATGTGAGTACCTGGTACCATGCACGCAAGACATGCAACTCCAACAGTAGCTCTAAAAGCTCCGTAATCATCTATGCTGCAAAAGTGGCAAGGAACCAGGTCCTCAGAGGGACGTAACAAGGTATAGAAATACAACATGCCAAGTAAACAGAAAGTACAAGTGCAACAACAGGGTACTCTATCATAACCAAACAAGTGTGACACAGTTTAAAGACAATGTTCGACGCGTGTGCTTTCTAAAATAAAACCGTAGCTCGGAACACTGAGACACACGGGTCGTACCATAGCTCCGAGCACAGAGATACACGGGTGATACCACTACACTATAATACAGGATCACTACATATACATATATAAGCGCGTGCAGAGTAGCCCAAACGTCTAGTAACTGTCTTCCCCTTCCCAAGTGGTCAACGAAGGTGCGCTGAACCTGAACCTCTATCTAACAGTCTCGACACACGGAAATAACTCAACAGACGTGACCCTAAGGTCATCCCAGTCTCTGGTCATGATATCAGTATCAGGATACAGGAATCTGGCACGATCACAGTGTATGAGTGTGTCCTGGGGTGTCGATAAACTCAGGTACGCATATCGAGATGCTATGAATCATCCAACAATCTTCCTATGACGTTACGACGTATGTCTTCACCCGGTTGTGAACCGGACGCGAAGTACCGAACGTCAACTTAAATACGTGCACAATGTACATAACAAAATAATAA
Organism: Iris macrosiphon; assembly: GCA_036927795.1. Lineage (NCBI taxonomy): Eukaryota > Viridiplantae > Streptophyta > Magnoliopsida > Asparagales > Iridaceae > Iris > Iris macrosiphon. The sequence continues at coordinate 117,144,351 of JAYESA010000019.1, read as the reverse complement.
ATATCTATAACTGAAATACAGGGTGGCAAGGTACACTTGCCTGCGTGCGGCTGCTGATGACGGGGATTCGGTACCACGTCCAAGTCCTTGCTCCCGCAGTACCTAGAGATAGATACAAACCAAAATCAATAATCTAATCTACGTCAAGCAGGGATGTGACACACATTTATACATAAGCTCAGTCTCAGCTATGACTCACAGGGACAAGACGTTAGGAGGGTTGACCAAGGTTGGCTAAGGGTTCATTACCAATACGATCAATCACCTGTTTAATACCATCAGAACAATCCTCAATCATATACCATTATCTATCATTCGTCTTAAAATATCTCCTCGATTAATTTTTATCACTCTTCCTCAGTCTTTCTATATTCATCACGATATTCAGTTAATCTAACCCTGATAAATTCCTCAGTTTACCTCAGTATTTACAGACGTTAACATACACATTGACCTGTCTCAATCTCAGATAATTAAATTAATATTCTCAGTCCTCAATCACTAACTCATGATTTGATATTATACATATTTTACGATCGAGCACCTGCTCCCAATGTCCAACAATATTTTAATATCATATTATTATCTCGTCAACAATTTAAATCTGCTCTTCACAATGATCCAATTGCATATAATAATTAGGACAACACCCTAAAATCTCATATGGCACTTAAAAATCCAACCTCAAAATAAATCCCAATTCCAACCATTATATATATATATATATTCCATGTCCTCAATTAATTCATATTTAAACCATAATTATTCAACTTAGCGTTTCACCATCAATACATATTATAACATGTTATTAAACCTAAAATCCCACATGCAAATAATACACTAACATAAATCTATTTCAAACTCAAATTCTAACTCAGTGTTACTAAACCATGCTCTGTGTCGTTTGGTTACTGGCCTCTATTGACAATGTCAGGTATTTGAGTACAACGGCTTCCTTGTGTCAAGTTGATACAATAGGATAGGGTACAGTCCATACCTGAACAGTATTTGTCCTAGAGATCGAGAATACAGGTGTGCCCACGTTCTGACCGGATCTGAACCTCTCTGAAGCTAATAAAAATAATCAGGGGTGAAGTCATTTTCACCGACGAACTTCTCCTCGAACGAAGCCTGGATATAAAGCTTGAAGAACCCCGATCTGAATCTCCCATGCTGCCTGAATGGTCAACTTCCCTACTTCCATTCCATATTTTCCTAGTCACATGCTGCTATATATTCTTTAACTCTTCCATGCGTACTGTCTTAAACAAGTAATCACAAGCCCCATGCTTTATTCCTCTCATTACAGCGTTGGTGCTTCCCTCAGCGGACATCATCATAACTGGCAGATCCAACTCAAGACCCACGAGCTCCAGTAGCTTAAACCCATCCCTGTCGGCATAACCACATCACTGATTATAACATTATAGTTTCTCCTTCGCTCCCTAAGAAGGGATAAAGCTACTGTAGCCTGACAACATTTTGTCACGCGATAGTGGACGACGAGGACCCTGAGCCCCACTGGGAACCGGTCGTCCTCCAGTCTGAGCCCCCCTGTAGCAGCTCGCCGAGGTAGCCGGTGAAGAGATGGCAGGTCGAAGTAGGCAGTGAGGGTGGTGGTGAGGATGGAGTAAGGTGGTCCAGGTGCTCAGTCGGCCAGAGAAGGACGCTGGTGGTGCGGGCTCGTGGAGTGGCTCGCTAGGGTAGTACAGTGGGAGGTGGAGTGTCAATTTCTGATGATGACCGGAGGGTGCAGCGGTCCGCCGGAGTCGACTCGTCAGAGTGGTGCGGCGCTGTCGAACTACTGTGGTCAGCAGCGGTCTGGAGCAGAGTCGGTGCTGCTGTGTACAGCCAGGCGGGGCTGGACCGGACTGTACTAATCGGAGCGGCGGGGGGTTCTCCGACGGAGCGGGGATGCGGGGTCAGCCGCGGGGCTGGGCTGCAACGGTCGGCCGGGGGTTGGGTTTTCTCAGGGAGAAGGAGAACAAAGGAAGAAGAAGAAGAATAAATGAAAAAGGAAAGTAATTTTCATGATGAAATATGGAGGAGGGAGGAGAGAGAGAGAGAGGGGGTGAGGTTTCCCAAATATTGGGATTAGGGCTGACCTTAGGGTTTGTGAGGGTGATGGTGATGGTTTTATAGGAAGGGGTGACGTAGCTTGAGTGGTGAGGATGCTTCCAAAATTGAATGAGTGGCTAGGATTAGTCATGAGGGAAAATTATTCATTCATGAGGGATGGAGGGTGTAGATTAGTCCATTTAAAATAGGGGGGTAGGATTTCACATAAGTAAAGATCATTTCTTAATGAGGAATAGAGTGGGGGCTCTCCATATGGTCATGTCCAATAGGGTGATGACATATAAATTAATAAATTGCAACTAAGTCCCTTAAATTTGGAAAATTGCACGAACACATAAAATGACGCCAAAATTGTGGAGAAAAAAGCGGGTGATGATTTGCAAGGCGAGGGGGTATTAGGGGTTTGGCACGGGTTTAATCTAATGGCCATCGGGATTAATTGTGGATTAAAATATGATTAGGCAAAATCGGTATCCTTGATTTAATTAGAATAAAATTATCCCGCACTTTTAAATTAAATGGGGGCACTTGGGGTCAAAATTCGGAAATGACACAAAGGTCAAAAATGGTGGGGGCTTGGAGTCAGTCTTGGACCCTTTAGTTGGTCCGGCTCAATGGGTTAAGTTGGTATCTCAAAATTTAGGATAACGACACAGGTGTCTGACACGGAATTTAATTATGGGATTACGGTTTCAGAAATTGTGCAATTAATTTAGACCACAACGAAATCTGATTTTTGAGTGACGGGAAAGTCCAGTGCCTAATTTGGTGGGTCAAGTCAAAAGTACAATAATTCGATGCAATTCATCGGCTGATAATGGGCTCCAAATAATTAAACAATGATAGGGCGCGCTAAGGGTTTAATTAAATAAAATAAAAGACACTCTACTCTAAATCTCAATATCTGCTGAAAAAATCCAAAATTTTCCCAATCCAACCTGACTATCTATAGAATTAATCGAGTGGGTTTACATTCTTCTCAACTTAGAAAAATTTCGTCCCTAAAATTAAAAGTAAAGCACGATAATAGCTAAAAGAATTTATAAACAACTAGTAATCAAAAGCCGTACGTAAAATCGTACCTTGCTCCTCAAATAAGTACGGGAACCGATATCGAATAGAATCCTCGCGCTCCCAAGTAGACTCGCTTGGTGAATGGTATTTCCATGCCATTCTGACCAGTCGAATAGTCTGCCCCCTCAAAGTCTTCTCGCTGTGATCGAGAATCTCAATTGGCTGCTCTACATAAGACAGACTGAGCCCGACTGTAATCTCCGAATGATCAAGCACGTGGCTAGGGTCTGCGACATATCTCCTCAGATACGATACGAGAAATATGTCATGTACTCCCTCTAATGATGGAGGCAATGCAAGACGGTAAGCCACTTCGCCAACTCGTTCCAAGATGTCAAAAGGCCCGATGTACCTCGGACTCAGCTTGCGTTTGCCTCCGAATCTGATGGTACCACGAGTGGGTGATATCATCAAAAATACATGGTCACCCTCCTTGAACTCTAATGGCCTGCGGTGCGCATCTACCCAGTGTTTCTGTCTGTCCTGTGCTACACGCAGGTGGCTCTGAATTTGCTTGCCCTTCTCCACTGTCTGTGTCACCAACTCTGGACCAAGTATCTGACGCTCTCCCACGTTACTCCAATAAACTGCGACCTATATTTTCTGCCGTACAGTGCCTCATAAGGTGCCATCAGTATGCTAGCCTGGTAACCGTTATTGTAGGAGAATTCTACCAAGTGTAGGTGGTTCTCCCAAGATCCTCCAAAATCAATCATGCACGCTCTCAACATATCCTCTAATATCTGTATCGTGCGCTCTGACTGACCATTAGTTTGTGGATGATATGCAGTGCTGAACTTGAGACGAGTTCCTAGGCTCTCCTTCATACTCCGCCAAAAATATGACGTGAATCTGGAATCACGATCCGATACGATGCTGACAGGCACTCCATGTAATCGTACTATCTGCCTCATATACATGTCAGCTAAAATCTCTGTGGATTGCCCAACTCTGAAGGGCAAAAAATGTGCAGACTTGGTGAGTCTGTCTACGATAACCCAAACTGCATCCTTCCCGCTAGGGCTTCGCGGGAATTCTGTGACAAAGTCCATGGTAATGTGTTCCCACTTCCACTCGGGAATGGGAAGTGGCTGCAATAGTCCTGCAGTTCTTAGGTATTCCTCCTTGACTCGTTGATATACCAAGCATCTTGCTACGAATCTCGCAATCTCTCTTTTCATCCCATATTACCAGAATTGCTGCTTCAAGTCTTGGTACATCTTCGTACCCCCGGGATGAATGGAATAAATCGAGCTATGTGCCTCGGTCATCAACTCTTGGCGTAGCTCACCACTCGAAACATATAGGCGATCTCCATACCTCAACATTCCATCTTCATGAATCCTGAGTCCCGTCTGCATGTCGGCCTATGTCCTTTGTCGCAGTCGTCTAAATCTCGTATCTGTAGGCAAGGCTGCCTTGATCCTCTTAATAAATGTGGACTGAACCTCGAGGCTGGCCATCTGTTCATTCATGCCTGGCAATACGATCTTAATCCTGAAGGTCCTCTTACAACCGATGATGAGTCATAAAAATATGCCATGGGCTTCCTGCTTAAGGCATCTGCTACTACAGTCGCCTCGCCAAGGTGGTTCTGTTACTCGATATTATAATCTGTCATAAATTCTAGCCAGCGTCTCTGTCTCATATTGAGCTCCTTCTTCGGGTAGGCATACTTCAGACTTTTGTGATTTGTATAAATCTCAATACGCTCTCCCTAAAGGTAGTGTCGCTATAGCTTTAGTACAATTATCACTGCAGCTAGTTCTAGATTGTGCGTCTGATAGTCCTTCTCATGAACCCTTAGTTGTCCTGATACGTAGACTACCTATTCTAACTAAACATAACTCATATTGGCTGAGCTTGGCTTACAGCCTTTCTGTCTCAGCGTCTCCAACACGATCCTGAGATGCCTCTCATGCTCCTCCTGGCTCTTGGAACATACCAATATGTCGTCACTAATTATCACCATGAACTTATCTAAGTACTGGTAGAAAATACTGTTCATTAAGCTCACAAATACTACTGGCGCGTTGGTTAAACCAACGTCATGACTAGAACTCATAGTGTCCATACTATGTCCAAAAAGCCGTCTTCGAAAAGTCCTCTCTCCGTACCTTGATCTGATGATAGCTTGATTTGAGATCGATCTTCTATAATACATATGCGCCACTTAGCTGATTCAACTGTACTGTCCTGTCTTTCTTCGGCACAAATAAGATGGGTATTCTCCCATAGAAAAATACTAACCCGACTGAAACCCATGTCTAAGAGATCCTCCATGACGGACCTACAACTCAACCAACTCTATCGGTGCTAGTCTGAAGACGAAAAATTAACTGGCTTGGCTCTTGGAGTCAACTCTATAACAACTCTATCTCTCTGTCAGGTGGCAGGCCTGGAAGATTATCTAGAATCACATCCTCAAACTCTGATATAATACAGGGGTACACTGGTTCACCTTCTACAATGTGTGCCTCTAAGGTAGATGGGCACCATGCTCCCGGGCTCCCTGAAGTAACTCAAACTCAAGGTAATCTGGTGGTCATAAATAATATAATCACGTCGACAATCTTGCGTCGCGTGGTATTGGCTCAATCAATCCATGTCTAGGATAAGGTCATAGTTTAGACTAAATCTCAAAATAATTTCTTCCGTTCTGTTTCCAACATCAATCCTCAAAAAAAAAAATTTCCTCGCCTAATGTATAATTCTCCACTCCTCAAAGTTTTCCCTAAAATTCTTTTCCTCAATTTCCTTCTTTTCGTTATTTATCTGTCCAAGTCACATAGTGCAATTATAATAATGATGTCACCCAAGCACCCACTAAAATTTCTGGTATTAGATCATCATCTTTCAAGTGAGAGCTTGAAATTTTATCTCCTCTTAGTCCATAATATCATTCCTGGTATTGCTATCATATCCAACCACTAGTTTCCATCATCAGGCTATGCATTCCCATAAATCATTCTAGGTCATGATCATCAATCCTTCTAGCTTTCAGTACTTCCAAGATCACTGTTACCTCATATACGGGTAGGGTACTACTGGGTCCAACTCTCTTGCCAATCTTCCATACTAGATGTAGAATCCAAAGAACCCATCAATCTATCCTGATAAGGTAACAATCTTCTCAGAGAAAGGTATACGAATTCTGTCTTCTGCCGTCTGGTCTTCGTTCTTCTTCTAGAGGGAAATCATTAGTCACAAGCATTCGTCTTTCCGAACAATAGGGGACGAGAAACAAGGATAGCGATATCGACGAAGATTGAACGAATGCAAATTGGAAGTCCAAGGGCGATAATCACATATAAAGAATTTTTAAAATCGATTATGGATTGAGATCCTATTCAACAATCATAACATCTATTCCTAATTTGTAGCCTCGCTTGGCACAGTCAGGTGACCAAGACGATTTAAATCGGACCTGCATGGGCCACCACAAAAATATGTCACGCCCCAGTCCCAAAATACGTAGGACCAGGATTACGTGACACGCCAGCTACGCATTCGACCAGACTCTGGTCTGACTCGAATACGTATAAGCTGTAATATAAAGGGCACTATCAAGATTTTCCATAAATGTAAACCTCTATGTCTCAATCCACAATGTAAATCAGTATACAAGAAAGAGCTATATGTGCTAGAGTCGGCCGTCCAATAACACACTAACTCGAATAGACTCGAGAAGAAGTATGAGTCTATAAAAACTAGACTACAACAGCAGATAAAATAAACAATATAAAATAACTATAATGCCGATAGATATAATATGAGTACCTGGTACCATGCACGCAAGACATACAACTCCAACAGCAACTCCAAATGCTCCGTAATCATCTATGCTGCAAAACTGGCAGGGAACCAGGTCCTCAGTGGGACGTAACAAGGTACAGAAATACAACATGCCAAGTAAACAGAAAGTACAAGTACAACAACAGGGTACTCTATCATAACCAAAAAAGTGTGACACAGTTTAAAGACAATATTCGACGGTGTGGGCTTTCTAAAATAAAACCGTAGCTCCGAACACAGAGACACACGGGTCGTACCGTAGCTCCGAGCACAGAGACACATGGGTGATACTACTATACTATAATACAGGATCACTACATATACATATATAAGCACGTGCAGAGTAGCCCAAACGTCTAGTAACTGTCTTTCCCTTCCCAAGCGGTCAACGATGGTGCGCTGAACCTGAACCTCTATCTAACAGTCTCGACACACGGAAATAACTCAACAGACACGACCCTAAGGTCGTCCCAGTCTCTGGTTATGATGTCAGTATCAGGATACAGGAATCTGGCACGATCACAGTATATGAGTGTGTCCTGGGGTGTCGATAAACTCAGGTACGTATATCGAGATGCTACGAATCATCCAACGATCTTCCTATGACGTTACGACATACGTCTTCACCCAGTTGTGAACCGGACACAAATTACCGAACGTCAACATAAATACGTGCATAATGTACATAACGAAACAATAAATATCTGTAACTGAAATACAGGGTGGAAAGGTACACTTGCCTGCGTCCGGCTGCTGATGACGGGGATCCGATACCACGTCCAAGTCCTCGGGTCCCGCAGTACCTAGAGATAGATACAAAACAAAATTAATAATCTACTCTACATCAAGCAGGGATGCGACACACATTTATACATAAGCTCAGTCTCAGCTACGACTCACAGGGACCAGACGTTAGGAGGGTTGACCAAGGTTGGCTAAGGGTTCATTACCAATATGATCAATCACCTGTTTAATACCATCAGAACAATCCTCAATCATATACCATTATCTATCATTCGTCTTAAAACATCTCCTCGATCAATTTTTATCACTCTTCCTCAGTCTTTCTATATTTATCACGATATTCAGTTAATCTAACCCTGATCAAATCCTCAGTTTACCTCAGTGTTCACAGACGTTAACATACATATTGACGTATCTCAATCTCAGATAATTAAATTCATATTCTCAGTCCTCAATCACTAACTCATGATTTGATATTATACATATTTCACGATCGAGCACCTGCTCCCAATTTCTATCAATATTTTAATATCATATTATTATCTCGTCAACAATTTAAATCTGCTCATCACAATGATCCAATTACATATAATAATTAGGACAACACCCTAAAATTTCATATGGCACTTAAAAATCCAACCTCAAAATAAATCCCAATTCCAACCATCATATATATATATATATATATTCTATGTCCTCAATTAATTCATATTTAAACCATAATTATTCAACTTAGCGTTTCACCATCAATGCATATTATAACATGTTATTAAACCTAAAATCCCACATGCAAATAATACACTAACATAAATCTATTTCAAACTCAAATTCTAACTCAGTGTTACTAAACCACGCTCTGTGTCGTTTGGTTACTGGCCTCTAGTAACAATGTCAGGTATTTGAGTACAACGACTTTCTTGTGTCAAGTTGATACAATAGGATAGGGTACAGTCCATACCTAAACAGTGTTTGTCCTAGAGATCGAGAATACAGGTGTGCCCACGTTCTGACTGGATCTGAACCTCTCTGAAGCTAATAAAAATAATCAGGGGTAAAGTTATTTTCACCGACGAACTTCTCCTCGAACGAAGCCTGGATCTGAAGCTCGAAGAACCCCGATCTGAATCTCCCATGCTGCCTGAATGGTCAACTTCCCTACTTCCATTCCACATTTTCCTAGTCACATGCTGCTATATATTCTTTAACTCTTCCATGCGTACTGGCTTAAATAAGTAATCACAAGCCCCATGCTTTATTCCTCTCATTACAGCGTTGGTGCTTCCCTCAGCGGACATCATGATAACTGGCAGATCCAACTCAAGACCCACGAGCTCCAGTAGCTTAAACATATCCCTGTCGGCATAACCACATCACTGATTATAACATCATAGTTGCTCCTTCGCTCCCTAAGAAGGGATAAAGCTACTGTAGCCTGATAACATTTTGTCACGCGATAGCGGACAACGAGAACCCTGAGCCCCGCTGGGAACCGGTCGTCCTCCAGTCTGGGGCCCCCTGTAGCAGCTCGCCGAGGTAGCCGGAGAAGAGGTAGCAGGTCGAAGTAGGCAGTGAGGGTGGTGGTGAAGATGGAGTAAGGTGGTCCAGGTGCTCAGTCGGCCGGAGAAGGACGCTGGTGGTGCGGGCTCTTGGAGTGGCTCGCCGGGGTAGCACAGTTGGAGGTGGAGTGTCAATTTATGATGATGACTGGAGGGTGCAGCGGTCCGCCGGAGTCGACTTGTCGGAGTGGTGTGGCGCTGTCGAACTGCTGCGGTCAGCAGCAGTCTGGAGTAGAGTCGGGGCTGTTGTGGACAGCCGGGCGGGGCTGGACCGGACTGTACTGATTTGAGCGGCGGGGGGTTCTCCACCGAAGCGGGGATGCGGGGTCAGCCGCGGGGCTGGGCTGCAACGGTCGGCCGGGGGTTGGGTTTTCTCAGGGAGAAGGAGAACAAAGGAAGAAGAAGAATAAATGAAGAAGGAAAGTAATTTTCATGAAAAAATACGGAGGAGGGAGGAGAGAGAGAGAGGGGGTGAGGTTTCCCAAATATTGGGATAAGGGCCGACCTTGGGGTTTGTGAGGGTGATGGTTATGGTTTTATAGGAAAGGGTGATGTAGCTTGAGTGGTGAGGATGCTTCCAAAATTGAATAAGTGGCTAGGATTAGTCATGAGGTAAAATTATTCATTCATGAGGGATGGAGGGTGTAGATTAGTCCATTTAAAATAGAGGGCTAGGATTTCACATAAGTAAAGATTATTTCTTAATGAGGAATAGAGTGGGGGCTCTCCATATGGTCATGTCCAATAGGGTGAGGACACATAAATTAATAAATTGCAACTAAGTCCCTTAAATTCGGGAAATTGCACAAACACATAAAATGATGCCAAAATTATGGAGAAAAAAGCGGGTGATGATTTGCAAGGCGAGGGGGTGTTGGGGGTTTGGCACGGGTTTAATCTAATGGCCATCGGAATTAATTGGAGATTAAAATATGATTAGGCAAAGTCGGTATCCTCGATTTAATTAGAATAAAATTGTCCCACACTTTTAAATTAAATGGGGGCACTTGGGGTCAAAATTCGGAAATGACACAAAGGTCAAAAATGGTGGGGGCTTGGAGTCAGTCTTGGACCCTTTAGTTGGTCCGGCTCAACGGGTTAAGTTGGTATCTCAAAATTTAGGGTAACGACACAGGTGTCCGACACGGAATTTAATTATGGGATTACAGTTTCAGAAATTGTGCAATTAATTTAGAGCACAACAAAATCTAATTTTTGAGTGACGGGAAAGTCCAGTGCCTAATTTGGTGGGTCAAGTCAAAAGTACAATAATTCGATGCAATTCATGGACTGATAATGGGCTCCGAATAATTAAACAATGATAGGGCGTGCCAAGGTTTTAATTAAATAAAATAACAAACACTCTAATCTAAATCTCAACATTTGCTGAAAAAATCCAAAATTTTCCCAATCCAACCTGACTATCTATAGAATTAATCGAGGGAGTTTACAAGGGACTGGTGCATAATATATAATGTGTTGTGTGATACTATGCTCGGTTAGCATCAATAAACAGCTCATGATCTAAGGATTTCTCTTACGCATCCAATCTGAGATAACTCAAACTGCAAAGTAGCAAGGCATACAAATGATTGGCCATTATATAACTGGATTTGGTTTTGATTGTATTATTTTGTTCGTAGTCTAGGGACATGGATTATCATAGTGTGATGATTCAACCCTTGTCCTTGTTTGGTTGTAGGATTGGGCTGTTATGCTAGGAAAAACTATGGACCAAAACTTTGACACAGAACCTATATCTATACCTATCTATTGCTTTGGGTTTTATTTCTTCATTTTTGTGCTTCCTTTATGGTACTAGCTATTTGGGGGTCTAATCCCACTGGTTTTGTATGGCCAGGTTTTGAGCCAGTTCTAGAGGATCCAGCTTACTTTTTCCTTACTGATTGCACGCACCAAGCGGATGGTCACTGAAGGGCACGAATGGGTTTCTTCTTTCCTATTCGTTAACATATATTTTACCCTTTTAGGCGTTTAGCCACCGGCACTTGTTAGTTGTAAATTTAGAAATTTAGTTTCCTTTACATGATTGTAATTAATCAGACTACAACTGATCATGGTCATGTACTTTTGCTACTCTGTCAGCTTTTTATTTTGTACAGCTGGTTTCCATAATATTGTGGTAGGACATTTGGGACGTCTTACTTTCTTGTCATATATGTTCTATACTTACTATTATTGCTTAAATAATTGAGATAATAGATGCTCTTTATGACCCAAAGTGACTTGATTATAGCATGCACTCCTTTGTCTATTTATAGTCATGATTGCCATACGACGTTTAATACCTTGTACGGGGTAGCTGGCCATGTACGTCTCCATATTCTGGTACTGGAGCATGACAAGGTTTTAGTGCTGGCCCACGCAGGTCTGTTTTTCAGACTTGTAGGGTGTTATGGTCATATGAGTCTCAATCAACATGTACCTTTAAAATCCTAAATTTATTCTTCTCAAAACCTTTCTTGACTATCGAATCAATTATTTCCTTGATCCTTCCCATCCCATTCTTGATGTTTCTTGTCCTTTCTTTAGGGCTTCTTTAGTTGCTGGAACAACAGACATGGTCAAACAAGGTTCCCTTGGGCAACAATGGAAGATAACACCTATCCAGAGTCAGATATGGACAGAGCTAGTAATTGAGCAAGTTGTCATTGTAGAACCAAAAGTTGGACATGTTGAGCCATAAGCCCTTAAAATCCATGTACCCCAGTAGTACCAGCAGTACCAGTAGTACTAGACACTCCAGCATTACTAAAGATTCTATGAAGAATAATGGCAAAGCAGCGACATCAGATGACAGTGCAATAACACCAGCAGTTTAAACAAACAACTAGAGCCGAATGTCTTGTTGAGTCAAGGTTTACAGAAGGCTATGAAAAGGGGCGGGAGGACTGATTCAGGGGCATTGGTCAAATTTTTCTAACTTTACCCGAGATACTTTGACGGTATGGAGTACGCCATCATGGCAGATGCATGGCTCCAAGACATCAAAATTATTTTGGCTGCGACAAAGGTTTCGGATGAGGAGCAAGTTGACCAGGTTCGACTACAACTTCAGGACCTTGCCCGTGACTGGTGGACATCCGTAAAAGTTAGCTTGAGGTATCCTATCTTTTGGTACAGTTTTAGGATTCGATTCAGGCTAAGTATTTTGGAGTTGTAGCGCAGTATGAGCTACAACACAGGTTTATCAGTCTTAAGCAGTTCGATAGGACAGTAGATAGATATATAACAGAGTTTTGCCGGCTGAGTAGGTTTGGTCCGACTATGGTGGTAATGTAGTCAGACAGAGCAAGAAGGTTCCAGCAGGAGCTTCACTTGAAGATTCTACAACTAGTAGAGGGGCATGGCTACCAGACTTATGAGGAAGTATTGATAGCAGCCAAAAGGTATTAGTTGACCATGTAGAGATTGTTAGAGAGGACAAGAGGAAAAAAAAGGTCTCATGCTCAGTTTTGAGGAGGGAAAGCATCCCGAATATCACTACCATTCCCTGACGTTCGTATATATGACTCCATACCATGAAGGACGATGAATTCAATAACAGTTTTAGCTCGACAGCAGCTGAGGCAACAACAACAATATAATCATCAAAAGTAGGTGGGTTGCACCTATGGTGGCAAGGGAGGCCATACTAGAGATGTGTACAGAGCAGCAAATTGGCTTTGCATAAGGTATGGTGATCTGGGCCACAAGATTGCTAATTGCCGATAATGCAGAGGCAAGGAGGGCCAGCTCAGCAGTTCCCGACACTACCAGTACTAGGGGCAGTTTAATTTAGTGGATCAGTAGTAGCACCACGACCGGTGGCTCTACTGATGCAGGTACAGATGTTTTGACAAAGGGACCAACAACAGGGCTAGCAGAAGCCACAATAGCGTTACAAAGGGAGTCCACAACAAGGAGCGCAACAATATGAAGGGTAGGCATTTACTTTATCGCTAAAGGAGGCTTTGGCATCAGGTGATGTAGTGGTAGGTAACATTTATGTCGTATATTTTCCTGCAATAGCATTATTTGATTCAGGCGCTTCGCATTTATTTGTATTTGCATAATTTATAACACTATTGGATTAGAGTTCGAGGCATTGCCAGAGAGGTAGAATATACTCACTGATAATGGGCTCGTAGAAGTTATTAGAGTGTCTAATCATAGTGTATGGGCGTTCATTATCTGCCAAGTTGATCGAGTTCCCTATGGATAACTTTGACGTAATTCTAGGCATGGACTGGATGGGAGATAGTCATGCTATGATAGATTACAATAGGGATAGGATGTTATTTAGTATTCCAAGCACGAAGAATTTTGTCCTTGAAAGAATCGTGTGAGAGCGATGTGGAGACTGAATTACAGCAGTAGTAGTAGTTGAAGAAGAGCAGATTCCAAGGGTAGTCCAAATTTTTTTATGTCTTTCCTAATAAACTTTTAAGGTTACCACCAGTAAGGGACGTAGGGTTTTATATAGAGTTAATCCCTGGAGCAGGACCAATATCTTGTAAAGTTCACCAAATAGCACCATCAGAATTAGATATATTATACCAACACGTAAAAGAGCAAAATACAAAAAGTTTATTTGATCTAGTGGATCATCTTGGGGAGTGCCCGTGGTTCTAGTAAAGAAGAAGGATGGGTCATCTCAGATATGTATCGACTACACACACCTGTACTTAGTGATAGTGAAGAACAAGTATCCATTACTAAAAATTAATAATTTGTTTGATTAGTTGAGAAAGGCTAAGGTTTTCTCTAAGATCGACCTCCGATCAGGGTATCATCAAGTAAGAGTTCTGGAGCAAGACATACCCAATACAATATTTAGGTCACGATATGGGCATTATGAATTCTTAGTTATACCATTTGGACGGACAAATGCTCCAGTGATATTAATGGATTTGATAAACCGTATCTTCATTCCGTATCTAGATAAGTTTATAGTAGTTTTTATAAACGACATTCTGGTTTATTCTAGTAGCAAGGAGGAACATGAAGAACATCTTTGGAAGGTCTTACAGATTTTGAGAGAGCACCAGTTATACGCAAAATACAATAAGTATGAGGTTTGGTTGGATCACGTGTCATTCTTAGGTCACATCATCTCTAGAGCAGGAGTGGCAGTAGACCCAAAGAAGGTTGAGGCCATAGAGAGTTGGCCAATTCCTAAGACATTAGCAGAAGTGCATAGTTTTCTCGGCTTGGCAGGATACTTCAGAAGATTTGTGTCAAATTTTGCAAGGAATTCAACACCATTGACTCGTTTGACACGCAAGGAGGCTAAGTTTGATTGGTCAATAGAGTTTCAGACTATAGTTGAAGAATTGAAGAAGAAAATGATTTCAGCACTGATTCTTACGCTTCCAGTAGGTTCCTGAGGGTTTGTATTATGTTATGACGCATCTGACAAGGGACTAGGGTGTGTATTGATGCAACATGGATGGGTAATATATTTTACATCTCGGCAGCTTTAAGATCATTAGAAGAACTATCTAACTCATGACTTAGAATTGGTAGCAGTGTTATTAGCACTTAAATTATGGAGGCGCTGCTTATATGGTGATCGGATAGAGATATTTAAGGACCATAAAAATATAAAATATATATTTACTCAGAAGGACTTGAATATGAGACAGAGGAGGTAGCTAGAGTTGATAAGGGACTGTGATGTAGAACTTCAGTATTATCCGGGCAAGGCTAATATAGTACCAGACATACTTAGCATGAGAGGTAGCACATTCATGTTGATATCGCAATAACATATATTAGAGGATCTTCAAGAAATGGATATTGAGGTAGTAATTTCGAAGGATACAGGGATTTTAGCTAGCTTGCAAGTACAATCTACTTTGGTGGAGAGAATTAAGGCGGTTTAGACAGAGGACCCAATAATTCAAAAGCTACGGGCAGAATATGAGTCTGGTCTCAAAAAGGAGTTGACGATTCATGAAGATGGACCCTTAGATTTAGAAATCGTCTCTGTGTACCAAGTGAAAATATTTATTTCTCGATGTTTGGTATGTTAGCAAGTAAAGGCCGACCAGCAATGACCGGTAGGATTATTATAACCGCTTCCTATTCCAGAGTAGAAGTGGCAATATATCACGATAGACTTTATGATTGGTTTACCTAGATCCTTGACTGGTCATGATGCAGTTTGGGTGAAAGTAGATCGTCTCACGAAAGTAACTCATTTTTTCCCTTCCGAGTAGGACAATCCATAGAGCAATTAGCATAATTGTACATACGATAAATAGTAAGACAATACGGTATCCAAGTAAGTATTGTATTTAATCGAGACACTCGGTTTACTTCATATTTTTGGAACAGTTTACATCAGAGTTTGGGCACCAAATTGATATTTAGTACTACTTATCATCCTAAAATAGACGAGAAATCAGAGAAAACCATCCAGACATTGGAGGATATGCTATGAGCTTATACTTTGGATTTTAAAGGGTCTTGGGAGGATTACCTTCAACTCGTTGAGTTCTCGTACAATAATGGTTATCAGGCCAGTATCCAGATGGCACCCTTCAAAGTGTTATATGGAAGAAAGTGCAGGTCACCATTGGCATGTGATGATATAGGTGAGAAAAAGATGTTTGGCCCTGAGATTATCTCGTAGAAGTAGAAGTTGTCAAGCAGATCAGAAAGCGACTTCGGATTACACAAGATAGGCATCGACATTGTGTAGATCAGTATCGTAGGCCTTTAAAGTTTTGTGTCAGCAACCACATATTCTTGTGGATTTTTATGACCCATGGAGTCATTAGATTCAGAGTTCGTAGAAAGTTTAGTCCATGATACATAGGTCCGTTCGATATTCTCGAGCGGGTAGACGATGTTATTTATCGTATTACCCTTTCGCCTTTACTATATGAGGTAGACGATGTATTTTATATGTCTCAGTTACGTAGATATATTCCATATCTGAGTCATATCCTCAATCACTCTAAATTAGTAGTTGGTACCGACCTATCTTATAAGGAGCAACCTGTATCTATATTAGAATAAAGGGAGAAGATGCTTAAGAACCAGACTATTTCTCTTGTCCGAGTCGCCTAGGGACATCACTCTCTAGGGAAATAAACATGCGAGTGCGAGGATGATATTCGATCCTGGTACCTGCACCTATTCGATTCTGAAGGTATATTCATTCTTGTGCCTTTATATCTCTGATTCTGTGATCATCAATTACCTATGTGTTGTGATATTGCTTTGCTTTATTATATGTGGTTGCTTGCATTTATAGATTAGCTTGTAAATTAGTATCGTGCTTGTCCTGACTTCTCTAATAATACTTGGATTTGAATATCGAGAATAAAATTTTCTAAGGTGGGTAGAGATGTCACTTTTCGTTCCTGATATACGTATTTGGGACATATTAGTTTTTCTGCATAAATTATTTTTTGCTTGCATGGTGATTAGATTGCATATCTTGGAGTCTAAACCCATTCTTTGTTCAATTAGTCCCATTGTTTAATTGTTGGGTTAGTTTGGTCAAGAATGAACCTAAAGTCTAAACCTCAACCCTACCATATATAAGTTAACTTCTTTTCTCTCTCTTCCCTCATTCTCTTATTTTCCTCTTTCCTTCATTTTAAGCAAGTACACCTTGCTTTAGATGAGGAAACCTTTTGATTTTGATTCTTGCCTCCCTTGCATTTTATTAGTTTAATATATATTTATTATGGTTCTAAACACTTTTAATATTCGGAGTTTTCGATTTTGATGGCTAGATATGAGTAGATCTATATTTGAAGTTTAGGGTATTCATTGGTTTCATATATTTTTTGTGGTTTTGATCTATTAAAATATGGTATTTTAGAAAATTAGTTTTTTAGGTTGATGGAGCACTTCATTTTGAGCATTTTGGATTTTGGTTTGCTTGATTCAGAGTTAAAATAAAGTTTTTATGAAGAAAATAAATTTTGGTTTTTGGAACTTTTTTTACCATGGCTGAACATACTGTCTAGAGAAGGTAAATTTCTTATGTAGCCAGCACCAGTGGCATGATCCTTATGTAGAGGGACTGTTTGCCGCATAGCCGACCAATATGCCTGCATTTTGTTGGGATCATGACAGATCATTACACAAAGTTTTCTTGAGCTAAGTGACATAACTTATTGTGTTTTTGCTAAGTCCAAAGAGCAATATGCGACCGACTGACTTATGCGGCAAGCAGAGTATGCGGCCACCTTCTCTTTGATATATGACTCTGAACCGTTGGCACATCTTTTTATAATTTTATCTTTTCTTTCTAAAACTTTATGGCTTGTCACATCCATCACTTCAGTCACTTCTCTAACACAATACTTTGGCACTTGTCCCAAAGAGTGGACTTTTGTCCGGAGTATGTGGCATGGAGAAGCATACGGTCTGGGATCGTATATGGTGTTCGATCGTATGTACCCTGAGGTAGCATGCGGCCAACAGTCCATGCGACAACTGTCTTATGCGCCAAGTTGTGCATGCGGCTTAGCTATTTTATTTGGAATATTTCTTTGTTCTATGTGGTTGGTCTTGATAATTGCTTGTGATTGATCCAAAAAAATGGACCTAGCAACCCGACCTTGTGGTAGACATGACCATGTGCTAGAATTGACTATGTCATAAGTGACTAACCTGCTATGTGCAGAACATGAGCTATGTGTCCCAATGTGATAAGGCTCATACGACCAACTGTAAGTTTGGTAATTCGACCAAATTTCTTTTATTCGTGCTGATACAATTACTACGTACTATGTTTATATATATTATATGGTGCACTGAGGTAAAGCCATATTATAATGTGCACTGAGGTGCAACATAACTTGCTGCGACATAACTTTTTACGTGTTATGAGATTATATATTTTGGTTTGTTCATCAAGAATGCCCCTATATTATGCAACAAATGATATTATTATATTAATTCTCCAATACGGGCATGGTATGTGGGTCAACTACCAAAGCGTGGCTAGGACTTGATTGATTCTTCCATCACGCTCAGGTGAATCCATTTTGAGCCACAAAGTAACAAAGTGAATTCGTACTAGCATAGACCGTACTATGGTATGACATATAGGAGGATTGATCATGTGACCATGCCATAGGATTCCTAACATAACTATAGGGATAATTTAGGAAAATAAAATTGGTAGACAATTTATAGGGATAAAATCCCGAGATCGTGCACATTAGCCACCTCAGACAACTGTCATGACATGCAAGGCTGACCCCCATAAATATTGGTCACGTTCGCATTAGTGGACGACAATATCCGAATACTTATATTGTACAATATGTTCCATGTTATCTTAATAATGTGGCCTTACTAGGGGCCGGTACATAATATATAATGTGCTATGTGATACTATGGCTAGGTTAGCCCTACTAAACAGCTCACCATCTGAGGATTTCTCTTACGCATCCAATCTGAGATAACTCAGACTCCACAGTAGCAAGCTGTACAAATGATTGGTTGTTATATAACTAGGCTTGGTTCTTATTGTATTATTTTGTTAGTAATCTAAGGACCTGGATTATCATAGTGTGATGATTCAACCCGTATCGTTGTTTGGTTGTAGGGTTGGGTTATTATGCTAAAAAAAGCTATGGACCAAAACTACAACACAAAATCTATATCTATACCTTTCTATTATGGACCAAAACTACAACACAAAATCTATATCTATACCTTTCTATTGATTAAGGTTTTATTTCTTCAATTTTGTGCTTCCTTTGTGGTGTATGTTATTTGGAGTCTAACCCCACAAATTTTGCATGGCCAGGTTTCGAGCCAGTTCTAGACGATCTAGCTTACTTTTTCCTTCTAAATGGCGCACACCAGACATATGGTCGCTGAATGGCATGAGTGGATTTCTTCTTCCCTGTTCGTTATCATATATTTTACTCTTCTGGACATTTAGCCACTATCACTTGTTAGCCATAAATCTGGATATTTAGTTTATATTAGATGATTGTAATTACTCAGACTGTAGCTGATCATGTTTATATAATTTTCCTACTCTACCAGCTTTCCATTTTACACAGCTGGTTTCCAGAATATTGTGACAGGGCATTTGGGACACCTTACTTTCTTCTCATATATGTTCTATATTTACTATTATTGTTTGACTGATTGAGATAATAGATGCTTTTTATCACCCTAAGTGACTTGATTATAGCATGCATCCCCTTGTCAAGTTATATTCATGATCGTTGTATGACGTATAGTACCTTTTACTGGATAGCTAGCCATATCCGTCTTCATATTCCGGTAATGGGGCGTGATACACCGTGACCCCCTCTGGCTCCCTACCTTCGTGACCCCCTCCGGCGCTCCAGTCCCCCTCCCCAACATTGTGACCCCCCTAACATCGTGAACCCCTCCGGCCCCCCTTTCTGTGCCTCGGCTTTCCATCGCATTTGATACGCGCCCCTATTGGCTCTCCGATCAGTCAAACCCCCTCCTCGGTTAGGTAAACCCTAACCCTAATTCTCATAATATTGATATAGACACACACAGACATTGACACGGACACACACACCCTAATTATTCTGACATTAATATGGATACACTAATACTAATATGGAGTATGTGTGTGTGGTAATTTTTGCCTTATAGCCTATTCAAAATGATACTCTGACGGACATACTGATACTAACACTGATGCTGACCCAGACACATACTGCAATAAGAGGTGAAGCCTACGGGTCATTTGCTTGTAGTACAAATTAGGGTTTGTGAACTTAAGAATCATTTATAGAGATTGGTTGCTAGAATCAATTATGCATCCATATATATATATATACACCTTATATATATATATACCTTATATCCAACCCTTGACACTCCCATGATATACTCATCTTATACTCATAACTCTTCTATGCATTTATCTCTATAAGTAACATATACAAATATACTATAACAAATACAAGTATCCTATTGACATTACACTAGACACAACCTTAACGCTTACTCATGGACACCAAAATATACAATCACATAACACTCAAACTTACTCTCTAACAATCCATCATTTAGCCATAAACACATGGACCCTCACACCGAAATACTCATAGATGTGCACATACACTCATTACATATTCACCCTTCTACTTGTTAAACACTAACCTATCAACAAATTCAGACATATTGCACATGCTGGATACTGCTCTGATACTTACTGTGATCACACCTTTCATTAATTATAAATTTGCAAACATATCCCATCCATACGTACTCACCGATTGTATTACAACATCAACTGTGCTCACTCTGCCCTCTCCTTACTAAACTGTAGTGAACCCCCCACTGGGAAAACATACTTGTAGGGACTGAACCACTACCCCATTGCAGGGAACAAATTCAATTCCAGATCAGTATAATTGCCTTTACACTGTAGACTAAAAACTCCAAGCTTATTACTGTTGGAACACTAGATATCTGAGCCTTGCTGCTCCTTGCCTACTGCCTGCAGACACAAGTTTAACCCACTCTATATACATCTGCACACTATACTCAAATCACACTCACCTAACACCCATATCACTGCCAAACCCCCTTCACTTACTGCTTGTAGATACCTAATCCCTCTGGTATACTACATCTAAGTGTGGTACTAAGTATATCCTTTATTACCTATCAACATACCAACTGCACACAAGTATTTCCCCACTGTCAGAGGATATTATCACCCACTGTCTGGACTAAAAGTGCCTACAGGCTCTCAAGCAATGCCAAGGCAAGTGCTTCTCTATTGATTTCAACCTAATTTTTCCCTTTAATGTTTGTAACCCGAGCCTACTCATTCCTCATACTTGACTATTGAAACACAAGCATCAAACACAGAACCCCCTTCTACTACCTATATACAAATCAGCACTCTCAAACGACAATCCCCTATTGAAATATACTAAAATAATGCATTGAGCACCATCCTTACACTCACTATACTGAACATATATTACCTTACATAGATACTCAACTACCCCTACCATGATACATAAGTATCATACACTATGGTACCAATACAAGACACCAACTCTGATGATACTAATTTCTCCATTAACATAATATCAACTTTTATAGTTACATCCTATGATACCAAACTATACTTCAACCATACCCAACAAATATACTAGACACATTAATACAACAAACACACTCAACCAAGTATCAAACAGTTAGCATGTGTCATGCCTCAATCTCCCGCATAATCAGCCATCCTTGCTAGGCACGAATTACAACACTATCGCTCCCGTGGGATGATCATTCCTATCTGGACGTGATGTCGCACGAACATAAGCTGCGCCCGTGCAAGTCCATGATCCGAACAAGCTGTAAAATATATAAGCCACATAGTTGCATAAATAGTCCAAATATAGCGAAATAAGAAACAAACAGGCAATTGATAACAAGTTTACAGAGTCGTCATAGCAAAAGTAGTGTATAATCCAAGTATAGAAGTAAAATAAGCACTTTATTGATATTGAATCAGTATTAAAAATGGTGCTAGGCCGAGATTACAAGTCGCTCAATTTCTCTCTCTCAAAATAATAAAAGCGTACCAAGTGGCTACAATTGTGGAATGATACATATGCGATGTTCCAAAATTATGTCTTGTATATGTGCTTCATCTTCGGACACAATGCTCCAAGGCTCCAAAGTAAACTCCATGCCTTAGCTCGCACGAAGGAATTTCTGCACTGAACGAGGTTATCCTGCACCCTGCAAGCAATCTGGTGGGTTATCCGTACATGAATGAACTAGTGAGGAGGCTTTTTGCCCGCTCGATAAATCCAAATTTGTTACATAGGTTATGTGCACCATCTATTAAGTTGTCTTTCTAGTCTTGCCTTAGGATCAGTTATATGGCATATTATAAAGCCTAACTTGTTTTGCAATGCGCCATACGATATAAGAGTAACATGGCGAGACTTACCAACTTACCATTTGCCCTTTCCTGTCCAAGGCATCCAAGTTAAACCAAGCATGAGTATATACATAATAAAATCTAAGAAAAATGCATAAGCAAACACAATTGTTATAGGCGGGGTTCTGACTTAGGTGCACGAGTTACACAGATTATTTTGATGCATTATACTCAGCAGTCTCAGTATTCAGATACAGATATAGATACAGATATATTACACAAAACGGTCACCTACAATACAATGAATCACACATGGGTTGCTGCAATCGAGTCATCTTAATCTATATGACAGAAGTTTACTGGCATGACTTCCATATTGGACGTTGTAGTCTTGAGGAAAAGATGGTGTACAAGCAATATATAATATGGGTAACATTGCACCCATCTCGCTCATAACAAACTACTTTTAGTTGGTTCCGTCTAGGTTGGATCGGCCCTAGTACCCCGACGACTGTCCGTGAAACTGGATTAAAAAATCTACCTTGTGCACAAGTAGTCCGTGACCATGTGTATCCTCAAGTTTTCCAGATTCTCGCAGTTACAGATACAGTTACAGATTAAGATTTAGTCAGGATCTATCAGGTACAGTATTGACTCCCCGAGCCATCAAATTCAGTACAGAACGAGTGTTAATTTTCAGAGATATCATTATGATATCTTGATTAACTGTCTATGGTACAGTCCCCTAGTTCGGGAAATGCGTTGGCAACCTAAGGGTCCAGAATAGTTTTAATATTTCTAGACTTGGCTCAGAACGACTATTTTGATAGCCTTCCTGTCTGAACTGAGCAAATCATAAATAGTGAAGTACAAAGAATTATGGCATGCATTAAGTGACAAGCATTAAAATGAGGAAAATGAGTATAAGTTAGCATGTAAGGAGGGAAGCATTTTATTTGTACGAAACATAAGCATAAGGAAACTTGCGACATAGTCTACTTTTGTATGTAAGCCTTTATGTTGGCACGGGGCTAAGGGGTCGTGCAAGGAGTGAAGCCTTACAGGGCATATCAAACGATATAATCTATCGGACGAGCAGTGTAATATGTCAAATAGTGTATTACAAAGAGTATATAATGATCTTACTCGAAGCATAAGCGGAGTTTACTTGCGCGAAGCTAAGGTAGCATGTGAGGGTCTAACTATGAGCCAAGGTTTATTACAATGTTCTAACACAAGCAATATAAGGTAAGATTATTCCCTTATCTAGGTGCGTTATATTCTTTATTAGCATACATGGGATGATTCTCCTAGTGACTAGCTTGTATCGTCCATATTTTGAGTGTGCAGGCTATGCAAAGACAGGTTTATCGTAGCCACCCACCTAAGAGATGATTCACCTTGGTTGAGCGATGCTGTGAGCGAGCCTTTGAAAGTCTAAGTCTGAACTCCTAAAGGGCCAAGTCTGGAATCCTTTGCCTCAAACAAGTCTTCTCGTTGAGCAAGGCGGGTCAGGTCGTTGCACTTGCATCATTTGAATATGGTCTCCGCTTGAGCAAAATGAGTCATTATATTATACACCACTCAAAAAAAGTCTCGTCCTCGAGACTTTCTGAGCGTAAACTGTTCTATCATATACTATCGAATCTATCATAATAAATATAGGTGTCACGTGTGTGCTGGATATGTTATATTGAATGACTCTATCATTCAATCCAAGCTCTAACTCAGTCTCTACTATACCTTAGCGCGAAATATATCGCTTAACGCATGGTATATTATAATTCATCATGAATAACGATCTATGGCTGAGGGAAACTTATCCAAATTGTTATACTCGTCCATGCGAATCTAACATATTCACTTGCTCTAGCATTCGAGATCAGCATATCATGAGTCTAGATCATGCACATATTTAAGGCATCCCTCAAACATATGAATATCAACCAACTTAGCGATAGCGAAGTCTTTGCACTCGATTTTAACATATTACTGAGTTTTGGATCATGTATATGTTCAAGGCATCCCTCAAACATATGTATTCAACCAAAGTTAGCAAAAGTAAAGTCGGACAAGCTACTCACGAAAATCTCAAGGGTTCTGGTCTTACGAATCACGATGATATCTTCAATAGGGTCAATCATAATCCAAGTCATTTGAATCACACTCAAACCAAGCATTGCACTACCGTCAAGCGTCCATGTCCTATCGTCCATTCCATTTGTGTCAAACATAGCATACACTTACCGTTCTAAGTCTAACTCTAAGTCTTGATGCCCCAGTTCTATGGCTTGCTTAAGCAATACTCCAAAGTCAGTCACATAAGTTTTTTTACTTGGTATAAGGTCATCTACCTAATTACTACGTTAGCTCACAAGATCATAGGTACAGTTTATGCTCATGACATCGTACAAATTTGTCGTACTATGCTCGCCTCAATTTCTAAGGTTAAACCATTGTTCATTTGCACTGGATATTCTACCTAAGCTCGTTTACACAAAATTTTAAACATCGAGCATATATCTCCTACTCACATTAACACATTTATTTGTACAAGGTCTCTCGCAAGTTCGATCAGCCTCGCTGGATATGAGATCACCATGCCAACGCTCCCACTGGATAATCGTCCTAATTAGGATGTGACATATGTACAAGCATGGAGTTATGCCCGCACAAGACAAGAACTTTGAAAGTATGGTTATCATTAAAATGATCGAGATACCTTATCATTATACTTTACTCCATCCAAGCTATATATATATCCACCAAGTTATGTTTATCCATTAACTGTTCTTGCCATGATCATAATTCGTCTAGCCAATTCGTCCAACTTCAATATTACCGTTTGATAAATCCATAGTCTACTTCTAACACTCCTCAAGTAACTAGGTTCAAATCCAAAGGCAAAGTTTATCTACCTTTGATACATTCTATAACATCGAGTTTATTTATTTAATCTTCAAATATTTTCTCTCGAGTTCGATAATCCCTGCCGGATATAAAATTACCATGTCGACACTTCCGCGGGATAATCGTTCTCAGTCGAGACTGATTGTCAAGGGTTATCTTTTGAATTAGATTCAAGATCGTTCTTCCAAACTCCAGATCGAATCCGTTATCACTTACCTCTTTCATCGAACCACAATATTCCTTTACTTGTATCAATCCATGCTATCTTCTAATTTTTGATACCATATCAAATCTATTACTTTGAAACCATAATATTCATACTCAAGTTCAATCCGTTTGATTCAATTCAAAATTACCTGTACTTTCCACCAAGTTTCCTTTGACCAAGATAGTGATTTCCATTACCTTGAGTCCCTATTCGATATAAGACTTATCACTTATTCAGTATATTCTCAACCGTTCAAACCAACTATCGTACGAGACCTATAAATTCGTTTAAATATTTCCAAAATAATCCATACACCACTCAGGAATTGAGTCATCCAATTAAATCACCAATCATGTTCCCATCATTCGCTAGCATATTCACTAAGTCATTCCTTAGAATTCTAACACGATACCTAAGCATCGCTTCGATAAATCTTAGTCTCGTATATATTCTTATTGATAGTCATACAAGTAAACCAAATATGATTGTATCTGCCGACATAAAATATCGTCCGAGCTATTTCTCAAAATTCGAGCACGATCCTCTATATTCGCCTTAGCGATAATCTGAAAACATTTCTATCAATTTCTATTCTATGTATGACTTATCCTTATCTGAACGATATTCTAATCTCGCTTGCAAACTAGCTTGCACCAAAATGGTCTTGGGACGCGATACTCGACACAACTTAGCTAAAAGGCTGTGTGCATAGCTAACCATCTGAACGATATTCTATCTCGCATACTAACCAACTTAGAAATCATGTAAAGGTATTCAGGTTCGTACATAACATACAAATTCTAGAATGAGTCTATTCCCACAAAGTCTAACACAGATCAGAACGAGTGTCTTCGCATAACTATCCAGTTCAATCAATCATATCATCGACATAGAGTTTCAAAAATATTTAAACTTATTGTGTAGAACATCCTAATGGGTCAACGAGTGAGATCATATGCACATAACCCACGAATGGGCTTTCAAAACTAATAAAATTGATACAAAGTCCAAAGATGTAAAGCCATGCTCGAATACTAATATATCACGTCCTGATCTCCCATAGAATCGGTCATCCCCACTAGGCGTAAATTATCGCGCTAGCGCTCCCACAAGATAATCATTCCCATATGGACGTAATACCGTACGAATAGAAGCTGTGCTCGTGCAAGGCCATGATCCGTACAGGCAATAAAATGTCTAAGCCACAGAGTCGCACAAATAGTCCAAATACAGCGGAATAAGAAACGAACAGGCAATTGGTAACAAATTCACAGATTCGTCATAACAAAAGTAGTGAATAACACAAGTATAAAAGTAAAATAAGTGCTTTATTGATATTGAATCAGTATTACAAGCGACACTAGGCCAAGATTATAAGTCGCTTAAGTCCTATCTGTGTAAATAATAAAAGCGTGCCAAGTGGCTACAATTGTGGAATATTACATAGGTGATGTTCCAACATTATGTCTTGTATATGTGCTTAAGCTTCGAAAGTAACGCTCTAAGGATCCATAACGAACTCTATGCCTTTGCTCAAACGAAGGGATTTCTGTACCAAACGAGGTTCTTCCGTACCCTACAAGAAATCTGGTGGAGAGTCTTCTCACCCGCTCGACAAATTAAAACACATTATATAGGTTCCGTTTACCATCTATTAAGTTATCTTTCTAGTCTTGTCTTATGATCAGTTTTATGACATAATGTAAACCCTAAGTCATGTGAAAATGCATAGTACGATATAAGAGTAACACGATGAGACATACGAACTTATCAATTGTCCTTCCCTGTCCAAGGCAACCAAGTTAAACCAAGCACGAGTATATAGATAATAAAATCCAAGAAAAGTTCATAAGCAAACACAATTATCACGAGCAAGGTTCTAAATCAGGTGCACGAGTTACAAGAATTATTTAGATGTGTTATACTTGAAATGTTTAGGTATTCAGATGCAGATATAGATACATATGTGTTACATAGAACGGTCGCCTATAATGCAATGACTCTTATGTGGGTTTCCGCAATCGAGTCATCTTAATCTATACGATAGAAGGTCACTGGCATGACTTCCATAGTAGACATTGTAGTCTCAAGAAAAAGATGGTGTATAAGCAATATATAATACATGTAGCATTGTACCTATCTCGCCCATAACAGACAACTACTAGTTGGTTCTGTCTAGATCGGATCGGCCCCAGTGCACCGATGATCGTCCGCAGAACTGGATTCAAAAATCTACCTTGTGCACAAGTTGTCCGTGACCATACATATCCTCAAGTTTTCCAGATTCTCATCGGTATAGATATTGTTACAGATTAAGATTCAGTCAGGATCTATTAGGTATAATATTGACTTCCCAAACCGTCAAATTCAATACAGAACGAGTGTTGATTTTCAGAGATGTCATGATGTTATCTTGCTTAATTGTCCATGGTCAGTCCCCTAGTTTAGGAAATACCTTGGCGACCTAATGGTCCTAAATACTTTTAATGTTTCTATACTTGGCTCAGAACGACTATCTTGATAGCCTTCCTGCCTTATTTGAGCGAACTATAAATAGTGAAGTACAATGAATTGTGGCATGCATTAAGTTATAAGTATTAAAATGAGACAAACGAGTACAAGTTAGCATGCAAGAAGGCAAGCATTTTATTTGTATGAAACATAAACATAAGGAAACTTGCGGCATAGTCTACTTTAGAACATAAGCCTTTATGTTATCACGAGTCTAAGGGGTCGTGCGAGGAGTAAAACCGTAGAGGGCATATTAAGCGACATAATCTATGGGCCGAGCAGTGTAACATGTGAAGCAGTATACTAGAAAGAGTATATAATGATTTTACTTGAAGCATAAGCGAAGTCTACTTGCACGAATCTAAGGTAGCATGCGAGGGTCCAACTATAAGCCAAGATTCATTTCAATGTTCTAACACAAGCAATACAAGATGGGATTATTCCCTTAGCTAGGTGCGTTATATTCTTTATTAGCTTGCAAGGTATGATTCACCTAGCTACTAGCATGTATCATCCATATTTTGAGTGTGCAGGCTAAGCAAAGACAACTTTATCGTAGCCACCCACCTTAGCGATAATTTGCCTCGGTCGAGCGATACTCCGAGTGAGCCTTTGAAAGTCTAAGTATGAATTCCTGAAGAACCAAGTCTGGAATCCTTTTCCTCAAATGAGTCTTCTCGCTCAGCAAGATGGGTCAATTTATTGCACTTGTGCCATTTGAATTCTCTCAGCTTGAGCGGAACGGGTCATTATAGCATGCACCCTCTAGTACCAATAGTACACATCACTACCCATACTCCAAAATACTTATCCCTACCCCAAATTACCCTAATATTAATATAATAATATGTGAAACACTATATATATATATCAAATCTATCATAAATAGAGCTAAATTAATCAAATATAGTGCTAATTGGGAGTAATTAACACCAATAGGTCCAATACTATCTAATTCTTCCCTATTGGGTTGTTTCTAGTTATGGGTGGGTTCTTAGAGGCTCAAAGGTGTATTCTAACATAGAAATTAATAGGGAAAAGTGAAATATACTATTGGGAGTTGGATCCCAATGAAACTCCTCCAAATATACACAAAAGTGAAGTGAACACAATCCTCCTAGCTAGCTTCTCTCTAATGGCCCTTCTTGCTCTCCAAGCTTCCAGACCTCCATGGGGATTGGAATAGATAAGAATAGTTAGATTGGATTGGGAAAATTTGTAGGGAAATGAGTGAATTAGGTTTTTAGTGATTTAGGGAATGTGGAGGCTAATGAATTGATTCGTTTAATGAGGGATTAAGCTTATATATGACTAGCCACTAGGGCTAGGGTTAGGATGGTTTGAAATAACCCTCATTCCCCTCTCCACTCCCTAATTGTTGTCATAAATGGAATCTTTAAATGAGTGGAAGGGTATCAGCCCAAAGTCAAGTGCTTATGTCATCTCTTCTCTGAAAAGTAAATTTATATCTTTAAGCCTTTTTGAGGCATTTAAAGTTTTAGCAATTTATTAAAAATTATAGAAAAGACAAAAAATAAAAGGAAAAGAATAGTAAAAAATAAAGAACACAATATCTTAGAAAATAAAATTTATAATAATTAACCTTTTCTAGTATTTTTTAAAATCTGGTAGAACTCTAAAAGTCTTAAAAGGTTTGCTTCAGAGAATGGCTCACAATAAGCACGTGACGACACCTATTTAATAGGGTTTAAAATCAGAGTTGTCCACATGTCTACTAATTTTTGGATAGTCATGAATTATAAAACAGATACTCATGAATCATGATTTGGATACTCATGCATCACAACTCGGATACTCACACATTAATAGGAGTTTTTACTTTGATGAACATGTGTATCCATCTTCTCATCCATTTGAACAGTATACTTGAACAAGGTGTATTCATCTTTGCAGAAGTATCCAAACATGGATATGAATTACTACCTACGATATCTTTAGTGGATGTACAACTATCATGCTGATTATATTTATGGTGTGCGGAATGAATTTATACATGGGTAGAGCAGTTCATGCAGTTTGCCAATGCGTTCCCTCAGTACATGGACGATACCAAAATTAAGTGTCCGTGTGTGACATATCGTAACTTAAAATATCATCAAGAAGTAAATAATACATCATCTGTACTCGAAGGATTTTACGCTGAATTACTATCAGTGGACATCACACGTAAAACTTGTGCCTTTAGCATCGGAGCTGGAGCCTTATGTGGAGCCGTATATGGATGTCCATTATCATGCTGATTACAACCACAGGTGGGTGAATATGGTTTTTGACGCTGCGGGTGTCACAACCCGTACCCGGTATAAGGGTATAAGTCATGAACAACGTCCAGCCTACGGCACAAAATTGACGGTAGAATACTGTCTGGGTAATCTATCGATCAATATAATGAACCACCAACAATAATAATATACTCAATCACAGATCTAAGAAAGAATGAGCACGAATATGATAAAAAATAAAATAGTCACATACAACTCATGAGTCTAACATAATACATCAATGAGTCTGAAAGAATACTAAAAAATAAGCTGGAGATAAATCCAGTACAAGAAAATACTATAAAGCCACTACAATCGGGTCATCTGTCTCTGTCGGGATAAGTCCCTCCTGAACCAGGGTCTCAGACTCTAAACCCACAACATCCTGAGGTCCATAATATGTAGGGTACCAGTCCTCAGTGCCATCTGGGAAAAATATATCTAGTCAAGAAAGGAGCAGAGTACATCTCTAACAACAGTTCTAATAAATAATAAAAACTATGTAACAGTAAATAGATGTGAATATATAAGATGTACAATAGATACAAGAGATACATAATTAGAAAATACGAATAAATACAAGAATGAACAATCTGACAATGAACAAGAATACTAATGTCTAAGTGTGTGAGTACTAGTTTTAACATGTGATCGGCTTGGGAACTTATACAAGAGTATAATGGCCTGGCTGATCATACGTGCGGTGTATGATCAATACTCACAAGGAACTAGACATGCACAAGAAGGGTATGATCACATATCTACACTAAAATACTTCCTACCCCCGACTGGTATAATAGATCCAACTATGGTATGCTATGACACGGGATCCTCTAGGAAGGTAGCAATGCACAAGATAATCAATAAAATAAGACTTGCACAAGATATACCATATAAAAGGAATAATATCTCATGACAAGATTCGGATATACCAATCCGTGTAACCATCGTGTCAAGAAATATGGATATCTATGTTTGATAATAAACAAAAGAAATAAAAATAGATTTATGCGAAACCCTTTCTTAGGTTTACAAACAAGAAGTACTATTAATCCTATACGAGGATGTTAAGTACAAAATTTAAATCTTGGTAAATATTTCTATAGGAGTCTGATCTGCGATCAATCACTTTGTCCCTTGGACTACACGATGATGAAGAAGTGCTGTAGAAGAAGGAGATGCTTCAAAGATTGCAAGAGGGAGTGGATGCTCGATGCCAAAATCGTCGATCACTACTCTCTGTCTGTGCTCTTCTCTCTCAAGAATAAGTCTCTGACCTTTCGTCTTTCTGACTTCTGTTCTCCAAGTTTTCGACCCCGGACCTCCGTGGACGGAGGTCTCTATTTATAGCGTTTAGTGACAGTAATCGTCCAGTCGGTGTAGAAGCCGGACAGTGGAGAGTGTGGCACTTTTTACGCGACGGTTATAATAACTGCCACCCATGTATAAATGATCTTCTGAATAAGCGTGTGATACGTGTCCCATTAAGAGATAATGCGTATAACTGCTGCGAAGATCACGGCATGCAAGCCATGTAGGTAACTGCCCCTCGCGTAGAAAAGGTTGGCATGGAAGCCAATAACTGTCACCATGGCGTAGAAGCCAAATAGTTATCAAACTGGCGTAGAAGCTAGGTAGGCGTAGAAGCCCAGTAGTTGTCAAACTAGCATAGAAGCCAGGTAGGCGTAGAAGCCCAGGTGCTCCATGGATCGGTAGCTTGAGTAAAAGATTGCCGATCCTCCTTCCTTGACTAAGGTCTTGAACGTAGTCTGACCCAAATAGCCTTATCACGCACCAATACAAATATGGCCTGAGTTGGTGTATTCCGAGGAGATAGCATACGGCGTGCTCCTGTAGCTGAAAATGGCCAGGTCGGCGTATTTCAAGGAGATAGCGTACAGCGTGCTCCTATAGCTGAAAATAGCCTGATGGCGTAATATGCAGAGGTGATGATATGGACATATTAGCCATAATTATGGCTCACCCAGTCTTTGAAAATAAAACCAAATTTCGTGCATTAAATACAGAGATCTGTCCCCCATCACGCGCATTAACTGTAGAGACGTGCCTCGAGCTCTGTACGAAGAGCAGCTTTTGAGGTGGCAGTTCATTTTGTCTTCTACTGAGCGTAAAAGCTCACATCTACCTGTATAAAACTAGGCAGCATATTCCCTTGAATGCGTAAAAGCAATTTGTATCAAGGAAATGTCACTAAACGACGGTCTGGGTCTCTGTGCCGAACTATCACTATAGCCGTCGTCTGGATAATCGTGCAGTACTCTTTGTCAGGAGTTAGGTTCACTGTATGATCTGACAGATTCATTCGAAGAATACGAAGCGTTCCTCGTACACTTCCATGCTGCATTAAAAGCAGATGAGTTTTACGCCATAAAGGCGAGGCAGCAACCTTTTTACGCTGAAGCAGTCTGAAAATACTGTATTACGTGGGTTATTTCGGAGCTATAGTTTACGCTGTACTAGCGATGAAGCTCTGCTGTACGCCAATGGCTCTGAAGTGATATCTTATGCCGTAGGTTTTATACATGCTGCGTATAATTCTGCAGCGTATTTTTCATACTTCTACAAGACCCCCTTCAAAGTTTTCAAATTCCTCGTAATTTGAAACACTTTGAACGAAGCATGAAAACGGTCAAGTCTGACTCGTTCCTCGAAGCCGATTTCCTGGCAGATTTTTGGGAGTTTGTTGGGATTCGGTGTGTTCTTCTCTGCCTATAAAAGGTGCCTGAGTTAACCTGTTCTTCCTACACTTTCTTCACCATACAGAGATGGTTGCCAATATTCGTCGGGTCGACTTGAGAAAGAAGAAGATCATGCTCTTCCAGCATATAAGGAGCCGTAAAAAGAGGCATCTTCGAGCAAATATCCTATGCAATGATGGATCATGGAAGGATATCATAGTTTTCTTTGCTCGGGATGATCAGCAATTTCATATGGCAATTCGTCCAGGAGAGAGGAAGGGTCTCATTTGGCCACACAGCTTGTAAGCTGTATTTTTTCCCGTTATGACGGTGGACGAGGGCAGACAAACTGGCCCTGTCTTCCAATATTGAGTTGGGTCTAAAACCTCAACTCAATCTGTCAAGGCGTATGGAGGATGGGCTTGAATAATATATACAAGCCCAGTTGTGTATCCTCCCGCCATTAATCATTTTCTTGTTAATCGGCCGTGGAAATCGACTAACTGCTGAAGAAGACTAAGATCTCCACGAATATGAGAACCTGGCAGAACAGATTCTTGGCGTGATCATAAATAAAAGTGAGAAACCCTTTGCAGCAGAAGGATTTCCAT
The DNA here is from genome assembly GCA_036927795.1 of Iris macrosiphon. Classification (NCBI taxonomy): domain Eukaryota; kingdom Viridiplantae; phylum Streptophyta; class Magnoliopsida; order Asparagales; family Iridaceae; genus Iris; species Iris macrosiphon. The sequence continues at coordinate 117,111,005 of JAYESA010000019.1, read as the reverse complement.
CATATGTAATCATGAAGATAAAAAACCCTTTGTAAACTGGATTTCTATCATATGTAATCATGATTAATAAAAATTGTCTTCTTTTACGCATTTGATGATTTGTCATATTTTGCTGTGATGAAGTCTGAATAGTATGCAGCTTCGGCACATCTGAATAACTTTATGCCGACTCTGATAAAAAGAGTATCTGGTCTTGTCCCATCTTTTACGCGTAATTGAAGATGCGTAGAAAGCTGCTTAGCATTTAAGCTGAAGATCAAAACTATCATGCTGTTTTGGACAAGGAGTAGCGTAGAATTATGAACTGTTACTTCTCTGATAAGAAGCGTTCTTGTTCAGACAATCATATTCAAGAATGATTTCCCGAAAATCCCTTAAAGTAGGGCGAGAAATGGCTGTCAAAACTGGCCTTGCTTAACTTGTAGAGAAAAGATTCTAAATGGATTTTGGATAAACTTCCAGTCGACCCAAGAAGAAGAGTCATTTTCATGACTGAACTCTGTACTTAGAATATTTTATGGCCATGAAGGAGCATCTTCTGCGAAAACCCTTGTAATTGACCGTCTTGAGAATTATTTAGATATACGCATACTCTGGCCTGCGTATTTTGAGATATGCAGAAAGTCATAGATCCGTAGTATAGATGAGCATAAAATCATAGGTTTGTAGCCTCTCGAGCGTAAAAGCTGCTGAGCATATGAGCATCCGGGCGTAAAACCGTAGATTTATAGCCTCTAAAAAGAAAACTTCTGAGCGTGAAGTTGTAGATTCGTAGCCTCTGAGCAAAAAAGCTTCTGAGCATGAAATCATAGATTTGTAGCCTCTGAGCGTAAAGTCGTAGGTTTGTAGCCTCTCGAGCGTGAAAGCTATCGAGCGCAAAAGCATCCGGGCATAAAACCATAGACTTATAGCCTCTGAACGTAAAACCGTAGATTTATGGCCTCTCGAGCGTAAAAGCTCCTGAGCGTAGAAATCATAGATTTGTTCTGCACGAAAATTTTGAATCTGCTGACTGTCCGTCTTCCTTTAAATGATAGGCTGACGTGGTCCCCAATCATAACCGAAAATTAAATATCAGATTTGGTTAGGAATTTAAAGAGTTACCTGAACTCTATAAATACCCCAAGGCTTTGAGAGAAGAAACTATTCATTTGTCTTTTTGTAAAACCCTAGCTTTCCAAGATCCTTTCCTCTTCGTTTCTTTCTCGAGAACTCTGAGTTTTAGCCATGGCACCGAAACAACCTTCCACCTCTAAGGGCAAGAAAGCTGCATCTTCTTTTCGTTCCTCTGCTCAAGCACGAGTGACTCCCATTGGGCTGAACGAACCTCGCTCTGAGCGAATTATCCCATCGTCAAGCTGTGCGCCGGGTGTCATAGGTAAAGCTTTTGGGACGAAGAAAAATGAAGAAAAACCCTTCGCACACGTTGTACATGAGCACGCTAGGTCATCTTCTGTGCTGACTAATGTGTCAGCATAAAAACACCATATTTTTGCAGTCTAGCGTAAAAGCTTTGACTGTCAAAATTTGGCGTATACTACAAACTTTGAGTATAACGCTTTGGAAGAAAATTCTGACGTAACAACTCAAATTTTGGCAGTCTGGCGTAAAAATACATACTGTATACTACCAACCTTGAATTTTATGCCTTAGAAATAGGTTTCAGCGTAAAAGATTCAAGCTTTTGCAGTCTTGGTGTAAAAGCACAGACTGTTGATCTTTGGTGTAAGCTGCAAGACGGTAATGTCTAGTATAGAAACTGACATATTCTTCTTGTATTTTGTAGTGAACTTGCAGATACCTCTGTTGGCTGATGTGATGGGTTCTGATGCTGGAATGCTGAACTCCAATTACCTGGAGGATTTGTCGCACGTGACATTCCCTATTTCTGGAACCCAGTACCCTGAAAGAAGGGGAATTCTGATATGTCTCAAGGAGAACGAATGCTGTTGAATATGATCAATGGGGAGCCCCTGACGTCTCTATATGGGGCCAAATATATAAAACCAGCTTTCCTATTCGGGGATATGATTGATAAGCAATCCCAGACGAAGCCCAAGAAGAAAAACTAGATTTTTACTGCTAGGGGCATGGTCATGTACCTGTCCAGGATGCCGAAAGATTACCCTATCTCGGCCTTCTTTCATGCCACGCATCCCAGGTGGATATCGTGGACCCTGAACCCTAATCTTCACGGCCAGCCGGGGAAGATATTTTATAAGAAAGGATCAGACCACGGATTATTTGTGAGCCATCCTTCAGGTCCTGTCGTGCCTTTCAGGGGATTACTGTCGGACAGCATCCTGAATGAAGACACTTCACTGCTCCAGCCAGTCCAATTACCCACTTTTTGTAATGACTTCATGAGGCATGGAGGAGTATACCCCAAGGTTAATCCTCGGACCAACGAGTGGGTTACCCCTAGAAATCTTTGATGGGCTTGTTTAGGTGCCTGGGCCCTGAAGCATTTTTAGACGGAGCTGGAGAACATTGGTCTGTTTACGGCTGTAAATGCTACCAGTGTTGGGCTGCCTCCCAATCTCAACCTATTTTTGGCTTTGATGGAGCGGTATATCTCGCTCACTGGGACTTTTGCCACTCCGTTGGGGGAGTTGGGATTGGCCCTTCACGAGATGGCAGAGATTTGAAGACTGCCAATGGGGGATACTCCTTATGAAGAGTATGTTCCAACAAACAAGGAGCTGGGGGATACAAACCCTCGGGTAGTGGCAGTGTATCAGGAGCTGATATGCTACTACCTTGCTTGCACCACTTTCTATCAGGAGCCGTCTGATTTGGCTCACACCAACAAATGGGCATCCTATCTCTTCTTTCATCAGGCTAGAGATGCTAAGCCAGACAATGTTGTGGATAGCAGGGATAAGCCTTTGAGCCTTCTGAGCTTGCTTAACGCTCAAGTAGTCGATGATCTTATTAAAGACGCTGAGGCTTTAGATCAAGTTCTTGATGAAGGGATAGGGAATTATCCTGCAGGCACTAAAGCCTACAGTTATATGAGGCATTGTCGTAAGCCTCTGTCAAGGGAAGCTCAACTGGCTGGCTTCCTTTCTGTATGGCTACGCCGATTGGTAGTTCCTGGCATTGCATCTTCGGATCGCATTCACAATAACATCTTATGGCCCTCAGTACGTTTGGTGTTTTGGGCAAGACTGGGCCTGCTCCCTGCCATGATATGCCGGATACAAGCTAGTCTGAGGGCCATTACTGATGGGCTGCTTGCAGATGAAACGCGGCGTGAAAGCTTTCCCAGGGTAGAGTTACCATTCCTGTATCTGATGGGATAGTTAATTCTTCATAACCCTAGGGTAATGTCTCCCGGCTCTGCCAGTAGTTCGGGGAATAATTTCTTGTTGAATTACAAGAATTCTACTTAGAACATGACCACCATCGTGGACTGTCGGCAAGCACTGAATTTTGCTCATAGTTGGAAGCTTTTCTGTACCGTCCCCACTGTACATATTAATCAACAGGGGACCAGGCTTCAGGATTCAGGTGAAGGGAAGACCGTTCTTTCTCCTAAAGCTTTTTAGTGGTTGGTCTGCATTAGACCTTCCCATTTGTTGTACAGGAGTAAAGACCATTGCTTCTTGGAGCCCTATCTACCTAGTCGATTCGCCCGGCAGTTTGGATATGACCAGCTGCATGTGGGAAATGCCATCACCAGCTTCAAGTCCAGAGGTGGGCTTATTGATGGAGCGAGAGGATAGCGGTATTTCATAATGGGTTATACTGGAGCAACCTTTATCGTGCCCGCGACTTCTCTCTCCATGGAGTTGCGCATCCTCCATTCGTACGCCCAATTTTATGTGGCCACCAATACCTTCCATCATAATTTTGATATGCGTAAAAGTTTTAGGATGCCCTCTTCTAAGTCCATGGGAAGAGAGGAAATCCCATCAGTTTCCTCTGACGAGGGTGAAGACTCTGTCGATCCAGATGAGTTTTTGCTGACAGTACCAAGAGGCATAATACCTCCGCCTGCAGAGCCTCTGGTTATCCCCAGTAAGCGAAGGGCTCCTATTCTAAATGAGACTTCCCCTCGCAAGAAAAAGAAGACTGTTAGTAGTCCTGTCAGGACTTCCAGCCCCGAGGCTTCTAGGAGTAAGCCTGCTGTTTCTCCTGTCAGGGATGATCCTTTGATTAAAGGTTTCTTACCTTTTAGAGAGGGAACCTCCACAGTTCTCGCTGCCAGGGCCGGAGATTCTTTGTTCGAGGCTACTGTCGCTACTACCGCTTCATGTAGTGCTACGAGGTCGCCTTCGAGGCCGAGCAAAATAAGATTGCATATACCTTTATCCAGACCAGTAACGGGAGTAACCCCTGCTGCGTCTGTAAGTATCCCCAGCGAGATTCCACCTGATGAACCTCGATTGGATCTGGGTGAAGACTTGGAAGAATATCAGCCAGTATCAGTTGGAACACCCCCTTCTCCAGGTATGATAGCTCATTTAGCATCATTAAGAAATAATTTAGTTATACTGGCTGTGGACGCGACATATACCATCAACCATGGGTAAATATCGTCCTTACGTTTCTTTTTAGGAAAATTAACCTCCGGTTGATATTAATTTTCTTTTGTCTCCTTTTCTGGGGAAGACCTCTCAGGGGAGGGTGAAGTTGACGCAACCTTTGGCTTTGTTGTGACTCCCACCGATGAAACGGTGGTGCTCAACCTTGATGAGGGAACATTTTTGGGTGCCGGCTCACCCAATACAGTTCCAATATCTTCAGAGGAGGATGAGCCTGTCATCACGACTATGCCTACTTTATTGAGCACGCCAGCCACTTCGACCATTGTTGGTGCCTCTTCTTTTATCGCGCCATCTATTGAGGCGACGGCTGTGGCAACTTCCTCTGCAGTCATTCCTGGAGGGGGATTCACCGATATTGCAGCCACTCCTAGTGTCCATTAGAGTCTCACCACGCTAGTTGAGCAATTCTCTAGTGTTTTTTATGTCACTTTGAAAACGCTGATATGGATGGTTCTGGAGAAGAATCTAGGTTTCGAGGCTCTGAAGACGTCCTCCAAATTCAGTATAGTGCAGATTAGATATTTTAACGATAATGACAGAGCTGATGTGCTAGAGCAAATAGTTAATGATTTGGAATAACCCATTAACGATTATTTGCAACTATCTCGAGGCAGCATTGACGGTATCGTTCAAGCTAGGTATGACTCCTTAACTGCAGAGCTTGCTGGGCAAATAGAATCTCTGAACAAATCCGTCCAGGAACAGCAGCATGAGATGGATCAAGAGCGTGCCGTATTGGGGTATGTCATTCCCCAGCTGGCTAAGTGCGAGGCCGAATATGAGAAAGAGGCAGCAAGGGTCCGCCGATTGGAAGATGAACTCGCTCAAGCAAAGGAGAAGGCTCTCTCTTTATCGGTAGCTCGAGATGTGTTAAAGGACCGAATGGAAGTGGCTCAGCAGAACCTGACATATGTAGGTGTCATCCACGCAGGTTTTGTACATACTCAGTTCGAGCTATCTGCCTTGGACAATGTGGAGGCCAGGTTGGAGCGGGCTCGGGCTGACGTCTTAAGCTCCAAGGATGAGAGAATGGTTACTCTGGCGCAGCAGATCCGTGATTTGGGTGCTGCTCCCCAATGATGTACTATTTTGCTTTTACATGTAACTTTCTCTTTTTGGAGATAATAAAAAGACTTTATCTGACTTTGGTGGACCTATCATTTTTGAATATAAATGATAGGCTAGGGTGAAAGTAATATCAGAGGTAATATGGACGTGATATACTTTCGGTAAGCTTCAGCTGGACATATATATTCAGAGGTTATATGGATATGATAGAATATGATCCAACTAAATTTGTATACAAAACACTATCAGAGGTAATATAGACGTGATAGATTTTGAAGTTCCAAATTAGTTAGACATATCTATTCAGAGGTTATATAGACATGATAGAATATGATCCAACTAGATTTTGTACGTAGTATCGTCAGAATGAGATCTTCACCATACTCCGCTTAAACAAGGAAGATTAAGCATAGTACTTCTTCAGGAATTTACCGTTGATAGGAGCCATTAATAAGTCTCCGTTAGGCTTGGCTAATCTGTAAGCGCCATTTGAGAACGTCGTCTCGATCACATAAGGGCCTTCCCATTTGGGCTAAAATTTACCCTTACTCTTGTGAGTAATAATCATTGGCCTTTTCACAGCTAAAACTAGCTCGCCAACTTTGAACACCCTTTCCTTCACTTTTTGATTGAAAGCTTTGGAAATGCGTGTCTGGTAGAATGCAATACGTTGTTGAGCTTGAAGACGTTTCTCGTCTAATCCTTCTAGCTCTTGAAGCTGTAGTTGATCATTCTTTTCCTGAGTCAACTTATTAGCTATTGCTATTCTGAGTGACAGAATTTGGAATTCAATGGGGAGGACTGCTTCACTCCTGTAGACCAATAAGAATAGAGTATAACCTGTCGGTGCTCGTACCATTGTGCGGTATGCCCAAAGGCACTCTCCCAGCTTCTCATTCCAATCTCTTTTGTTCGAAGAGACAAACTTTTTCAAGAGTTTGATAATAGTTTTGTTGAAAGCTTTCGCCAAACCATTAGCAGCAGGATTATATGCCGTAGAGGCCATATTTTGTATCCGATTCTTATCGTAAAACCGGTAAAACGCTTGGCTGATAAATTGAGGCCCGTTGTCATGGATTATCCTTCTGGGTATCCCAAAACGATAAATGACATGATGCTTGATAAAGCTGATCATATTGGATGTCTTTACCTCAGCAAGGGGGATCGCCTCTGCCCATTTAGAGAAATAATCGATGATAGCCAATATGAACCGATGTCCTCTGAAAGAACACGGGTGAATAGGACCGATGATGTCCATACCCCATGCTTCGAAGGGCCATGATGCAATGGTAGGATATAGATACTCAGAAGGCGAATGTATAAAATCTGCATGAACTTGACAGACTTTGCACTGTCTTGCATATTTCACTGCATCTGCCATCATGGTAGGCCAGTAATAGCCCATCCTCCTGATACGATCCTGTAACTTAGGACCGGGTTGGTGAGATCCACATACGCCATCGTGAGCTTCACGGATAACCCACTTTGCATCATCGTCAGAGAGACATCGTAGTAGTAGTCCATCGTATGTTCGATGATATAGACTCTGTGACGAAACATCAAAGTAGAAGCGTAATGATCGTCTCTTGACTGATACTGCTTCTTTGGGATCTTCTGGTAAGATTCTGTATGCCGAGAAGTCTATGAAGGGATTTCTCCAGTCTCTCTTGGGAGGATCCGTGTTTACGAAATAGCTGCGCTCCAGGTGAAAATTATTTTTCACACAGAATAGATCCCTGTTGAAAAGGATCACCGAATTCTGCCTCCTTATTGGAATAGCTAGATCTGCAGCTAAACTGGCCAGAGCATCAGCTTCCAAATTTTGAGATCGAGAAACATATTCTAGGAAGAATCCTTTAAAAGACATGGCTATCTCGATTGTTGCTTGGTGATAAGGAATAAGGTCAGGATTGCGGACTTCATATATTCCTCTGACTTGATTGACGATCAGCTGAGAATCACCAAAAGCTTCTAGATATTCGACCTCCAATTCTTTAACAACTTGAAGCCCAATGAGTAGGGCATTATACTCTGCCACATTATTAGAGCAGGGCTCGCTAAGAGAATATGTCCGATAGATGACGAGTTTGTCAGGAGTTACCAGAACAATTCCTACTCCTGAAACCACGTTTCCCTTGGGGCCAGTTCTGGAGGCACCATCGAAGAATAGCTGCCATGTATCACTTTCCATTGTCGAATTATATTCTACAACTTCGTCAGAAATGTCCTCGTATAGTTTGGAGGTTTCCGGAATTGGATGAGAAGCTAAGAAATTAGCCAATGCCTGACCCTTTATGGACTTCTGAGGGACGTACACCATATCATATGGTGTTAATAACATCGCCCAAGTCACAAGTCAAGAATTAAGAATACTTGGCTTATTCATCAATACCCGAAGAGGATTGATCCTGGAGATGATATGAATAGTCTGGCCTGTGACGTAATGTCGCATTTTCTGAATGGTGAACATTAAGGCTAAGCATTCTTTTTCTACTGGATTGTACCGGTGTTCAGCTCCGACCATCATCCTGCTTAGGTAATAGATAGCCTATTCATGACCCTCATCGTTCTTCTGTGCGAGAAGGACTCCCAGAGAATGATTCATTGCTCGAACATACAGCAAAAATGGTCTTCCTATGACGGGAGGCACCAGAACTGGGGGATTAGTGAGGTAGCATTTGATATCATTAAACGCTTGCTGACAGTCTTCGTCCCATACAAAGGACACACCTTTCTTCATCAGGCGGGAGAAAGGTTGACATCTCCCAGAGAGGTTGGATATGAATCTCCTGATATAGGCTAGACGACCTTGAAATCCCCTGAGTTCTCTCAGATTACGGGGCGGTCGCATCTCTCGGATGGCCTTCACTTTATCCGGGTTCACTTGAATGCCTTTGGCGGTAATGACAAATCCCCGAAATTTGCCACTGGATACGCCAAGAAGAGACTTTGTGGGGTTTATTTTGAGTTAATGTTGGCACATCAATTTGAACACCGTCTTCAAGTCTTGGATATGAGTACTCTTGAGGCAGCTTTTGACAGTGATGTCGTCTACGTAATACTCCACGGTTTTGCGCAAATGCTCATAGAATATGTTACTCATGGCTCGCTGATATGTAGCCCCGGCATTCTTTAATCAGAAGGGCATGACTGTGTAGCAATATACCCCCAGTGGTGTGCGAAAGGCAGTATGCTTCTCGTCTTCAGGATGCATCTTGATTTGGTTGTATCCTAAAAATTCGTCCATGAAAGACATGCATTCAAAACCGCATGTGTTGTCGATCATGACGTCTATAATGGGAAGAGGGAACTCGTCCTTGGGGCAGGCTGCATTTAGATCTCGGTAATCGATGCAAACAAGCACTTTCCCAGTTTTCTTTATGATTGGGACTATATTGGCGACCCAGTCAGGATGTTGTTCTTCCCGGATGAACCCGCAGGCTATCAACCTCTTGATTTTAGCTTCAATGGCGTCCATCATATTCGGGCGGAACCGGCGTTGGTGCTGCTTTACAAGCTTTGAATTGGGCAGTATGTTGAGCTTATGAGTAGCCACTCTTGGATCAAGACCTGGCATATCCTTATAATTCCACGCAAAGATGTCGATATATTTTTTTTATCAGCTGGATTATTTCTTCCCTTTCTTTTTTGGAAAGATTGTTATTGATAAATATTGACTTTGGTGAATGTTTATCCCCAACGTTAATTTGGATAACTTTATCTTCAGTGGGCGATTCTCTCTGCTCGAACCGTAGTTCCCATTGCGTATCTATTTGCTGAGCCCATGAGTCATTCTCAAACGGTTCAGATTCTTGTTCGTCTATTTTGAGGGAATCTATCAATACCGTATTTACTGATAATGCTCGTTCGAGATCATCGTATGAGCCGGAGGACGACGAGCCATTTTGAGAAGATGAAAGGATATCCTCATTTGACTCAGAAGTTATGAGGAAGGTGGTATACCCCAACCCAAAATGAGTTTGTTTACAGTAGGGATCACCGTGCTACGGTATTCGCCTGCCTTTCCTATAGTTAAGACCTGGTTCCAACTTCAAGTCATAACCCATACTTTGCATAATCTTCAAAGCTTTCGGGCTATATCTGTGAACCTGCATTTTATTAGCATCGTCATCGGGAGAATCTTCTTGTATAGTCGATTCATTGCGCATGCGACCGAAGACTATTGGATGCTGACTGCTGCAAGTAGGCGGGACAATAATGATATAATCCTCTTGTGGCCCATATGTCATGACGACATTAGATGGTGACGCTACTTCCCACACTACGGATGATAGGAGTCTATAGCTTCCAAAAATTTTTGTGCTATAGGTTCTATATCGTTATGGGGAGTGGATTCCTGATTTAGAATTTGAGCGTTAATGTACTAGAAAAGAGGGTCTTTATTATCGTCAGAAACCACATTATTGGTTATATTTACATCAGTCGGCTGCTTGTTGCGCAGAAGGTTGATGACCAAAGGTGGAGGCTTATGGTTCAAAGTGATCACTAGAGGATTACCTCCTTTTCCTGACTTGTTTTTGTTCAGGTGGATAGCCATGGGTTCCATGACTTTCGGACGAGTAGTTCGCCCTTTTATCTTGATTGACAGAGGTTGCTCGGCAGAGGTTTCTTCTGGCTTCCGGTGGGATTTCTCCTCTGTCTTGCCTGACACCTCTTCCATATAGTCTGGGGTGTACAACATGGCATCGGAGTAGTAGTATTCTACTTCTTTGAATGGGTTAAGGTCAGCAAACTCCGTTTGTACCTTTCCTTGGGCATCTACATATTTGAAGCATTGATGTAGCGTTAAAGGAATGATGTTGTGATCATGGATCCATGGTCTGCCCAGCAGAATATTGTAGGATACCTCTGAATCAATGACATAGCATGTAGCCACTGATCTGAGGTCGCCAATCTGGATCCTCAGACGAATCTTTCCTAATGGCTTACTTTTTCTGGCATTGAAGCCCACGATTATAGTGGTGGTGTAAGCCAATTCGCTGGAAGAAATTTTCAGCGGTCTGAGCAGACTATGAGGAATGATACTGATTGATAATCCCAGATCTATGTGAATCCGGTCAACCTCCATGGAACCGACGTATCCGGTATAATAGAGGGGTCTGTCATGCTTGTTATGTTTCAACAGCATGTCATCTTGAGTGAAAGTGATATTTGGGACCACCTCCATCACACTTTGACATTGAGGACATGCCACAGGTTCTTCATCAGGGGACTTGAGCTGGGTAAAGTATGCATCCGCCTGTATTAATGCTTCACTCAGGGCTTGACGAGTGTCTTTAGAGAGCCTTAGTAGTTCAAAAATGGACAATCTGGCTGGTGTATGAGCCAACTGGGCGAGGACGTCGAAGTTGTATGGCTTCTCCAAACCTTTGTTTTGAATATTCTTTTAAGGTTTATCAAAGCGCACTTCTTTTTGCTTGCCCTTGTCCGCCAAAGTCAGTCTAGAAGGACCTGCCTCTGGTATGACAGGTTCAGGTTCTGGAAGTTTGACAGCTGAAGTGTCTGCCGTTGCATCTTCCTGATTTTCGCCATAGTCCTTGAGGTAGGCTTTTCCTGAACGGGTTCCGGTGGCCAAAACCTCTTCTTCTGATGTCGAGGATATCGCAACCATATGACATGGTCTACGCTTCGAGTTCTTTTTCGACTTAGCCTTAGCAGCTTGAGTCTCTTCCTCGATCTCTGATACCAGATCTGGATGAACCCACATAATCTTGCCACGTTCGGTAGTTAGGGGTAACAGGTCATGATTTTGACCCCTGGCCGGAGAGAGATTAACAATGTTCATCGTTGTCCGAGAAATAGGTACAACACCATCCGGAACTTCTTGAGGAGGCAGATTGCCAAATTGGAGAGAGATCATATTGGCAGTGACCATTTTCTCGTTGTTGTGCAGGATAATGGCCTTAGCATCGATCAACTCCTGGATTTTCTTCTTTAGTACATAATACGCCTTTGTGGGGTGATATATATACCTATGGAAAATGCAGTACTTGGGGTTATTGGTACTGCCGACTTCATTAGGCCACTTTACCTCTGGGAGGATAATCTTGCCGCTTTTGACTAGACACTCGAATATACTCGAATGTCGTCATCGTCAAACGAGTAATGGGCCTGGAAGTCCCAGGTTTTGTCTGTGTGGTTGTCGCAGTCTTTTGCCTGGACGTATTGATCGCCAGAGCTTCTTTTCTTTTGGAACCACGAGGATGGTCGCTGTTGGAGGATAACCTCTTGCCTCTATCAGAGGCAGATATCATAATTCCCTTATCATGCGCCTTCCGACTGTTGTCTTCAGCAGCTACCGCTGAGATGATGAATGAGAGCCAATGATGGAACTGATATGGTCCTGTGAACACCGAGATCACTGAAAGAAGATTCTTCCTGCAAATGTCCATATATGCCGAGTCTGGAACTTCGGGAGGCATTTGCAGAGTGGCTTGACAAAAACGTTCGATGAAAGTATGAAGGTTCTCTTTCTCCTTCTGCTTTACTTCAATGAGAGAGGACATAGACATATCCATCCCTCCTTCGTAAAATTGTGCAAAGAACAAAGTCTTGAAATCTTCAAAGAAAGTAATGCAGTTGTCCACAAGACTACGGTACCACTGATAAGCCACTCCCGAGAGACAGCCTTTGAATACTCGAGTAAGAAGGGCATCATTTCCTTGCATTAACACCGTCATTATACTAAAGTAGTTCATGTACTGGCTCGGTGATGTCTTTCCCTCAAACAAAGCCATAGTCTGTGGTTTGTATTTAGGAGGAAAAGGGATCTCGTCCTAGTTAGCTGGGTAGGGCTAGTTGATTCCCAATTTCTTAAGCTGATCCTTATGCTTCAAGGCATCAAATTGGGCTTTCAATTCCCGTACTGCCTGCATCGGATCTTCAGCTGGTAGAGGGACCGCAGAGTGATGACAGATCTGTTGTATTATAACTCCAACAGGAGGCAATACATTCTCTGAATTAGGATGTGGAAGAGCTGCTGACTCCTGATCTAGAGTAGGCTCCTGATTCGTGTTGGATGGTGGTAAGTCCACCCCCACACGTATTTGAGTCAGAGGGACCGATGCTTGAGCTATAGTAGCTGTGTGTTGAGTCAGCATCATCTGGTATATATTCTCCATCATAGACTGTATCGCTTTCAGAGATGTCTCCAACACAGCGATGCATTGCTCAGTACTTCCTGATGGGGAAGCCTTTTCGCGTTCATCTTCAATGGCATAGACTCTAATTTCTCTAGTTGTCATTGAAGGGCTAGTATAGGTCTCTGTAGAGAATGACTCTATACTTTCAGCATCTGATTCGGGGAACTGGTGACCCCCAGGGTCAAAATCAGAAGAATACGAAGCCGGTTGTCGTGACCTCGAACGGGTATTTCAGAACACCCCAGCTTCAATGTTCTCAAGGAGTCTATCGTATCTCTTTTAGCTTGGAGTTCTAGAGGGATTACATCTTGAATTTGTCCTTCCTCTAGGAACGTTTGAAGCCATGTTCACTGATGCAAATGTAGGCTCTTCTTCCTGTAAAGATAGAGAGTAGTTCAACCGGTCAAAAACTGACCGTTTTGCTTCAGAACAGCAATAATTAACTACAATTTTATGAGTATTACAACAGTGCTCCCTAGGGGACGTAATAAACAAGTTGGAAGATCCCCTAACTTTGCGCTTCTGGATTAAAAATTCACGCAAGTCAGGAGGATTAACAGAAGAAGAAGAAGGCTTGTTATTTTTGTTTACATCAGTTGGAATGCGGATATTGGGAACCCAACTCTTTTTTCGCCCTATATAGAGCAGCTCAGCCATATGAGTAGCACATGATCCATGGGGAGCGTATCTATCCACAACCCAGGCTTTCTTTACTCTGAAGGGCTTGACCTGGCATAATTTGGAACTCTGCTCAGGTTGGCATAAAACTGAGGAAGTCCTCGATCGGCCATCAGCTTCTCGCGTAATCTGGAGAGCGGGCAGATTCTTCTTTTGATGGCGTAAAAGCCGAAAAGTTGGGAAATTTGCCACTTGTTTTCCCTTGCGTTGATCGCAGGGACCATCTGCTTTTCCATGGAGGGAAGATGCATTTTTACGCATAGAGCCCGGAGTAGACTTCTGGACTAGTGCTGAGGCATTGCCAAAAGTTTTGTCTGCCACGTCACAGACGGGAGACAGAGTTTTATGCTCAGAGAACGTAGTAGACTTCTGGACTAGCGCTGAGACATTGCCAGAAGTTTTGTCTGCCACATCACAGACAGGAGACAGAGTTTTACGTGCAGAGCCCGAAGTAGACTTCTGGACTAGCGCTGATGCATTGCCAGAAGTTTTGTCTGCCACGTCATAGATGGGAGACACAATTTTATGCGCAGAGCGCGAAGGTTTCGAAGCTACAACCTTGTTGGTCAAAAAAATCAGAGAGTCGGCAGGAATGGTAGGGGATGTCTGGGGCATCCATACCTTACGCAGTTTCCTGTTGTCTTGAACAGAGAGGGAGTGAGAGCTACCCCCTGCTCGAAGCAGGTCTTCGTAAGCTGACTGGTCGACTTGGACAACCAAGGTCTTCTTCATTGATCCTACTCATACTTCATCGTGTTGAGCAATTGCTTTTTCGTCAGATGAGAAAGATCTCCCCAGCAGAGTCGCCATCTTGTGTTTGATAATAAAAGAAATAAATGAAAATAGGTTTATGCGAAACCCTTTCTTAGGTTTACAAACAAGAACTACTATTTATCCTATACGAGGATGTTAAGTACAAAATTTAAATCTGGGTAAATATTATTATAGGAGTCTGATCTGCGGTCGATCACTTTGTCCCTTGGACCACATGATGATGAAGAAGTGCTATAGAAGAAGGAGATGCTTCAAAGATTGCAAGAGGGAGTGGATGTTCGAAGCCCAAATTGTCGATCACTACTCTCTGTTTGTGCTCTTCTCTCTCAAGAATAAGTCTATGACCTTTGGACTTTCTGACTTCTATTCTCCAAGTTTTCGACCCCGGACCTCCATGGACGGAGGTCTCTATTTATAGCATTTAGTGACAGTAACCATCCAGTCGGCGTAGAAGCCGGACAGTGGAGAGTGTGGCACTTTTTACGCGGCGGTTATAATAACTGCCACCCACGTATAAATGATCTTCTGAATAAGCGTGTGACGCGTGTCCCATTAAGAGATAATGTGTATAACTGCTACGAAGATCATGGCATGCAAGCCACGTAGGTAACTGCCCCTCGCGTAGAAAAGGTTGGCGTAGAAGCTAATAACTGTCACCATGGCGTAGAAGCCAAATAGTTGTCAAACTGGCGTAGAAGCCAGGTAGGCATAGAAGCCCAGTAGTTGTCAAACTGGCATAGAAGCCAAGTAGGCGTAGAAGTCCAGGTGCTGCATGGATAGGTAGCTAGCGTAAAAGATAGCCGATCCTCCTTCCTTGACTGAGGTCTTGAACGTAGTCTGACCCAAATAGCCTTATCACGCACCAATACAAATATGGCCTGAGTTGGCATATTCCGAGGAGATAGCATACAACGTGCTCCTGTAGCTGAAAATGGCCAGGTCGGCGTATTTAAAGGAGATAGCGTACAGCGTGCTCCTATAGCTAAAAATAGCCTGATGGCATAATATGTAGAGGTGATGATGTTGACATATTAGCCGTAATTATGGCTCACCCAGTCTTTGAAAATAGAACCAAATCTCGTGCATTAAATACAGAGATATGTCCCCCATCACGCACATTAACTGCAGAAACGTGCCTCGAGCTCTGTACGAAGAGCAACTTTTGATGTGGCAGTTTGTTTTGTCTTCTGCTGAGCGTAAAAGCTGACATCAACCTGTATAAAACTAGACAGTGTATTCCCTTGAATGCGTAAAAGCAATTTGTATCAAGGAAATATCACTAAATGATGGTCTGGATCTCTGTGCCGAACCGTCATTATAGCCGTCGTCTGGATAGTCGTGCAATACTCTTTGTCAGGAGTCAGGTTCACTGTATGATCTGACAGGTTCATTCGAGAAATATGAAGCGTTCCTCGTACACTTCCATGTTGCATTAAAAGCAGATAAGTTTTATGCCATAAAGGCAAGGTAGCAACCTTTTTACGCTGAAGCAGTCTGAAAATACTGCATTACGCGGGTTGTTCCGGAGCTATAGTTTACGCTGTACTAGCGATGAAGCTCTGTTGTACGCCAATGGCTCTGAAGTCATATCTTACGCCGCAGATTTTATGCATGCTGCGTATAATTCTGCAACGTATTTTTCATGCTTCTACAATCTATACTAGATGAAATAAACATAGAGGATATCATAAACGAGAAACTATCAGAGAATATACTCGCCTGAAGTCCAAAGAATAGCCTTATAGATATATGATATAGTGCCTCAAAGACCTAGATTGGGAATATAACATCAATACAAGGTTCCGACAAAAAAATATATTAAACTAGTAAACTTTAGGTCAACAAGTCAATTCTAAGTCAAAAGTTAAACTAAGTCAACTCTAAGGTCAACTATGGTCAACTGTCTAATTCTAGGTTACAAAAGTCTACACAAGAATATTACGTTTAAATACTAAAGTCTAAGTCACAAAAACCCATATCTTAAATACTAGGATACCGTATCTCCGGATACGTAAATCCATAGATAAAATATCACATACAAAAGCCAAAACAATATTATTAAATAACTTCTCAAAGACAACATCAAAATGGTACATTGGTTTTGAACCAACTTGGTATCACAATATAAAATCATAATCTTGATAACCCAAACCCAATACCTTCGGTATTTCCAATTACCTTGATATTTACCTTGGTATCTCAAGGTAATACCCCAAACTTGTTTATACTAACTATCAGTTATATACATATGCTATACTACTTATACTTATACTACAATAAAATTAGTAATTAAGAATCCATTTACTTATATATTAAATACCAATATATATATATATATATAAGTATTTATATATAAATCTGTCAACTGTCACTAAAAATAGTCTCAGAAACTGTGATACTCTGATACGTCGCCCCTTTAGTGACAGTTCTGCCCGTTGCTAAATCTGTTGTCGCTGCTGCTGCTGACTGTTTCTACTGCTGCTGCTGGTTTGGTGACTGGTTGCGGCTGTCGCTAAACTGTTGTCACCGCTGCTACTAAACGTTCCTTCTGCTGCTGCTGCTTTGGCGACGGCTGCGGTGTCGCCTTTGTTGCTATTGTTGCTACAGCGGCCGGTGCTATCGCCTTTGCTGTTGTCGCTAAATAAATATTATATATATATACATATATATATATATATATATATATATATATATACACTATATATATATACCACTCTATAATATATACTTACATCTATAATTATTAATACATGCAGTTACTACATGTAAATATACATACACTCTTACCCCTCACATACACATATATATGTAGTAACATATGTATATACATAACACCATATTTAATTACATATACATATAGCTTATATATATATATATATATATATATATATATATATATGTATATTACCATATAGTATCATATATATACATAGCTATCATCAAAATAAAATATGTACATAATAATACATGGTACCATACACACATACATAGTATTATGTATATATATAATTATACATATATGTTTACCTATATATAATCATACAATAATATGTGTGACATATATAAATAGGACTATAACAATATATAATTATCTATTGAACATATGCATATCTATACATACTAATATATATAATTATACTTATAATTAGAAGAATAGCCACCTAACAATATATACACCTATAATATATACATAGATACATAGGTCTAAGACACAAAATTATATAAATAAAATTACACAACAATAAATATATATAATTTTATATCACAATGACAAGTGAAATAGATCTACAATTTAAATTACATAACCACATGGATCGTATCACCCCGTATTCCACTAGAACTAGGATACGCTTGCGACACTAGTCCTTCATACATCCAAACGTACCCCGAAGGACACGAACAAGTCATATATATTATTTATGAACAATACAAAGAGTCAAATATAATTCTACGTGTTCGTGTAAAAATGTGACATGTACAAAGTCCCGTATCGGAGGAAAAACCTTCAAATCAACACGTATCACCAAATTTTTTGGATACGACATAAACGTACCCAATTGTGGATACGACACTACTCCCAAATACACAAGCACATACCAAATTGATCTATAGAACCAATTGACACACACAATAATTGTCAATCTCAAAATTCTCCCAAAATTGACATAAAAAGTACCATAACTTTCTCAATAGGCTCCTATGAACACAAAACTAAATCCTATGGGTAGCCTATGCATATGGAATGATTTTACATGGTTAAATATCATATTTAGAACCTAAATTAAGAGAAAAAAACTAAATTGTACCTATTGGGAGATGGATTCCCAATAAAACCTCCAAATGTGATAAAATTGGCCTTCAACTTGTATATCCTTGCTCCTCTTTGTAGATCCTTGCTTTCTCCTTCTAGATCCTTGCTCTACTAGCCTCTAATGGTGATTTGGGAAGGAATTAGGATGAAATTTGGTAGGAAAATAAAGTAAAAATGAAGGAATTTGGTTGAGGGAAATTCTAGATTTAGTTTCCAAATGAAAATAGGAGAGAGAAATTATTTCCCCCTCTCTATATAGGCTGGCCCCCCTTTCCCCTTCCTCAGGCAACCATAAATTATCCAATATATCCCTTAGGACCTCTCATGAAGAAATAATTAAGAAGGGAATCTTCTAGTCTGAAGGTTTAATTAATTTAATCCATCTCCTTAACAATGGGCTTAGTAAATGGGCCAAATTCTAACAATTAATTCATGTTGGGCAATTAATCTAAACTAAACTAGTTAGGTCCACACACAAGTCCAAAATAAATAACTAACATCTAACAACAATTAAATAATATAACAAATAATTATTATC
Source organism: Iris macrosiphon (assembly GCA_036927795.1). Classification (NCBI taxonomy): domain Eukaryota; kingdom Viridiplantae; phylum Streptophyta; class Magnoliopsida; order Asparagales; family Iridaceae; genus Iris; species Iris macrosiphon. Next base: position 117,092,420 of record JAYESA010000019.1, on the reverse strand, counting down.
ATGCATAATATTTAATTAATTATAAAATTACTAAAATATTCTTTCCTAGAAATGTGGTAGCGACAAGTCTACTCTTCTTAAAATAATTTTGTCCTCAAAATTCAAAGATGAAAACTATCCCCAGAAAATAACAGATCAGAACTAAAGAATAGAACTAAAGAATCATAACTAACTATGAAAGAATATAACAATGAATAGAACATTAATAGAAAATAACGTACCTCAGGACACAAACAAATATGGATAACGCACTCGCATTTTATCCTCTCTCTCCCAGGCAGACTCTCCCGGAGAGTGATGCCTCCATACGACGGACACCAAAGGAATAGTCTGGTTCCTCAGCACCTTCTCTCTCTGATCCATAATCTCAATTGGCTGCTCTGGATAGCTAAGAGTAGGGCCCAACTCTATCTCCGGGTGATCCAATATATGACTAAGATCTGCCACGTATAGTCTCAACTATATAATGTGAAACAGATTGTGCACTCCCTCCAATGCAGGTGGCAAGCCTAGCCTATAAACAACTGTACCAACCCTCTCCAGAATAGTGAAAGGTTCGATGAATCGTGGACTAAACTTTCTGCCTCCACCGAAAGGAATTGTGCCTCGTTTCAAAGAATTCTTCAGAAATACCAAACCACCCACCTAGAACAAAATATCATCTTAAGAACTTAATCTATAATAAATAATCAATAACAAGCACAAAACAAAAATCTAAACTATACCTCAAACTCCAAAGGTCTTCGGTGGCTATCGGCTCAATGTCGTTGTCTGTCCTGCACCACTCGAAGTCTGTCTCTGATCAAAAAAATCTAAACTATACCTCAACCTTCTCTGTTGTATCTACAACCATCTCTGGATCAAGCAAAACTCTCTCTCCAATGTCGTCCCATGATAAGGGAGTACGACACCTCTGACCGTACAGAGCTTAAAAAGGTAACATCTCTATACTAGCCTGTTAGCTGTTGTTATAAGCAAACTCTACCAAATGGAGATGGTCCTCCCAAGAACCCCTTAAATCTAGTACATAAGTGTGCAACATATCCTCGAGAGTCTGAATAGTCCTCTCTGACTTTCCATCTGTCTGAGGATGATATGCAGTACTAAACTTAAGCTGAGTGCCAAACTCTCCTACAAACTCTTCCATAAATGAGAAGTAAAATGACTATCCTAATCCAAGACTATGCTGACAGGAACTCCATGTATCCTAACGATCTGTCTCATATATATCTTTTCCAGCTTCTCCGTAGACAAACCCACCTTGAAAGACAAAAAGTGGGCCAACTTGGTCAACCTATCAACGATGACCCAAATCGTGTCTTTCTCTCCTGGAGATCATGGAAGTCCGGATATAAAATCCATGGTAATGTGCTCTCACTTCCACTCTGGAATGAATAATGGCTGAAGTAAACCTCCTGGCCTCTGCCTCTCGGCTTTTACCTACTGGCACACTAAGCATCTGGATATAAGCTATGCCACTTCCCTCTTTATGTCAAACCACCACACACACTCTCGCATATCACGATACATCTTGTTGGTACCTGGATATATGGAGTACAGAGAGTGATGCGCTTCCTGTAATACCTTCTCACGCAGCTCTCCAATAGGCATACACAATCTAACTCCATACCTCAAAGATTTATCCTCAGCAATGGTAAAATCATTCTCCAAACCTGCTCTCCCCAGAGCTCTGATACTCCTCAGAGATACATCCTCATACTGTGCTGCCTTGATCCTGTCCATCAAATCTAAATGTATTTTAATCCCTATATCTGCATAAAACCACCAGGAACTATTACCTCGATGCCTAAGCTCTCCAAGTCCTCCAGCAAATATTGATCCTGCATCAAGAACATAGCTATCGGATACCTACTCAAAGCATCGACAATTACATTAGCTTTCCCATGATGATACTATAAAGATATATCAAAGTCCTTCATCAGTTCTAACCACCGATGAAGTCTCATGTTCAACTCCTTCTACGTGAAAACATACTTCAAGCTCTTGTGGTCTGTGAAGATCTCCACACGTACTCCGTACAAATAATATTTTCATAACTTCAGAGCGAAGATGACTATTGCCAATCCAAATCATGGGTATGATAGTTCTTTTCATGAGGACGCAATTGTCTGGATGCATAGGCAATCACTTTCCCCATTCTGCAGAAGAATACAACCCAAAACTATCCCCGATGCATCACTATAAATAGTAAAACCTCCAGACCCTGATGGCAACATCAAAATAGGAGCAAACGTCAACCTCTTCTTCAATTCCTTGAAAGCAACCTGGTAAACCTATGTCCAAACAAACTCTACATCCTTCCTGGTTAGTCTGGTCATCGGCTCGGCAATCCTCAAAAAACTTGCACAAACTTCCTGTAGTGGCCTGCCAATCCCAAGAAACTCCTGATCTCGGCTACCGAACTCGGGGTCTTCTAAGATTCTACTGCTGCAATCTTCTTCGAATCTACTGAAATACCATCACCAGTCAGAACATGCCCCAAGAATTCTACCTTGTCCATGAAGAACTCATACTTGGACAACTTTTTATGCAGCTTCTCATTCCTCAGCATATCCAACACAATCCTCAAATGCACCTCATGCTCCTCCGGTTTCTTTGAGTATATGAGTATGTCGTCAATGAACACTATCACAAACTTGTCAAGATACTGATGGAACATCTTATTCATCAAGTTCATAAATACCGTCGGTGCATTAGTCAAACCAAACAGCATCACCATAAACTCATACTGACCATACCGAGCTGAAAGCAGTCTTCGGTATATCCACCAACTTCACCTTCACCTGATGGTAGCCTGATCTTAAATCTATCTTAGAAAATACCTTGGCACCACTCAACTGATCGAATAGATCATCAATCCGTAGCAAATGGTACTTATTTTTGATAGTGAGATTATTTAATACCCTATAATCAATGCACATACGCACGGATCCATCCTTTATCGGTACAAACAATACCGGGGCTTCCCACGGTTAAGAACTCGATCTGATAAACCCCTTATCAAGTAATTCGTCCACCTGCTTTTTTAGCTCGACCAGCTCACTATTGTTTACTCTATAGACATATTACAAAATTGGTTCTGCACCTGGCACCAAGTCTATAGAGAATTTAATATCTCAATCTGGCGGCAACCTTGGCAATTCCTCAGGAAACACATCCAAGTACTCTGCTATCAATGGATGCAGTAACTCTTTGTCTTCCACCATAGCTCCATAAATAATGCCCTTTTCCTCCTCTGTAGCTCCTCTAGCAAACTCAAACTTTGGCTCTCCCGACGGACCAAATAAAACTCTACCTTCTCTACAATCTATGCTAGCACAGTGCCTACTCAACCAATTCATCCCGAGTACAATATCGTAGCTCGGAAGTGGCATTACAAGTAGACACGAACTCAACTCTCGGTCTCCTAGAGTAACTGTAAACTCCCTCACCCAAAATTAGGTCTACTTGGCTTAGAAAGGGAAACTAGGGCTAGTTTAAAACCAATTAGAATTAGAATATTTTATTTTATTTAATTATGTAATATTTATATCACTTAGCGCACCTTACCATTGCTTCGATAATTAGAGCACTATACTAGCCATTGCCTTCCTACAAATTTCATACCCTTGCCCTAGACATGACCGCCTTCTATTCTGAACTCGGTGTAACTTATAATCATGCTCTCTTGTGCTATATTTTAGTCGCACAATATTCATCGCGGACGTTTATAATTAATTCTAAATAAATACGACTTTGTATCCTTGTGCGTTCGAATCAAAATTGGAGATACAATCTTGACCCATTTCGTGCAACCCAATTTATGATAAAATTCTACTCTGAGCCCTCTATGTCCATGACACTTGTGTCCCCATGTACTTCTAATTACTTCAAGAACACCGTGCATATTAATTTTTGATTAATTTAATCCAATTTCTATCTTTGTGTAATTTTCCAATTATTGGGCACTTTTATGCAAAAATGCAATAAGGTGTCCATACTATTGGACATGATACATGAAGAAAACTATTTTTCGTTTATGTGGATTTTTTTAATAAATTTTTAAAATGTGCAACGCACAACATCACCCCCTCATTAACCCTCTCCTTGCATTTTAAACAATATGAATTATGGCCCTCCAAATACCCCCATGTGAGCCAAGGCCCACTCCAAGGATGTGTTGACCAAGCCCAAGGTTTCTAGGTCAAACCAACCCCCCTTACATGTGTATAAATATATAACTTTTTATTATTTTTCTTGTAAACCCAAACCCCAAACATACCTAGCCGATTTCTTCTCCCTATTCACCCAACTCTACTGTGCACCCCCTTCCTCGGCCAACTCGCCGGAGCTCTCACCAGAGTCTGCCAGCACCACCTCCCCCTCTCTTCTCCTCTATCTCCTCCGCCTGAAGTTGACCCTAACCTGCATCACCGCCTTTCTCACCATGAGCATCCCAGACCCGCCTCGCTGCACCGCTGCCCCGTTCGCTTGAGAGCACTACATCGCCTTCTCGTCGATCAGTCTTCGGCCACCCTGACCTCGCCGGACATCCCTCAGCCTGGCCACTCATCCTCCTCCCAGTTCTCCACTACCAAGATCGAATTTCTGTCGTCTCCTTCCTTTCCATCTCGACACCGAGCAACTCCGGCATCGTCCCCGAGTTCCCCGACTGTACCACAGCCTAGCCTCGACTACAGCTCCACCTTAAACTCCCTCTTCCCTGACTCGATCAACCCCGAGCCGCTGTGCTCTGCCGGCCTCAACTCTCCAGACCACCACCATTATCACCTCGACCACCTGTATCTCCTTCCAGCCGAGCTCCCCCGCTTCCTTTGGCGAGAAGCTCGATCACCATCACCTTCCTCCTCTGCCGTGGCTCCAGTCGTCCCCACCACTAGCACCTTACCGTTTACCCATCGGCCTCATTCGAGCTTTTCCTCCCCTGCTATACGAACCACCACTACTACCACCTTCCAATCATCACTACACCACCAGCAGCACCATAAACTCCTCCCTGCTCCTCCTTGGCCAGACCACGACTGGCCGGAGCAGCATCACCACCCCCTCATCATCATTATCAACCTATCATCATCATCATCATCAACCTATCCCCATCATCGTTTGTCACGACCAGCACCTGGTATAAGGGTACAAGTCGGAAACAACGCCCAGCCTACGCCGCAGAATCGGCGGTAGAATGCTGTCTAGATAATCTATCTAACAATATAATAAACCACCAATAATAATAGTATACTCAATCACAGAACTAAGATAAAAATGAGCATAAATTAGATAAAGAATAGAATAATCATAATACAACTCATGAGTCTAAAATAATATATCAATGAGTCTGAAGAAATAATAGAATAAGCTGGAGACAAATCCAATACAAAGAATACTACGAAGCTATAACTCCTGGGTCAACTGTCTCAGTTGGGATAAGTCCCTCATGAGCCAGGGTCTCAGAATCTAAACCCAGAATATCTTGGGGTCCATAATAGGTAGGGTACCACTCCTCAGTATCATTTGGAAAAATATATCTAGTCAAAAAAGGAGCAGAGTACATCTCTAACAGTAGTTCTAATCAATGATAAAAACTATGTAACAGTAAATAGCTGTGGATAGACAAGATGCACAATAGATACAAGAGATATATATACAATAAGGAAGTACTAGAAATAAATACAATAATGAACAATATGCCAATAAAACAAGAATACTAATGACTAAGTGTGTCAGTACTAGCTTAACATGTGATCGGCTTGGGTAAGATGCAATACGGCCTGGCTAATCATACATGCGGTGTATGATCAACACTATTCAGTAATCAGTACTTGATACAATAGGGATATTTATCACATATCTATATTAATACTCTCCACCCTCGACTGGTATAATAGATCCAACCATGGTATGCTATGGCACAAGATTCCCCAAGAAGATAGCGACTCTTCTCGAGAATCGATGTCTGTACATATACAAGATAACTAATAAAATATTACTTGCAACATATACACCATATACCAAGGAATAATATCTCATGACCAGATCCGGATATACCAATCCGTGTAACCATAGTGTCAAGAGAACATGGATATCTACACTAGATACAATGAACATAGAGGATATCATAAATAAGAAACTATCAGAGAATATACTCGCCTAAAGTCTAATAAATAGTCTCACAGATGTCTGACATGGTGCCTCGAAGACCTAGATATGGAATACAATATCAATACAAGGTTCCAAAAAGAGAATAAGTTAAACTAGTCAACTTCTAGGTCAATAAGTCAATTCTAAGTCAATAGTCAACTATAGTCAACTCTAAGGTCAACTATGGTCAACTATGGTCAAACCAAGGTCAACTATCTATTTCTAGGTTGCACAAGTCTAATATAAAAATCTCAGGTCAAGATACTAAAATCTAAGTCATAAAAACCACATCTTAAAATATTATGATACCGTATCTTCGGATACGTAAATTCCAAGATAAACATCACAATACATATATATCAAACAATTATGTATAATAATATAGAATATTAATTTACACATCAAATAGGTACCATAGTTTTGAACCAACTTGGTATCCCAACAAAATCACAATCTTGACACACAAACCCCGTATCTTGAGTATCCCACTTACCTTGGTTTTCATAAGGTAATACTCAATACCTTGATATACTAAATACCCTCATATAATATATAAATATATACTAATATTATACAAATAAGAAATATAGTAATAATAATATGTTATCTTAATATTAATACATATATATATATATATATATATATATATATATAGTATATAAACACATATATATATTAATCTGCCTAACTGTGGCTGAAAACAGTGTTAAAAAACACTAATACGCTGAACCAGACTTTTAGTGACAGTTCTGGCTGTCACTGAAAGTCGCCGTCGCTGCTGCTGCTTGGAATCTGCACTAATGTTGCTGCTTTACCGTCACCTTTCTCGTTGTCGCCACTGCTGCTATTTTTTGCCGCTGCTGCTGCTATTAATGACAGTGGCGGTTGTCATTAAATACCGCCGCCACTACTACAGCGGCTGCTATTGATTTTGCTGCTAATAATGATAGCAGCTCTGTCATTAAACCTGCTGTCGCTAAAAAAACAGTAATATATATATATAACATATATTTATATATATATATATATCAATATATATATAAATCTAATAAATATATATATATCTATATATATATAACCCAAATAAATATATATATCTATATAAATATAAATACCAAATAGCAATAAATACACCCCCTATATAATAATGTACATATTACAACATAGCCATATGCACACCTACATAAATATTATAATTACATCTATACATATATCTACATAATCCTATAACAATTATATATAAAATAATTACCCAATTAAACATACATGTATATATATATATAATCAACATATACATATATATCCATACAATATATTGTGAAATATATATATATATAAATGCATGTAAAAGAAAGCTACATAATATACATATATTCTATTAGTACATATATAGTACGTACATCTATAATACAATAATTACTATAATAAATATACTATAATACATATATAATATCTATATATATATACAAAATTATAATTCAAGAATTAAAGCATAATTAATTAGATCTACACATACATACACAATAAATGGAGAGTATCACACTGTATCCCACTAGAACTAGGATACACATGTGACACGAGTCCACCACACATCCAATTGCACCCCGAAGGACACAAGCAAGTTACATATATTATTTATGAATAATACGAAGTGTCAAATATAGATCTATGTATCCGTGTCAAAATATGATATGTATAAAGTCCCGTATCGGAGGAAAAATCCCCAAAATAATACGTATCACCAAATTGTTGGGATACGACCTACATGTTGTAGAAGCATAAAATATGCTAGGGAATTGTACGCGTATTATACAATCAAAACTCCCAACATACACGAAGTCCATATAAAACAGAGCTTCATGATTGTTTGGCATAAAATAGGGCTTCAAAGCTGTCTGCGTAAAACATCTTCAAGGTTGTTTGGCATAAAATAGGGCTTCAGAGCTATCCGCGTAAAATAGAGCTTCAAGGCTGTGTGGCATAAAATATGGCTTCAGAGTTGTCCGCATAAAACAGAGCTTCAGAGCTGTCTGCGTAAAGCAGAGCTTCAGAGCTATCCGCATAAAACAGAGCTTCAGAGCTGTCCGCGTAAAGCAGAGCTTCAAGGCAGTTTGGCGTAAAAGGTTGCTTTACCTTTCTGCATAAAGTTTAAAATATTTTTGTTCTTTAATGCAGCATAAAGTTGTACGAGGAACTCTTCGTATTTCTTGGATGAGTTTGTCAGACAAATCAGTGAGCCTGACATCTGACAAAAGTACTGCATGATGATCGAGAGGACGGCTGTGATGATAATTTTGCACAGAGACCCAGGTTGTCATTTAGCGACATATTCTTGATACAAGTCAAGTTTACGCATTCAAGGAATACGTTACCTATTCTACATTGACAGAAATAAGATTTTACGCTCAAGATAAGACAAAATCAGATGCCACATCAAAAGCTGTTTCTTGTACAGAGCTCGAGGCATATCTCTATATTTAATGCACGAGATGGAGGCATATCTCTGCCTTTAATGCACAAGATTTTATTCTAATTTTAAAATTTGTCATGACTAGGAAAGCTAAAACTGTGACTAATACGCTCACATCACCATCCTTGTATTTTATGCCAACCAGGTTATTTTTAACTATAGGAGTACACCGTATGCTATCTCCTCGAAATATGCCAACTCGACTATATTTGCAAAGGTACGTGATAAAGGTATTTAGCCCAGAATACGCTTAAGACCTCAGTCGTGAAGGATAATTGGCTATTTTACGCTGGTTATCTATTATTCATGAATCACCAAGTTTTACGCAGGGGCAGTTACCTACGTGGCTTGCATGCCATAATCTTCGAGAAGCAGTTATACACGTTACCTTATAAAGGGATAAGTGTCATACGCAGATTCAGAAGACTATAGAAACATGGATAGCAGTTATCATAACCGCATCGTAAAGGAAGCATTCTTCTTCACAGTTTAGCTTTTTACGCCAACAAGACAGTTATTTGGCTTTTACCCCAACCACCTTTACGCAAGGACAGTTACCTACATGGCTTGCATACTATGATCTTCAAGAAGCAGTTATACGCATTATCTTATAAAGGGACACGTGTCATACGTAGATTCAGAAGATTATTTGAACATGGGTAGCAGTTATTATAACTACAGCGTAGAGGATAAAATTTTCTTCACAGTTTGGCCTTTTTCACCAACAAGACAGTTATTTGGCTTTTATGCCAACTATTTTATGCAGGGGCAGTTACCTACGTGGCTTACATACCATGATCTTCGAGAAGAAGTTATACGCGTTATCTTATAAAGAAATATGTGTCATACGCAGATTCAGAAGACTATGGGAATGTGGGTAGCAGTTATCATAACCGCAGCATAAATGAAGTATTCTTCTTCACAGTTTGGCCTTATACGCCAACAAGACAGTTATTTGGCTTTTACGCCAACAAGACAGTTATTTGGCTTTTATGTAAACAAGACTGTTACTTGGCTTATATGCCAACCTAGCAGTTATTTGATTGATCTCTATAAATAGAGACCCCTGGTCACAGGGTAAGGGGACAATCAGGGAGATCAGAGAAAAAGAAAGCACAGACAGAGAGTTTGGGCTGACAACTTTGGCAACAGGAATTCGATCCTACTTGCAACTCTTGAAGCTTCTTCTACAACACTTCTTCATCATCATATGGTCCAAGGAACAAAGTGATCGACCGCAGATCAAACTTCTATAGCAATACTTCCCCAGAATCATTTTATTGTACTAAACATTCTCGTATAGGATTAATTGTACTCTTTTCTTGTTTGTAAGCAAAGGTTTCGTACAAAACCTCTTTGTTTAGTCATCAAAAATACGTATCTAATTGTGGACATGATACTAGCCTCAAACACATAAATATATGCCAAATTGATCTATAGGATCAATTGACACACACAACAAATGTGAATCTCGGAATTTCCCCAAAATTAACACAAAAAGTACCATAACTTTCTCAATAGGCCTCCTATGAACACAAAATCAAATCCTATGGGTAGTACATACATATGGGTTAATTTTCTATGATTAAATCCCAGATTTAGAGGCTATTTGAAGGAGAAAAACTAAATTGTACCTATTGGAAGATGGATTCCTAATGAAACCTCCAATTGAGCTAAAATTGCTTCCAAACTATAGATCCATGCTCCTCTTTGTAGATCCTTGTTTCCTCCTTCTAGATCCTTGCTTCTTAAGTCTCTAATGGTGATTTGGAAAGGAATTAGAATAAATTTGGAAGGAAAATGAAATGGGAATGAAAAAAATCTGGTAGTAGAAAATTCTAGATCAAAATTTGGACTAAAAAAGAAGAGAGAAATTTTTTTCCTCTTTTTAAATAGGCCGGCCCCTATTCCTCTCCCTCAAGTAATCATGTAATATCCATTATACCCCTTAGGGCCTCTCATGAAGAAGTAATTAAGGAAGGAAGCTTCTAGCTAATAATTTAATTAATTTAATCCATCTCCTTAACAATGGGCTTTCTAAATGGGCTAAGTTTAACTAATTAATTTATGTTGGTCCATGGGTCCAAACTAAACTAGTTAGGTCCACTAACACAAGTCCAAATTAAATAAATAATATCTAACAATGATTAAATAATACCACAAATAATTATTTATCAAACACAATAATTAATTAAATAGGAATTTACTAAAATATCTTTTCCTAGAAAATATGGTAGTGACAAGTCTACCCACCTTAAATTAATTTTGTCCCCGAAATTTAAAGACAAAAATTACCCCCAGAAAATAATAGAACAGAACTAAAGAATCACAACTAACTATGAAAGAACAAAACAATGAACAGAATATAACTAGGAAGTAACATACCTTAAGGTACAAACAAATATGGATAACGCTCTCGCATTTCATCCTCTTTCTCCCAGGTAGACTTTCCCGAAGAGTGATGCCTCCATGAGACGCACACCAAAGGAATAGTCTGGTTCCTCAGCACCTTCTCTCTTTGATCTAGAATCTCAACTGGCTGCTCTGGATAGCTAAGAGTAGGGCCCACCTCTATCTCCGAGTGATCCAATATATGACTAGGATCTGCCACGTATTATCTCAACTGCGACACGTGAAACACGTTGTGCACTTCCTCCAATGCAGGTGACAAGTCTAGTCTATAAGCAACTGTACCGACCCTCTCTAGAATAGTGAAAGGTCCGATGAATCACGGACTAAGCTTTCTACCTCTACCGAAGCAAATCGTGCCTCGTGTCAGGGAAATCCTCAGAAATACCAAACCACCCACCTAGAACAAAATACCACCTTAAGAATTAATTTATAACAATAACCAAGAACAAACACAAAACAAAATCTAAACTATACCTCAAACTCCAAAGGTCTTCGATGGCTATCGGCCCAATGCCGCTGTCTGTCCTGCGCCACTCGAAGTCTGTCTCTGATCAACTGAACCTTCTCTGCTGCATCCACAACCATCTCTGGCCCAAGCAAAACTCTCTCTCCAACATCGTCCCAAGACAAAGGAGTACGACACCTCCGACCATATAGAGCTTCAAAAGGTGGCATCTCCATACTGGCTTGGTAACTGTTATTGTAAGCAAACTCTACCAAATAGAGATGGTCCCCCCAAGAACTCCCAAAATCTAGTACACAAGTGTGTAATATATTCTCGAGAGTCTGAATAGTTCTCTCTAACTGCCCATCTATCTGGGGATGATATGCAGTACTGAACCTGAGCTAAGTGCCCAAACTCTCCAGCAAACTTCTCCAGAAATGAGAAGTGAAACAACTATCACAATCTGAGACTATGCTGATGGAAACTCCTTGTATCCTAACAATCTGCCTTACATACATTTCTGTCAGCTTCTCCGTAGACAAACCCACTTTGAAAGGCAAGAAGTGGGCCGACATGGTCAACCTATCAACAATGACCCAAATTGCATCTTTTTTTCCTGGGGATCATGGCAGTACGGACATAAAATCCATAGTAATGTGTTCCCACTTCCACTCTGGAATGGGTAATGGCTGAAGTAAACCTCCTGGCCTCTATCTCTCGGCTTTTACCTGCTGGCACACTATGTATCTGGATACAAACTGTGCCACTTCTCTCTTCATGCCATACCACCACACACTCTCTCGCATATCCTGATACATCTTGTTAGCACCTGGATGCATGAAATACTGAGAGTGATGCGCTTCCTGCAACACCTCATCACGTAGCTCCCCTCCACTAGGCACACACAATCTATCTCCATGCCTCAAAGATCCATCCTCTGTAATAGTAAAATTATCTTCCAATCTTGCTCTCACATGAGCTCTGATACTCCTCAGAGATACATCCTCATACTGTGCTACCTTAATCCTCTCCATCAAATCTGAGTGTATCTGCAATCCCCACATCTTTATTGCACAACCAGGAACAATAACCTCAATGCCCAAGTTCTTTAAGTCCTCCAAAAAATATCGATCCTGCGTCAAAAACATAGCTACCGGATACCTGCTCAAAGCATTAGTAACTATATTAGCTTTTCCAGGATGATATTGCAAAAAGATATTAAAATCCTGTATCAGTTCCAACCACCGATGATGCCTCATGTTCAACTCCTTCTGCGTAAAAACGTACTTTAAGCTTTTGTGGTCTGTGAAGATCTCCATATGCTCTCCGTACAAATAATATTTCTATAACATCAGAGCAAAGATGACTGCTGCCAACTCCAAATTATAGGTAGTATAGTTCTTTTCATGAGGACGTAATTGCCTGGATACATAGGCAATCACTTTCCCATGCTGCTAAAGAACATAACCCAAACCCTTCCCCGATACATCACTATAAATAGTGAAACCTCCGGACCCTGATGGCAACGACAAAATAGGAGCAGACGTCAACCTCCTCTTCAACTTCTCAAAAGAAACCTGGCAATCCTCCATCCAAACAAACTGTACATCCTTCCTTGTGAGTCTGGTCATCGGCTCGGCAATCCTCGAAAAATCTTGCACAAACTTTCTGTAGTAGCCTGCCAATCCCAAGAAACTCCTGATCTCTACTACCGAACTCGGAGTCTTCCAAGATTCTACTGCTGAAATCTTCTTCGGATCCACTTAAATACTATCACCAGTCACAATATGCCCCAAGAACTCTACCTTGTCCAAGAAAAACTCACACTTGGACAACTTCCCATACAGCTTATCCTTCCTCAGCACATGCAACACAATACTCAAATGCTCCTCATGCTTCTCTAGTGTTCTCGAGTATATGAGTATGTCGTCGATGAACACCACCATAAACTTTTTAAGGTACTGTTGGAACACCTTGTTTATCAAGTTCATAAATACCGTCGGTACATTAGTCAAACCAAACAGCATCACCATAAACTCGTACTGACCATATCAAGTTCTAAAAGCAGTCTTCGGTATGTCCTCTTACTTCACCTTTACCTGATGGTAGCCTGATCTCAAATCTATCTTAGAAAACACCTTGGCTCCACTCAACTGATCAAACAGATCATCAATCCGTGGCAAATAATACTTATTCTTGATAGTGAGATTATTCAAAGCCCTGTAATCAATGCACATGCGCACCGATCCATCCTTCTTCGGTACAAACAATATCGGGACTCCCCATGGTGAAGAACTCGATCTGATAAACCGTTTATCCTCTAATTCGTCCACCTGCTTCTTCAACTTGACCAGCTCATTGTTTCTAACTCTATAGACATGCTACGAAATTGGTTCTGCACCTGTCACCAAGTCTATAAAAAATTCAACATCTCGATCTGGCGGCAATCCTGGAAATTCCTCAGGAAATATATCCCAGAACTCTGCTATCAATGGATGTGGCAACTCCTTGTCTTCCACCATAGCTCCACAAATAATGCCTTCTCCCTGTTCTGCAGCTTCTCTAGCAAACTCGAACTCTGGCTCTCCTAGCGGACCAAACAAAACTCTACCTCCTCTACAATCTATGTTAGCACGGTGCCTACTCAACCATTCCATCCCGAGTATAATATTGTAGCTCGGAAGTGGCATTACAAGTAGACACGCACTTAACTCCTGGCCTCCCAGAGTAACTCTTTAATCCTTGCAAATATCATTAACCAGGATAATGCCTCCCCCGGTCATGATCTTACAAGTCTTAAGCAAAGACTCAGCTACCAAACCATGCTTCAGAGCAAAAGAAACAGATACAAAAGTATGGGAAGCACCACTATCAAACAAAGCTAAAGCTGGAATAGAATCAAGAAGAATAGAACCTACGATGACATCTCCGGTGGGTTCATCCTTCTCGACGGTCATAGCAAATGCTCGTCCCTGCCGAGCACCTCCCTGTTGCTGATGCTGGACAAAATGCTACTGCTGTGTCAGAAGCGGTCCCCTCGGCTGTGGTACAGGTGGTCTCGTCTCTGCCCTCGAAGCTGAAGCTGCTCCCTGAACTGCACGACTAGGACACTCCCTCGATTGATGCCCTTCAGTACCACAATACAAAAAAACTCTAAACCTCCTCTTGTAAACTTCCCAGATATGGCCGGACTTCTTGCAGTAGTTGCATGGAGCTTGCTGTAACTGTCTCTGCTGCTGAGATGCCTGGTGAAAAGGTGCTCTAGCTGGAGTCTGGTTCTGCTATGGCTGCTGGAATAGTCTGGACTGGAAATAAGGATGTTTAGCAGATACTGCACTGTTGTTAGCCCCAGAAAAGAATAAAGGTCTCTTTTGGGCTTCAAACCCAACTCCCGCTCAACCTTGCGTGCCTCCGCAAGTATCTTCGAGTATGTCTCATAAAAAGACTGAATAAGGATCAATATGGCACAAGATGTAAGACATCAAAGAAAGGACAGATTAAGAGATCAAGTATCAATATCAAAGGAGAATAGTTGAATCAAAAGAATTTTCCTAGGTGTGATTGAGTATCTCAGCCTATTTCCTATATCCTATTGCAGGCTCGCAGTAGTACAACTAAATTATCGCACTACCACGATATCAAATACTTTGTGAAGCTAGACCTGCATGGACTACCACCAAAAATGTGTCACGACCCGCACCCGGTGTAAGGGTACAAGTCAGAAACAACGCCCAGCCTACGCCACAGAATCGGCGGTAGAATACTGTCTAGATAATCTATCTAACAATATAATGAACCACCAATAATGATAGTATACTCAATCACAGAACTAAGATAGAAATAAGCACCAATCAGATAAAAAATATAATAGTCACAATATAACTCATGAGTCTAAAATAATACATAATTGAGTCTGAAGAAATAATAGAATAAGCTGGAGACAAATCCAGTACAAAGAATACTACGAAGCTACAACTCCTGGGTCAACTGTCTCAGTTGGGATAAGTCCCTCCTGGGCCAGGGTCTCATAATCTAAACCCACAATATCCTGGGGTCCATAATAGGTAGGGTACCACTCCTTAGTGTCATCTGGAAAAATATATCCAGTCAGAAAAGGAGCAGAGTACATCTCTAACAATAGTTCTAATCAATGATGAAAACTATTTAATAGTAAATAGCTGCGGATAAACAAGATGCACAATAGATACAAAAGATATATATACAATAAGAAAGTACTGGAAATAAATACAATAATGAATAATATGCCAATGAAACAAGAATACTAATGACTAAGTGTGTGAGTACTAGCTTAACATGTGATCGGCTTGGGGAAGATGCAATCCGGCCTGGCTAATCATACGTGTGGTGTATGATCAACACTATTTAGTAATCAGTACTTGATACAATAGGGATATTGATCACATATCTATAATAATATACCCCACCCTCGACTGGTATAATAGATCCAACTACGTTATGCTATGGCACGAGATTCCCGAAGAAGATAGCGACTCTTCTCGAGAATCAGTGTCTGTACATGTACAAGATAACCAATAAAACAATACTTGTACCATATACACCATATACCAAGGAATAACATCTCATGACAAGATTCGGATATCCTAATCCGTGTAACCATAGTGTCAAGAGAACATGAATATCTACACTAGATACAATGAACATAGAGGATATCATAAATAAGAAACTATCAGAGAATGTACTCACCTGAAGTCCAAAAAATAGTCTCACAGATGTCTGACACGGTGCCTCGAAGACCTAGATATGGAATACAACATCAATACAAGGTTCCGAAAAGAGAATAAGTTAAACTAGTCAACTTCTAGGTCAATAAGTCAATTCTAAGTCAAAAGTTAACTATAGTCAACTCTAAGGTAAACTATGGTCAACTATGGTCAAACCAAGGTCAACTATCTAATTCTAGGTTGCACAAGTTTAATACAAAAATCTTGGGTCAAGATACTAAAATCTAAGTCATAAAAACTATATCTTAAAATATTAGGATACCATATCTTCGGATACGTAAATTATAAGGTAAACATCACAATACATATATATCAAACATTTATGTATAATAATATAGAATATTAATTTACACATCAAATAGGTACCATAGTTTTGAACCAACTTGGTATCCCAACAAAATCACAATCTTGATACCCAAACCCCGTATCTTGAGTATCCCACTTACCTTGGTTTCCACAAGGTAATACTTAATACCTTGATATACTAAATACCCTCATATATAATATATAAATATATACTAATATTATACAAATAAGAAATATAGCAATAATAATATGTTATCTGAATATCAATACATATATATATATATATATATAAATATAGTATATAAACACATATATATATTAATCTGCCAAACCGTCGCTGAAAACATTATTGAAAACACTGATACGTTGAAACTAGGCTTTTAGTGATAGTTCTGGCTGTCACTGAAAGTCGTTGTCGCTGCTGCTGCTACTTTGGTGACGGTTTGCAACGGTCACCATTCCCGCTGTCACTACTGCTGCTATTTCCTGCCGCTGCTGCTGCTGCTGCTATTAATGATAGTGGCGGCTGTCATTAAATGCTGCCACCACTGCTATAGCGGCTGCTGCTGATTCTGCTGCTAATAATGATAGCAGCTCTGTCATTAAACCTGTTGTCGCTAAAAAATAGTAATATATATATATTACATATATATATCAATATATATATATATATCTATATATATATAACCCAAATACATACATATATATATATATATATATATATATATATATATATATATATATATACCAAATAGCTATAAATACACCCCTCTATAATAATGTACATATTACAACATAGCCATATGCACACCTACATAAATATTATAATTACATCTATACATATATCTAAATAATCCTATAACAAATACATATAAAATAATTATCCAATTAAACATACATGTATATATATATATAATCAACATATACATATATATCCATACAATATATTGTAAAATATATATATATATATGCATGTAAAAGAAAGATACATAATATACATATATTCTATTAGTACATATATAGTACATTGATCTATGATACAATAATCACTATAATAAATACACTATAATACATATAATATATATATATATATATATATATATATATATATATACACACACACAATTATAATTCAAGAATTAAAGCACAATTAATTAGATCTACACATACATACACAATAAATGGAGAGTATCACACCGTATCCCACTAGATCTAGGATACACATGTGACACGAGCCACCACACATCCAATTGCACCCCGAAGGACACAAGCAAGTTACATATATTATTTATGAGTAATACGAAGTGTCAAATATAGATCTATGTGTCCGTGTCAAAATACGACATGTACAAAGTCCCGTGTTGGAGGAAAACCCCCCAAAATAACACGTATCACCAAATTGTTGGGATACGACCTACACGTACCCAATTGTAGATATGACACTAGCCCCAAACACATAAACACATGCCAAATTGATCTATAGAATCTATTGACACATACAACAAATGTCAATCTTAAAATTCCCCCAAAATTGACACAAAAAGTACCATAACTTTCTCAATAGGCCTCCTATGAACACAAAACCAAATCCTATGGGTAGTACATGCATATGGATTGATTTTTCATAATTAAATCTCATATTTAGAAGCTATTTTAAGAGAAAAAATTGAATTGTACCTATTGGGAGATGGATTCCCAATGAAACCTCTAATTGAGATAAAATTGTTTTCAAATTATGGATCCTTGCTCCTCTTTGTAGATCCTTGCTTCCTCCTTCTAGATCCTTACTTCTCAAGTCTCTAATGGTGATTTAGGAAGGAATTGGAATAAATTTGGTAGAAAAATAAAGTGGAAATAAAGGAAATTTGGTAGTAGGAAATTCTAGATCTAGATTTGGAATAAAAAAGAGAAGAGAGAATTTACTCCCTCTTTTTAAATAGGCCGGCCCCTATTCCTCTCCCTCAAGTAATCATGTAATTTCCATTATACTCCTTGGGGCCTCTCATCAAGAAATAATTAAGGAAGGAAGCTTCTAGTCTAAAAATTTAATTAATTTAATCAATCTCCTTAACAATGGGCTTTCTAAATGGGCTAAGTTTAACTAATTAATTCATGTTAGTCCATGGGTCCAAACTAAACAAGTTAGGTCCACTAACACAAGTGCAAATTAAATAAATAATATCTAACAACAATTAAATAATATCATAAATAATTATTTATCAAGCACAATAATTAATTAAATAAAAATTTACTAAAATACCCTTTCCTAGAAAATATGGTAGTGACATCATTATCAACCTATCATTATTATCACCACCAAATCCTATCATCATCATCATCCACTCATCATCATCATCATCATTATCATCCACCTATCATCATCATCATCATCACCATCATCCCAATCATCGTCCTCGCCATCACCATTGTCCACATCATCGTCCTTATCATCACCATCATCCATATCATCTTCCTCATCATCACCATTATCCCAATCATCATCCTCGTCATCACCATCCTCCATATCATTATCCTTGTCATCACCATCATCCACATCATTATCCTTGTCATCACCATCATCCCTATCATTATCCACATCATCACCACCACCCAATCATCATTATCACCATCACGTAATCATTATTATAATTATCGCCACTATTACCCTAATCATTGACCTAATTGCCACCCTAAACATAATTATCATTATCACCTTAATCCTTATCATCATCATCCTCATTACCCTTGTCATCGTGGACCCGTCACCCTCGCCGAAGATAACCTGTAGCAGTCACCCAAGAATCCCGTGCCTGTGCACGTTGACCCGAGGATATTGGATAGATTCTATGTGACTTTTGAAGTCGAATATTGGGACTATATAGCTTCTTGCCAGGCAAGTATACCTTGCCTTATTGTACTATTTAAATTTAGTTATTATTTTAGTTGTATGTTATTATTTTAGATTATATAACTGTGCACGTCCGAGAAGACTCGGGTGTAGTCAACATAGGCATTGACGTTAGGACTTGTCTCTGACCTAGTGTCTAGTGGACCCACCTAAAGTTATGGAGTTATCGGTATGACTCTCCAGGCCTTGACACATATCAATATACATCACAGAGTGAGTTCATGTAGGGACGCATGCTTCATGACTGACTGGCCATCAGTATGAGCAGTACATATAATGGTATTTAGCTTAGTTATTTATTTCTGTAGTGACTTGCATTATATTATGAAATATCTATATTATGTTCACGATTTGGACATTGACATTGGACGAGAAAGATAATTAGTAGGCGTATGGGACAGACATTTGGTTGCCGTAGTTTCAGAGTAAATTGCAGGGCCATGAGCCTCAGTGTTACCCGGTTATGGGCCAGTGTTACCCGGTTATGGGCTCAGTATTACCCGATTATGGACGTATATGCTTGTCGATACATTCGGCAGAGGTTACTAGCTGTGCGCTATCATGATCGGTGATGTAGTTAGCATATACTCCTGGCATCCAGTTTACAGCTAATGCCAGGTACTTAGCCTCTGGATCAACGCTATGCTTTATACCTTTCACCTACCCATACGTACCAAGGTTGTCTTCAAAGTGAAATTTACTTTGATGGTTAGTTCACCCTTGAGTTTTTACAGTATTTACTTTATGGCATACTTTTATGTATCTTATTATGTCCCTCTGAGGACCTTGTCCCTTTTCAGGTGTAGATATTCATGAGTATTCGCAGGAGCGCAGATCCAGACTGGCTACTTATATTTTGAGGAAATTTTCTCTTCGAGTCTCAGTGATTGTTAGTTGTTGTACTTATATTGTGTTTACTTTTATATTCTAGTTTGGTAGCAGATTTGTTTCTACCCGACTATCATTATTAGATACTTTATATTGAGATCTAGTTTCATAGATATTGGTTATTTATTTTTATTTGATTTTTGTGGATGAGATTTAGATTATACCCTGTAACTTATGATATATTTACCACTTATGAATTATTGTTCATTATACAGCATACGCATGTGTTATGGTTTCCATATATTGGAGTTGCCATATACATACGACTGGCATGCTTATGTATCCTAGTACCACGTATTTTGGGACTGGGGTGTGACATATATTTAGTGGTGGCCCATGTAGGTCGAGAGCATATTATCTTGGTTACGTTATTGTACCGAGCAAGCCTGCACCTAGGATTAGAGTATAGGATCTCATCCACAATTGACTATGATTTATATTCCTTTCAATCTATTCTATTTAAACTATTGTATCATGCTTGATTCATGTACTTTCTTAATAGTTTCTTGAGTATAGCCTTTGCTAGAATATAGGAATCCTTGTTGTTAGGATGATAATTAGGATAACACACCTACTAAGGATACAACTGGAACATTGACACATCACTAAGATGAGAATACCTAATAAACCCTAGCATCCCTTACCTATAGATTGATTGACTATTACCCCTTGATATAGTTATGAAGGACTTGAGAGTAATATAGATACTACTAGAGTTAGTTAGAAGTTGGCCATATTGTTTGACCCTAGTATTGAGGAACCAATATAAATTCATGGTTGAATATTAAGACTAAACCTAACTTTCATAATGAGAAAACATTAGAACTATAAATTTAGATTATTGTCATGATATCAGTAGAACAGTACCTTAGGAAGCCAAGAGGAATGAATATAATATTTTTCTTGATCATACCTCAAACACACAGATTAGCATCCCATTTTTCCTCAAGAAACTATGATATTATCTAGAGTCTTTCTATTTAGTTTTATGACTTGTTCCTCTGAACCCTAACGCTCGCTAGTTGTGCGACGACTAATTATGTTTTTCTAATCTTCATCTTTCAATTCGTACCACCTAACCCTTCTGATTATAGGCCAAGTAATTTTATTTTATGTTAGGATATATAGTTTGCTAGGATTATAGTCTGTTAATCTTGAATTTTAAATTTCTGTGCTTGGTAATTAGGACTTGATAGTTTTGAGTTATTCTTGTAGATTATGACCTGATAATTATCCTTTAGTTTTGAATCATGTAAATTGTACCCCTACCTCGATATAAGTTACATCTTCTTTCACTTGAGAGTCAGTAACTTCTCCATTCTTAGTATTAACATTTGTATTCTATGAACACTATGACTAAGACTTAAGATGACCATTCCCTAGATAATGCAATAGGAGACCCTAATAAATACCAAGATCTTTTTCTCATGTACCCCAATAAGAGTTTTTGCTTTAATTATAAGTGTAAAGTTATTTCATAGAATCTCCTTTAAGGCAGTTATAGTATTAGTTTATTATTTTAGGTTGGGTAGTATGTCTCACAATATAGTATCACATAGTCCTCGGGACCCATTAATGTAGTATAATTGAATGACATTAACTATATATTAGCATAAGATGATAGTGTTTATTTCGACTGTAACACTTAGAGGTCCATGCCCCTATTTGGTTGACTAGCGATTTAGACAAAGAGTTTGTATGACAACTGTAGAGATTGTAGATTCTTATCTTTTTGTGAACTTGAATTATTATGTACCTTCTTTTATCATAATCCAGCGTATTTATATTTTTTGAACTAACTTGACTTATGACGCTATTATAGCCTAGTTTTGCAAGCTTACTCTTTTATCAAGCTTGTTCATGACATATGTGTTATTGGGGCCTAATCAACCACACAATGATACAATTGTCTAATCAGAATCCGTATATTACGGTCTGGACAACCTTAGTATACTTAATTCGCTCTTCGCATGACTACTTTACGTAGATTAAGATATATATTTGACTAGTAGACGAATGTACTTGCCCTCTAGATATGTCTGAGCATATCGTATCAGTTACATAACTGTACTAATACGAGCATATGAATAGGAATTACCAAAATAGGATTTCAATCCACAACTGCCTTGATAATTCCTTTTGAATTTCTTAAACGCCTTGATCCCCATACTTGTATTCTATTACCTCAACCCTGAATTCTTTATTATTGTTTTTCGTCATCACTTATTTTGGAAAGACAAAACCTCATGCTTGGTATAAGTTTGATATCCAGATAGCACTAGATATACCCGTAGGCCAACCGTATTACTTGATGATTATTTTTCGTAATTAAGGCATATCATATACGATATAATTAGGTGTTAAAGTTTTTGAGGATTGAATAACACAACTAAGTAATTGAGGAATAGTTTTTTTTTCTTAAATGCATAGCATTATATGATAGATGGATAAATTCTAAGTTGGGTAAAAATTGTATTGTTAAACTTAAGTAGAATCCTTTTTAGATTGTGACCATGTGAGATTAGATAGAGAGAAACTACACCTTTTTTTCATTTCGAGGACAAAATTATTTTAAGTTGGATATATTGTAAACTCCCTCACCCAAAATTAGGCCTACTTGGCTTAGAAAGAGAAACTAGAACTAGTTTGAATCCAATTAGAATGAGAACATTTTATTTTATTTAATTATTTAATATTTATATCACTTAGCGTACCTTACCATTGCTTCGATAATTGGAGCACTACACTAGTCATTGTCTTCCTAAAAATTTCACACCCTTGTCCTAGACATGATCGCCTTCTATTCTGACCTCAGTGTAACTTATAATCATGCTCTCTTGTGCTATATTTTAGTCGCACAATATTCGTCCCAGACATTTATAATTAATTCTAAACAAATACGACTTTGTATCCTTGTGCGTTCCAATCAAAATTGGAGACACAATCTTGACCCATTTTGTGCAACCCAATTTATGATAAAATTCTACTCTGAGCCCTCTATGTCCATGAAACTTATGTCCTACTTAATTTTATCCCCATGTACTTCTAATTAATAAAAGAATACTTTGCGCATTAATTTTTGATTAATTTAATCTAATTTCTATCTTTGTGTAATTTTCTAATTGTTGGGCACTTTTACACAAAAATGCAATAAGGTGTCCACACCATTGGATATGACACATGAAGAAACCTATTTTTTGTTCATATGGATTTTTCTCATGAATTTTTAGAATATGCAACGCACAACATCGCCCCCTCATTAACCCTCTCCTTGCATTTTAAACAATATAAATTATGGCCCTCCAAACACCCCCATGCGAGCCAAGGCCCACTCCAAGGAGGTATTGACCAAGCCCAAGGTTTCTAGGTTAAACCAACCCCCCTTACATATGTATAAATATATAACTTTACTTTATTTTTCTTGTAAACCCAAACCCCAAACATACCTAGCCGATTTATTCTCCCTATTCACCCATCTCTACTGTGCACCCCCTTCCCCGGCCAACTCGCCGGAGCTCTCACCGGAGTCCGCCAGCACCACCTCTCCCTATCTTCTCCTCTATCTCCTCCGCCTAAAGTTTAACCCAACCCGCATCACCGTCTTCCTCGCCACGAGCATCCCAGACCCGCCTCACTGTACCACTTCCCCGCTCGCCTGAGAGCACTGTACCGCCTCCTCATTGATCAGTCCCCGACCACCCTGACCTCATCGAACATCTCTCAGCCTGACCACTCGTCCTTCTGTAATCCCCCAGATTTTCAAGAATTGATAATTAGAATTTTCCCCAATTTACTGTAATTTTCTGATATTTTTCTGGAATTAAAATCAAAGTTTTTGGTAATTAAAGGATTTTTAAATGTTATTAAATAATAATAAAATATTATGAAAATAATATTTTATGGTGTAAAATGGAAAACTAGACATAAGGTAATTTTTCGGGAATTTATTGGACCCCGAAAGAATTTTTAAAGCCTTAAAAACCATTGATTTATTTAAACTAATTAATTAAACCCAATAAAACCAAACCGAACCCAAAACTGAACCAAACCGGACCGGCCGGTCTGCCCGAACCGGCCCAACCCATTAACGGGTCAGATCCGGGTCAGACCCGACCCGCTAACCACCCGAACCGGACCCGCCCGAAACCGAAATCCCCAGACTTCTCTTCTCCCCGACTCCTTCCCTCCCCGACGGCCGTTTCCGCTTCCATAGCCGCCGGCGACTTATCGGTTCGCCTCCTCTACAACCGGCGACCGGCCGTCCGTCGCACCGGTTCCCCTCCCCTTACAGACCGCCTGTCCCTCTTCTTTTCTCTGCCTATAAATCTGCCCCAGCTGCCTCGACGCCGGAACCCGAGCCTTCGCCACCTTCCTCCGGCCGACCTGCCTCAGTCGCCCCTCCTCCAGAACCCTCTCCCCGGTCCTCCGCAGCCCGCAGCTCCTTCCCCTCCTCCGCTCGGAGCCTCAGCCACCCTCGAGCAGCAGCTCCCCTCACCGGACCACCTCCCCGCAGCACCCCACCGTGCCGGACCTCGCCTCCGCTGTCCCCTGCACATCTCCCGCAGGCCGGCTCCTCCGCTCGAGTACGCCTCCACCGACGCTACCACCCTCTCCTGACCCAGCCACCACCCACGTAGCGTAGCCAAGCCGCTCCGGCCACCACCCGACTCCACCGTGCACCTCCCCCTCTTTTCGGCCCCGCTCCCCTCAAACTTCAGTCGTCTTCGACTCGATCCTCCCGCAGTAGCCAGGACACAGCCGCCCTGGTCGGCCCTAGCGTCGTCCACCAAAGCAGACGCCTCCCCGAGCGCCGCCCGGCAACAGCGAGCCGCTCCGCCTACCCCAGCCGTGCCCAGCACCTCTCCGGCGAACCAGAACCCTAGCCCTAGGCCAAGACACGGCTTGGACACGACACAGAGCAGTGTCAAATTGGACACGGACACAGAATTCTTAGATTTTTGAGCCCTGTTCAGGTACTCGTATCTCACTCCTCGCTACCCCAATTTCTTTTCCGTCAGTTGCATTGCGTAGCCTGCATGACCCCCTCGGTGCCAGTACAAACCGCTCGGTGCATCGCGCCCTGTGGTGATCGCGAACCACGATCCAAAAAACAGGAAAACTAACGCCCTGTTTCACCCTGGAACTGAGTACGCCCCGTCAAACAGGATGACTTGGTCGCACGCGGTCTTCACCGATACGTGCGCGTCGTTGATACGGACGTGCGGGATTTCACAGAAGCTGATTCGGATGTGCGTGCACACCGGAATCAGTGCGTATCCGCGGACAACGCCCCATATATGACTTTTTTGTATCTCGCTGTAACTTAGTGTACACACGTCGGATCGAGACGAAACTTGTACCATCGGACTCGTAGCAATACGCTGGTCCTGTGAGCCAAGTTTGGTGCAATTCTGAGAACGTTGACAAAATCGCGTGTCGTGGGCCCCACAGGCTCCACTTGACGGGCGATTTTGAGAATGGCTCATTGGAATCCAATTCTGGAAGTTCCGTTGAGTTCGTATCATCGTTCCTGACCTGTTGACACTAAGTTGGACAGATTTTGAGACCTTTGACCCTGACGTATTTTTCGGTGCAAAGCGACCCACAATTGGATCACGTTTTGCCCCGAAATTATTATTTTTGCCCTTGTCTCCAAATTGGACTCAAGGACAGGCATTTCTATCTGATTAATATTTTCTGGATCTGATGGTGATATTTATTTCAGCAACCGGAGTACTCACTGCAATTTCCACTGAAGTCGGAGCCACAATTGAAGTCGGAACCCCAGGCAAGTGTACCTTGCCAACTTGCAGTTCGGTTATTTATTACTTTGACTTGATTATAAAATTGTTGAACATACTTAACCTAGGACCGGGTGACTTACTTAGCGTCCGATTATAGTCGGGTGCCAACACCGTACGCGGGTTGTGTAAAGTCAAATAGAAATGGATACCGAAACCCTTTGTATTCTCGTACTTGCTTATTCAAGTACGTTATACCCAGGACACTTGACACTATACATGATACAGAATCTTCCTGAGATATTCATGGTGATTCTGTGTAGAATACAGGATTGACATAGACATTATATTATTAGTTCTTATTATGACTTGCTGTATTAGTCTTGATCTTGCGTGTCATGGACATGAGACGTGTGATTACATTGGGTGGGGAGAGACACACAGGCTACAGGCTGATCATATTTATATAAAACCCCTATTATTGCGGTGCTCAAGACTCTAAGTCCAAGCTTGGCCCACTACTTGTTATTACTGCTACCGGCTCCCCGACACAGAGCTTATAGTGGTTTCAGCCTGAATTTTAGTGATGCTCTCATCTTGCATTTCACTTAGCTGGTTATTTAGTATTACCCTATTTACTCATCTATTTTCTGCACTGCATTTATTTTGGCTTGAGCTTTCTTGTACCTTGCTATGTCCCCTGAGGACCTGGATCCGGATTTTGTCCCCAGGTTTAGCAGAGGAGATCCACTCTGAGGTTTACAGGACAGGTGCTTTAGCAGGAGCAGAAGCAGGTTCAGGAGCAGGTACTGGAGCAGAACCAGGAACCGAGGACTAGGTGATTGCCATGAATTTTCTGAGCATATGTTCTTCCATACTCAGTCAGTGATGTTATTTACTTTCTTGTTTAAAGAACAATTGTATCAGACTTGATTATCGGGTTGTTCCCCGATTACATTACTTGTGATTTGATGTTATTGTTGATGATTTATTTTTCTTATGTTGACTTGTTATATTCATTCTGTGGATGAGATTAGTAGACCCTGATAGTTGTAATACAGCTTAAGTATGCCCCGATGGATCCATTAAATTGGGTTTGTCCATCGGGGTGTGCTGCTGGCCATTATCATGCATCCGGTCCCTCGGTATTTTGGGACTGGGGTGTGACATGGTTTTTGTGGTGGCCCATGCAGGTCAACGACTAAATTGTTCAGTTTCAACTTAGGGACCAAACAGGCCTGCAATAAGAATAGGATAACGTTTTTAGGATCTCATCCACTTGTTTGAAAACGTTCTTGATATCTTTATCGGATTCAAATAAAATTCTTGACTTGCATCCTGCCTTGATTCTTGTGTGCTTTTTATAGTTTATTTTGGTTGCAGAATTATGGATCCACAAGCCGACGACGAGACTCATCCAGCAGCACCACAAGATGTTGTGGTTAACCACGAAGATGAAGTGATACTAGTGGATGAAGGTCAAACATCACAACAACTTAGTCCAGCAAGACAGAATGACTCAAGAATCCAGGAAGACGACGTTCCACCATCAACGCAGCTTGCTCCCCCGATGCCTATCGTCCCACAAGGGCAGGCTATGGACGAACAACAAATGTTTCAAATATTCTACGCGATGATGCAAGCCCACCAGAAGGTTCATCAAGAAGATCAGTAAAACCAAGTGGAGAAGTTCATCGACAGATTTAGCTCGGAGTTACGGAGATTAATCAGCTCAAATACAACTACCTTAGAAGAAAATGTTCTTGCTGCAACACGACCCATGGAGTACAACACAAGGATCGAGTCCAGCCAGAAGTGGCCATATGCAACAACACCAGACCAAGCACAACAAGAAAGAGTTGTAAAGCGAACACAGCTGAATCCACCACTTGCACTAGTTCTCCCTACTTGTCACTATTGTGGCAAGGTAGGCCATCTCGCTAAAGAATGCCGACGCAGACTGGGACAATGTCTATCTTGCGAATCCAAAAAGCATTCGGTAAGGGATTGCCCTGAACGTCGAAAGAAAATAGTGATGATTCAACAACCAGCCGCATCAGCACCAGCCGGAGCACCACAGGAAGAAATTGCAATGAAGTCTCAACTGCAACAATCACCAGAAGCATCTCCGCAAGTACTGCCTATCTGTCAAAATTGTCGCAATAGAGGCCACATTGAGAACGAGTGCAGACGTAAATTGGGATTATGCTTAATTTGCGCGTCCAACCAACACTTAGCCAAAGATTGTCCTCAGCATCGAAAGAGAGCACTGATGATAAACAGACAAGCATTACCAGCACCGAGGCCAGCCTCTCCAGTATTGCAACCACCGCCAACGGAAGTTGAAGGAGCTCTACCACCAGCCCTAGGAGAATATCTGCCGAGGTCAACCTTGGCACCACAAGCAGCACTCTTCCAGCAGGCTCAACAGCAGCCAAGGAAATATCTGCAGGGACGAGGACAAGCTCCAGTGATGACTCTGGAAGACGTACAAATTCATGGAGTAGCTTTTACGAGTAAGTTTTATTTCTAGATTTGGTTTAATTCATGCCTGCTGGTTCGTAACCCTAGACTTGACCTGACACTTTTAAATTGCTAATAATTGATAACTTAGTGAAAACCTAAGTAATTTTGAACTTGCTAATAACTTAGAATATTTATAAATGATAACTTAATAAGTTTTAAAGGATAAAACTGGGTTCTAAAACTGTAATTTTTTAGATTTCCTTCATTCGGGAAATTTCATAACTTTTGATACTTAGGAAAATAATTTCCTAGGTGTTACTCTAAACCTTGATTCTCCTTGATTTTGATGTGCTTCGAACAATATTGCAACCGTGTCATCTCTGTTGACCGGTTATTCTTTGATTATGAGGACGCAATCCTCATAAGGGGGTAGATTATAATCCCCCAGATTTTCAAGAATTGATAATTAGAATTTTCCCCAATTTACTATAATTTTCTGATATTTTTCTGGAATTAAAATCAAAGTATTTGGTAATTAAATGATTTTTAAATATTATTAAATAATAATAATATATTATGAAAATAATATTTTATGGTGTAAAATGGAAAATTAGATATAAGATAATTTTCCGAGAATTTATTGGACCCTGGAAGAATTTTTAAAGCCTTAAAAACCATTGATTTATTTAAACTAATTAATTAAACCCAATAAAACCAAACTGAACCCAAAACTGAACCAAACCGGACCGGCCGGTCTGCCCGAACCGGCCCAACCCATTAACAGGTCAGATCTGGGTCAGACCCGACCCGCTAACCACCCGACCCGGACCCGACCGAAACCGAAATCCCCAGACTTCTCTTCTCCCCGACTCCTCCCCTCCCCGGCGGCTGTTTCCGCCGCCATAGCCGCCGACGACTTATCGGTTCGCCTCCTCTGCAACCGGCGACCGGCCGTCCGCCGCACCGGTTCCCCTCCCCTTACTGGCCGCCTGTCCCTCTCCTTTTCTCTCCCTATAAATCCGCCCCAGCTGCCTCGACGCCGGAACCCTAGCCTTCGCCACCCTCCTCCGGCCGACCCGCCTCGTCGCCCCTCCTCCAGAACCCTCTCCCCGGTCCTCCGCAGCCCGCAGCTCCTTCCCCTCATCCGCTCGGAGCCTCAGCCACCCTCGAGCAGCAGCTCCCCTCACCGGACCACCTCTACGCAGCACCTCACCGTGCCGGACCTCGCCTCCGCTGTCCCCTGCACATCTCCCGCAGGCCTGCTCCTCCGCTCGAGCCCGCCTCCGCCGGCGCTGCCACCCTCTCCTGACCCAGCCACCACCCTCGCAGCGCAGCCAGGCCGCTCCGGCCACCACCCGACTCCACCGTGCACCTCCCCCACTTCTCGGCCCCGCTCCCCTCAAACTTCAGCCGTCTTCGACTCGATCCTTCCGCAGCAGCCAGGACACAGCCGCCCTGGTCGGCCCCAGCGTTGTCCACCGAAGCCGACGCCTCCCCGAGCGCCGCCCGACGATAGCGAGCCGCTCCGCCTCCCCCAGCCGTGCCCAGCACCTCTCCGGCGAACCAGAACCCTAGCCCTAGGCCAAGACACGGCCTGGACACGACACAGAGCAGTGTCAAATTGGACACGGACACGGAATTCTCAGATTTTTGAACCCTGTTCAGGTACTCGTATCTTACTCCTTGCTACCCCGATTTCTTTTCCGTCAGTTGCATCGCGTAGCCTGCATGACCCCCTCGGTGCCCGTGCAAACTGCTCGGTGCATCGCGCCCTATGGTGATCGCGAACCGCGATCCAAAAAAAGGAAAACCAACGCCCTGTTTTACCCCAAAACTGAGTACGCCCCGCCAAACGGGACGACTTGGTCGTACGCGATCTTCACCGATATGTGCGCGTCGTTGATAAGGACGTGCGGGATTTCGCAGAAGCTGATTCGGATGTGCGTGCACACCGGAATCAATGCGTATCCGCGGACAACGCCCCTTATCCGACTTTTTTGTATCTCGCTGTAACTTAGTGTACACACGTCGGATCGAGACGAAACTTGCACCATCGGACTCATAGCAATACGCTGGTCCTGTGAGCCAAGTTTGGTTCGATTCTGAGAACGTTGACAAAATTACGTGTCGTGGGCCCCACAGGCTCCACTTGACGGGCAATTTTGAGAACAGCTCATCGGAATTCTATTCTGAAAGTTCCGTTGAGTTAATATCATCATTCCTAACCTGTTGACACTAAGTTGGACAGATTTGGAGACCTTTGACCCTGACGTATTTTTCGGTGCAAAGCGGCCCACAATTGGATCCCATTTTGCCTCAAAATTGTCATTTTTGCCCTTGTCTCTAAATTGGACTCAAGGACAGGCGTTTCTAGCTGATTAATATTTTTGGGATCTGATGGTGATATTTATTTCAGCAACCGGAGTACTCACTATAATTTCCACTGAAGTCGGAGCCACAATTGGAGCCAGAACCCCAGGCTAGTGTACCTTGCCAACTTGCAGTTCGGGTTTTTTATTACTTTGACTTAATTATAAAATTGTTGAACATACTTAACCTAGGACCAGGTGACTTACTTAGCGTCCGATTATAGTCAGGTGCCAACACCGTACGTGGGTTGTGTAAAGTCAAATAGAAATGGATACCGAAACCCTTTGTATTCTCGTACTTGCTTATTCAAGTACGTTATACCCAGGACACTTGACACTATACATGATACAGAATCTTCCTGAGATATTCATGGTAATTTTGTGTAGGATGCAGGATTGACATAGATATTATATTATTAGTTCTTATTATGACTTGCTGCATTAGTCTTGATCTTGCGTGTCATGGACATGAGACGTGTGATTACATTGGGTGGGGAGAGACACACAGGCTACAGGTTGATCATATATATATAAAACCCCTATTATTGCGATGCTCAAGACTCTAAGCCCGAGCTTGGCCCACTACTTGTTATTACTGCTACCGGCTCCCCGACATAGAGCTTGTAGTGGTTTCAGCCTGAGTTTTAGTGATGCTCTCATCTTGCATTTCACTTAGCTGGTTATTTAGTATTATCCTGTTTACTCATCTATTTTTTGTACTGCATTTATTTTGGCTTGAGCTTTCTTGTACCTTGCTATGTCCCCTGAGGACCTGGATCCGGATTATGTCCCCAGGTTTAGCAAAGGAGATCCACTCTGAGGTTTACAGGACAGGTGCTTTAGCAGGAGCAGAAGGAGGTTCAGGAGCAGGTACTGGAGCAGAACCAGGAACCGAGGACTAGGTGATTGCCATGGAATTTTTGAGCATATGTTCTTCCATACTCAGTCAGTGATGTTATTTACTTTCTTGTTTAAAGAACAATTATATCAGACTTGATTATCGGGTTGTTCCCCGATTACATTACTTGTGATTTGATGTTATTGTTGATGATTTATTTTTCTTATGTTGACTTATTATATTCATTCTGTGGATGAGATTAGTAGACCCTGATAGTTGTAATACAGCTTAAGTATGCCCCGATGGATCCATTAAATTGGGTTTGTCCATCGGGGTGTGCTGCTGGCCATTATCACGCATCCGGTCCCTCGGTATTTTGGGACTGGGGCGTGACACCTTCTCCCAGTTCTCCACCGCCACGATCGACTTTCTGTCGTCTCCTCCCCGTCCATCTTGTCACGCCCCAGTCCCAAAATATCGAGGGACCGAATGCGTGATAATGTCCAGCAGCACACACCGATGGACAAACCCAATTTAATTGATCCATCGGGGCATACTTAAGCTGTAAAACAATAGTCAGGGGTCTAAATCTACTAATCTCATCCACAGAAAATGAATATAACAATAGCAACAAAAGGAAATAAAAACATCATCAACAAGTCACAAGTACATAATTCGGGGAACAGGCCCGATACAAGTCTGATGCAACTGTCAAGATACAAAGACAAAGATATCAACAAAAGTACTGAGTATGGAAACAGGATATACTCAGAAAAATATCGTAGAAGTCACTCGACTGCTGGGTTTGGTACTTCTCCAGTGCCTGCTACTGTTCCTGCTTCTGCTCCTGCTAATGCTCCTGTCCTGTATATCTCTGGATCGAACTCTTCTGCTAATCCTGGGGACATAATCCGGATCCAGGTCCTCAGGGGACATAGTAAGGTACAAGAAAGCTCATGCCAAAATAAATACAGTGTAGCAGATAATGAAATAAATAGGGTAAACTATATAACCATCTAGGTAATATGCAAGATAAGAGCAGCACTAGAACTCAGGCTGAAACCACTACAAGCTCTGTGTCGGGGAGCCGGTAGCAGTGATATTATGTGGTTGTCTGGCTCAAAGGGAGACTACGATGCCGGTATAATATATAATCAACCTGTAGTTTATGTGACTCTCTCCACCTAATGTAATCATGCATCTCATGTACACGATGTCTCATGTCCATGCCATACAGGATCATAACTAATGCATCCGGTCATAAACAAAGGAATAAGTCATGAAAATTGTATCCTATACAGAATCACCAAGAATATCTCAGGACGATTCTGTATATCATGAATAGTGTCAGATGTCCTGGGTATAACGTACTTGATAAGGCAAGTACGAGAAGTATAGGGTCTCGGTATCCATCTCTAGATGACTTTACACAACACCGCGTACGGTGTTGGCACCCGACTGTAATCGAAAGCTAAGTAAGTCACACGGTCCTAGGTCAAGCATGTACAACAAGTATATATGTGAAGGAAATAAATAGCAAAAACTGCAGAGATTGGCAAGGTACACTTGCCTGGGTTTTCGGCTCCAATTGTAGTTCTGACTTTCGTAGGATTTGCAGGCAGTACTTCGGTTGCTGAAATAAATATCACCATCAGATCCAGAAAATATCAATCAGCTAGAAACGCCTGTCCTTGAGTCCAATTTGGACACAGGGGCAAAAATGATATTTCAGGGCAAAATGGGGTCCACATGTGGGCCGCTTTACACCGAAAAACATGTCAGGGTCAAAGGTCTCCAAAATAGTCCAACTTAGTGTCAACAGGTCAGGAACGATGATACCAACCCAACAGAACTTCCAGAATTGGATTCCGATGAGCCGTTCTCAAAATTGCCCGTCAAGTGGAGCTTGTGTGGGGCCCACGACACGCGATTTTGTCAACATTCTCAGAATCGAACCAAACTTGGCTCACAGGACCAGCGTATTGCTACGAGTCCAATGGTGCAAGTTTCATCTCGATCCGACATGTGTACACTAAGTTACAGTGAAAATCCAAAAGGTCGGATACGGGGCATTTTCCGCGGATACGCGTTGATTTCGGTGTGCACGCACATCCGAATCGACTTCTGCAAAATCTCGCACGTCCGTAACAATGACGTGCACGTATCGGTGAAGACCGCAAGCGACCAAGTCGTCCTGTTTGGCGGGGCGCACTCAGTTCTGGGGTAAAACAGGGCATTTATTTTTCCTATTTTGGGATCGCGGTTCGCGATCGACACAGGACGCGATGCACCGAGCGGGTTGCACGGGCACCGAGGGGGTCATGCAAGCTACGCGATGCAACTGACGGAAAAGAAATTAGGGTAGCGAGGAGTGATATACGAGTACCTGAACAGGGCTCCGGGAAACCAATTTCTTCGTGTCTGACACATGTTCGACACGTGTGCGAATCCTGTGTCTTCCCTAGGGTTTTAGTTCAGGGGCTTTGTCGGAGCTTCGCCAAAGTCGGGAGGATGCTGG
Source organism: Iris macrosiphon (assembly GCA_036927795.1). Lineage (NCBI taxonomy): Eukaryota > Viridiplantae > Streptophyta > Magnoliopsida > Asparagales > Iridaceae > Iris > Iris macrosiphon. Next base: position 117,058,140 of record JAYESA010000019.1, on the reverse strand, counting down.
CGGCTGCTCGCTGGGGCTGGGTTGAGGCAGGGGAGCTGCTGGCTGGAGGCACGGCACTGCGGTACGCTCCGGGGACGGCGCCGGTGGCTTGGTTGCTGCGAGTTCGTCGAGGAGCTGCTGCTCGAAGGAGGGAGGCTCACTGGAGGCAGCCAGGGGCTGGGTGGCAAGGCGGCGAGAGCTCGGGGAGGTGGCACAGCGGAAAGGGGCTGGAGGCGTTTGGGTCGGTGGACGGCGGGGTCGGGCTGAGCCTAGGGTGGCTGGGCTGAGCTGCGGGTTAGGGGAGACCGGCGGCGAGGAAGACGGAGGAGGAGATGAGAAGCTGGGCCGGAAGAGGGTGGTGGAGTGGTAGGACAGGGGAAGCGGGGTGAGGGAGACGGTGGACGGGGAAGTAGGAGGAGGGGCAGCGGGGCGAGGGCTAAGGGGTCGCACGGGCGGTCACCAACGGTGAGGCTAGGGCACAACCGGAGAAGGGTTTTATAGAGGTGGAGGAGGGAGGTGGCCAGTCGGCCGACGGTTACGGGTAGGGGAGGAGGCGGCCACGGTTACGCTGGGGTAGACGGATCGACGGCCGGCGACGTAACGGCCGGAGGGAGGCGGCGGGTGCTAAAACGGTCGGGAGAAGGAGAGAAAGGTTTCGGGCTATTGGATCCGGGTCGGGTCGGGTTTGACTGACGGCCCGGATCCGACCCAACAAGTTTGAACCTGGTTCACCTAGACCGGGTTCGGTCCGGTTCGGGTCGGTTCAGGCCAAATAAACCGGGTTTATTATGGTTCAACTTGGTTTAATTTATAAAATAGTTTTTAGAGTTTAAAAAATACTTTCGGGGTCCAATAAATTCATGGAAAATTACCCTATGTTTAGTTTTTCATTTTACACCATAAAATATTATTTTTATAATATTTTAATATTATTTATTAATATTTAAAAATTATTTAATATTTAAAAATACCTGAATTAATTACAAAAAATTCACAGAAAATTCCAGAAAATTGTGAAAAATCAAATTTTAAAAATTTTTGAAAATCAGGGGGTTTACAATCTACCCCCCTTAAGAGGATTGCGTCCTCACAATCAAAAAATAACCGGTCAACAGAGATGACACGGTTGCAATTTTTTGAAGCACATCAACATCAAGAGGAATCAAGGTTGAGAGTAACACCTAGAAAAAATTATTTCCCTAAGCATTAAAAGTTATGAAATTTCCCGGATGAAGAAAATTTAGAAAATTACAGTTTTTAGAAAACCAGTTTTATCCTTTAAAAACTTATCAGTTTAACATTTATAAATATTCTAAGTTATTTATCAAGTTCAAAATTACTAGGTTATCACTAGATTATCTATTATTAGCAAGTTAAAACTATCAGGTTAAGTCTAGGGTCACGAACCAAGGCACGAACTAAAGTAATGCTAGACGAGAAAACTATAAAAACTTACGCGCCTTAGCTAATCTATGAGTCTGCACGTTCTTCAAGGTCATCGTCAGAGTTTGTTCGCGTCCTTGTAGTCGATTCCTCTGCTGCTGTTGAGCCTGCTGGAAGAGTAGTGCCTGGGGTATCAAAGGTGGCCTCGGCTGATATCCTCCTGGAGCTGGTGGTAGGACTTCTTGAACTTTCATTTGTGGTGCTCCCAACGCTGGATAGGTTGGCCTTGGTACTGGTAACGCTTGTTGGTTTGCCCTTGGTGCTACTTCTCTACGCTCAGGGCATTCCCTCAATAAATGCTGACTGGATCCGCAAGCTAAACATAATCTCATTTTTCGTCTGTACTTGTTCTCTATATGACCTCGCCTGTGACAATATGGACAGACAGGTATTGCCTGTGGAGATGCTTCTGGTGGCTTGTGCATGTGAGATCTTTTTGCAACTTCTTCTTGTGGTGCTCCGGCTGGTGTTGATGTGGATGGCCGCTTCAGACTGGTCTCTCTCCTGATGATGCGCTCCATGCGTCGGGCTGCAGCAAGGACGTCCGGGTATGATGTAGGAGCAACGGATCCAATTAGTTTCTGCAGCTCAATATTTAGTCCGTCGAAGAACTTCTCAGCCTTCTCTTCTTCTGTCGGAATCAAGGTTGGGGCGAAGCGACTTAGACGAATGAACTCTGCGTTGTATTCTTCCACTGTCATACTGCTCTGAGTGGGGCGATTGAACTTGTCCCGAAGTTCTGATCGAGCGATAGCCGGAATGTACATCTCCTGAAAGATCTGGAGAACTCTTCCCAAGTGACTCGGTCTGGTCCGAGCCGTGTCTCCTCAGATAGCCACCAGTAATGAGCATTGTCCGTCAACTGCATTCTGACGGCAGTCATCCAACGTTCTCGTGGAATCTTAGCTGCTTCTAATTGATGTTGAGTATTGGTGAGCCATTCATGAACTTCTGTGGGCTCCTCTTTGCCTGAGAAGGTACGAGGCTTCAGCTGGCGGAAGTTAAAAATAGAACCCGTCGTTGGCCGTCGTACTGGTAGATCTGCCAGCTCTAGTACGGTTACTAGGCTGCGACTCAAAGCCTCTTGTTGAGCTTGCATTATTGCATAGATCATTTGAAACATCTGCTGCCCGTCCATGGCCTGCCCTGGTGGAATTACGGGCATTGGTGGAGTAAATTGCGTCGATGGGAGAATGTCATCTTGCTGAACTCTCGGGGTATGCTGATTCACTTGACTGCATTATTGTGAGGATTGATCTTCGTCAACTGGTGTTACTTCATCTTCGTTGGATACCACAGCATATCTGGTGATATTGCAGGAGTCTCGTCGTTTGCTTGTGAATCCAGAACTCTGTAACCAAAATAAACAATAAGAGGCGTACAGGAATCAAGGCAGGATGCAATTCAAGAAATTGATTCGAATCCGATATAGATATCAAGAACGTTTCAAGCAAGTGGATGAGATCCTAAAATTATTTTCTATTCTATATTGCAGGCCTGTTCGTTCCCTAAGTTGAAATCGAACAATTTATTCGTTGACCTGCATGGGCCACCACAAAAACTATGTCACGCCCCAGTCCCAAAATATCGAGGGACCGGATACGTGATAATGGCCAGCAGCACACACCGATGGACAAACCCAATTTAATGGATCCATCGGGGCATACTTAAGCTGTAAAATAATAGTCAGGGGTCTAAATCTACTAATCTCATCCATAAAAAATGAATATAACAATAGCAACAAAAGGAAATAAAAAGATTATCCACAAGTCACAAGTACATAATTCGGGGAACAAGCCCGATACAAGTCTGATACAACTGTCAAGATACAAAGACAAAGATATCAACAAAAGTACTGAGTATGGAAACAGGATATACTCAGAAAAATACCGTAGAAGTCACTGGACTGCTGGGTCTGGTACTTCTCCAGTGCCTGCTACTGTTTCTGCTTCTGCTCCTGCTAATGCTCCTGTCCTGTATATCTCTGGGTCGAACTCTTCTTCTAATCCTTGGGACATAATCCGGATCCAGGTCCTCAGGGGACATAGCAAGGTACAAGAAAGCTCATGCCAAAATAAATACAGTGTAGCAGATAATAAAATAAATAGGGTGAACTATATAACCATCTAGGTGATATGCAAGATGAGAGCAGCACTAGAACTCAGGCTGAAACCACTACAAGCTCTGTGTCGGGGAGCCGGTAGCAGTGATATCATGTGGTTTTCTAGCTCAAAGGGAGACTACGACGCTGGCATAATATATAATCAACCTGTAGTTTGTGTGACTCTCCCCACCCAATGTAATCATGCATCTCATGTCCACGACGTCTCATGTCCATGCCATACAGGATCATAACTAATGCATCCGGTCATAAACAAAGGAATAAGTCATAAAAACTGTATCCTATACAGAATTACCAAGAATATCTCAGGACGATTCTGTATCATAAATAGTGTCAGGTGTCCTGGGTATAACGTACTTGATAAGGCAAGTACGAGAAGTATAGGGTCTCGGTATCCATCTCTAGATGACTTTACACAACACCGCGTACGGTGTTGGCACCCGACTGTAATCGAAAGCTAAGTAAGTCACACGGTCCTAGGTCAAGCATGTACAACAAGTATATATGTGAAGGAAATAAATAGCAAAAACTGCAGAGATTGGCAAGGTACACTTGCCTGGGTTTTCGGCTCCAATTGTAGTTCTGACTTTCGTAGGATTTGCAGGCAGTACTTCGGTTGCTGAAATAAATATCACCATCAGATCCAGAAAATATCAATCAGCTAGAAACGCCTGTCCTTGAGTCCAATTTGGACACAGGGGCAAAAATGATATTTCAGGGCAAAATGGGGTCCACATGTGGGCCGCTTTACACCGAAAAACATGTCAGGGTCAAAGGTCTCCAAAATAGTCCAACTTTATGTCAACAGGTCAGGAACGATGATACGAACCCAACTAAACTTTCAGAATTGGATTCCGATGAGCCGTTCTCAAGATGATCGCCCGTCAAATGGAGCCTATGGGGCCCACGACATACGATTTTGTCAATATTCTCAGAATTGAACCAAACTTGGATCACAGGACCAGCGTATTGCTACGAGTCCAATGGCGCAAGTTTTGTCTCGATCCGACGTGTGTACACTAAGTTACAGTAAAAATTAGAAAGGTCGGATACGGGACGTTATCTGCGGATACGCATTGATTTCGGTGTGCACGCACATCCGAATCGATTTTTGCGAAATATCGCACGTCCGTATCAACGACGCGCACGTATCGGTGAAGTCCGCAAGCGACCAAGTCATCCTGTTTGGCGGGACACACTCAGTTCCGGGGTGAAATAGGGCGTATATTTTTCCTATTTTTTAGATCGCGGTTCACGATCGACACAGGACGCAATGCACCGAGCGGGTTACACAGACACCAAGGGGGTCATGCAGGCTACGCGATGCAACTGACGGAAAAGAAATCGGGGTAGCGAGTTGTGATATACGAGTACCTGAACAGGGCTCCGGGAAACCAATTTCTTCGTGTCCGACACGTGTGCGAATCCTGTGTCCTCCCTAGGGTTTCAGTTGAGGGGCTTTGCCGAAACTTCGCCGGAGTCGGGAGGATGCTGGCGGCTGCTCGCTGGGGCTGGGTCGAGGCAGGGGAGCTGCTGGCCGGAGGCACGGCGCAGCGGGACGCTCCGGGGACGGTGCCGGTGGCTTGGTTGCTGCGAGTTCGTCGAGGAGCTGCTGCTCGAATGAGGGAGGCTCACTGGAGGCGGCCAGGGGCTGGGCGGCAAGGCGGCGAGAGCTCGTGGAGGTGGCACAGCGGAAAGGGGCTGGAGGTGTTTGGGTCGGTAGACGGCGGGGTCAGGCTGAGCCTAGGGTGGCTGGGCGGAGCTGCGGGTTAGGAGAGACCGGCGGCGAGGAAGACGGAGAAGGAGATGAGGAGCTGGGCCGGGAGAGGGTGGTGGAGTAGGAGGCCAGGGGAAGCGGGGTGAGGGAGACGGTGGACGGGGAAGTAGGAGGAGGGGCAGCGGGGCGAGGGCTGAGGGGTCGCACGAGCGGTCACCGGCGGTGAGGCTAGGGCACAACCGGAGAAGGGTTTTATAGAGGTGGAGGAGGGAGGTGGCCAGTCGGCCGACGGTTACGGGTAGGGGAGGAGGCGGCCACGGTTACGCTGGGGAAGACGGATCGACGGCCGGTGGCGTAACGGCCGGAGGGAGGCGGCGGGTGCTGAAACGGTCGGGAGAAGGAGAGAAAGGTTTCGAGCTATTGGATCCGGGTCGGGTCGGGTTTGACTGACGGCCCGGATCCGACCTAACAAGTTTGAACCCGGTTGACCTAGACCGGGTTCGGTCCGGTTCGGGTCGGTTCAGGCCAAATAAACCGGATTTATTATGGTTCAACTTGGTTTAATTTATAAAATAGTTTTTAGAGTTTAAAAAATACTTCCGGGGTCCAATAAATTCTCGGAAAATTATCCTATGTTTAGTTTTTTATTTTACACCATAAAATATGATTTTTATAATATTTTAATATTATTTATTAACATTTAAAAATTATTTAATATTTAAAAATACCTGAATTAATTACAGAAAATTCCCAAAAAATTCTAGAAAATTGTAAAAAATTAAATTTTAAAAATTCTTGAAAATCAGGGGGTTTACACATCTCGACCCCGAGCAACTCCAGCATCGTCTCCGCGTTCCCCAACTGTACCGCAGCCGAGCCTCCACCACAACTCTACCTCAAACTCCCTCTTCCCCGACTCGAACGAACCTGAGCCATTGTGCTCCGCCGGCCCTGACTCTCCGGACCATCGCCATTATCACCTCGATCGCATGCATCTTCTTCCAGCTGAGCTCCCCCGCTTTCTTTGGCGAGAAGCTCGATCACCATCACCTTCCTCCTCCCCCGTAGCTCAAGTCGTCCCCACCACCAGCACCTTAACGTTTACCCACCGACCTCAGTGGAGCTTTCCCTCCTCCGCTGCATGAACCACCACTACTACCACCTTCCAATCATCACCACACCACCAACAGCACCACGAACTCCTCCCTGCTCCTCCTTGGCCGGACCTCCCCTGGCCGGAGTAGCATCACCACCCCCTCATCATCATCATTAACCTATCATCATCATCATCATCATCAAACTATCATCATCATCATCATCAACCCCATCATTATTATTATCCACCCATCATCCTCATGACCATCATCCTAATCATCATCCTCGTCATCACCATCGTCCACATCATCGTCCTCATTATCACCATTATCCATATCATCATTCTCGTCATCACCATCATCCCAATCATCGTCCTCGTCATCACCATCCTCCACATCATCATCCTCATTATCACCATCATCCACATCATCATCCTTGTCATCACCATCATCCCCATTATTATCTGCATTATCACCATCACCCTATCATCATTATCACTATCACGTAATCATCATCATAATCATTACTACTATCACCCTAATCATTGACCTAATTGCCACCCTAGACATAATTATCAATATCACCTTAATCCTTATCATCATCATCTTCATTATCCTCGTCATCGTGGATCCGTCACCCTCGTTGAAGATAACTTGAAGTAGTTATCCCTGATTCTCGTGCCTGTGTATGCTAACCAGAGGATATTAGATAGATTCTATATGACTTTCGGAGTCGAATATTGGGACAGCATAGCTTCTTGCCAGGCAAGTATACCTTGCCTTGTTGTACTATTTAAATTTAGTTATTATTTTAGTTGAATGTTATTGTTTGAGATTATATAACTGTACGTGTCCGAGAAGACTCGGGTGCAGTCAACGCAGGCATTGACGTTAAGGCTTATGTCTGACCTAGTGTCTAGTGGACCCACCTAAAGTTGTAGAGTTATCAATATGACTCCCCAGGCCTTGACACGTATTATTACACATTACAGAGTGAGTTCATGTAGGGACGCATGCTTCATGACTGACTGGCCATCAATATGAGCAGTACGTGTGACGGTATTTAGCTTAGTTATTTATTTCTGTAGTGACATGCATTATAGTATAAAATATCTACGTCATGTTCGCGATTTGGGCATTGACATTGGGCGGAAAAGACAATTAGTAGGCGTATAGGATAGATATTTGGTTGTCGTAGTTTCAGAGTAAACTGCGGAGCCGCGAGCCTCAGTGCTACCCGGTTATGGGCCAGTGTTACCAGGTTATGGCCTCAATATTACCCGGTTATGGGCGTATATGCTTGTCAATACATCCGACAGAGGTTACTAGTGCGCGCTATCATGATCGGTGATGTAGTCAGCATACTCCTGGCATCCAGTTTACAACTAATGCCAGATACTTAGCCTCTGGCTCGATGCTATACTTTATACCTTTTACCTACCCAAACGTACCAAGGTTGTCTTCAAAGTGCATTTCACTTAGATGGTTAGTTCACCCTTGAGTTTTCACAGTATTTACTTTATGGCATGCTTCTATGTATCTTGTTATGTCCCTCTGAGGATCTAGTCTATTTCCCGTTGTAGATGTTCATGAATATTCGCAAGAGCGCAGATTCGGACTGGCTACTTATATTTTGAGGAGGTTTTCTCTTTGAGTCTCAGTGATTGTTAGTTGTTGTACTTATATTATGTTTGCTTTTATATTCTAGTTTGGTAGTGGATTTGTTTCCACCCGACTATCATCATTAGATACTTTATATTAAGATCTAGTTTTATAGATATTGGTTATTTATTTCTATTTGATTTTCGTGGATGAGATTTAAATTATACCCTGTAACTTATGATATATTTACCACTTATGAATTATTGTTCATTATATAGCGTACGCATGTGTTATGGTTTCCATATATTGGAGTTGCCATATACATGCTAATGCATGCTTAAGTATCCTAGTCCTACCTATTTTGGGACTGGGGCATGACAGTAACTCTCCGATCCTCGTAAATATCATTAACCAGGATAATGCCTCCCTCGGTCATTATCTTACAAGTCCTAAGCAAAGACTCAGCTACCAAACCATGCTTTAGAGCAAAAGAAACAGATACAAAACTATGGTGAAGTACTACTATCAAACAAAGCTAAAGCTAAAATAGAATCAAGAAAAATATAACCTGTGATGACATCTCTGGTGGGTTCATCCTCCTCGACGATAATAGCAAATGATCGTCCCTGATGTGCACCTCCCTGCTGCTGATGTTGGACAAAATGATATTGCTCCATCGGAAGTGGTCCCCTTGGCTGTACTGTAGATGGTCTCGTCTGTGTCCTCGGAGCTAAAGCTACTCCCTGAACTATACGATAAGGATTGGACGGATACTCCCTCAGTTGATGTCCTTCAGTACCATAATACAAACAAACTCCCAACCTCTTCCTGCAGACTTCCCAGATATGGTCAGGCTTCTTGTAGAAGTGGCAGAAAGATTGCTGTAACGGTCTGTGCTGCTATGGTGCCTGGTAAAAAGGTGTCCTAGTTAGAGTCTGGTGCTGTTGTGGCTGCTGGAAAGGCCTGGACTAAAAATAAGGACGTTTAGCAAATACTGCACTACCGTTGGCCCCCAGAAAAGAATCATGGTCTCTCTTGGGCTTAAAACCCAACTCCCGCTCAACCTTGCGTGCCTTCGCAAGTTTCTCCGAGTATGTCTCATAAAAAGGCGGAATAAGGATCTTCACTTTCCAGTTTAGACCCTCACAGAAATGAATAGCCCGAACCTCCGGCTCTCTCACCAGATACTCTATAAATTGGCTCAACCTTTCGAACTTTGCAGCATACTCCTCCATAGACATGCTCCCCTGAATGAGACTCTCGAACTGCCTTCCCAAGTCTAGACTGTCTGTCTGAGCGAAGAACTTCTTCTGGAAAAGGTCCTTGAATACCTTCCAAGACTGTCATGCGTCAAGCAGAACCAACTCGTTCCTGAACCAAGTATGAGCAACGTCGAACACTTAAAGTCCTACCGCCTTAACCTTTAGATCCTCAGAAAGATGGGATGCCCTCATAAGATGATCAATGTCCTCGAGCCAATCATCAGCATAGACGATGCCCTCCGTCCCCTTGAAGACCTTAGGCTCCAGCTTCTTGATATCCTGAATGTTGCCTGGCTGAAGCTGAGCAACCTGAGGAACATCCTGTTGCTGGACCAGAATTCCTTTCTCAAATACGGCACGAGCAAGCTGATGAGCACTCTCGATGCCCTGCAGTAGAATGTTGGTCTATCTCTGATGTGCCTCTGACTGAGCCCTCTGTTCCTCGAGCATCTCATAAAACAGTGTAAACGTCTGTGTTGCCTCTACTGGCACATGAGGTAGAGGTAGAAGTCCCTCAGATACAGCTGGTATAGTCCTCTGAGTAGGTGGTGGACCTTCGAAAGTAGCTGACACTCCAATCACTGGAGAAGTGACTGATGCAGACCTCAGGGTTTTGCAGACCTCTCAGAAACTGCTCTCCCCTGCTGCGATCTAGTCTTAGGCGGCATCCTAAGACAAGCAAAAGAAAGAATCAATAGGGCACATGATGTAAGACACTCAAGGAAAGAATAGTTTAAGAGATCAAGTACCAATATCAAAGAAGAATAGTTGAATCAAAAAGAATTTTCCTACATGTGATTGAGTATCTCAGCCTATATCCTATATCCTATCGTAGGCTTGCAGTAGTACAACTAAATTGTCGTACTACCATGATATCACATAACTTTCGAAACCTGGCCTGCATGGGCCACCACTAAAAATGTGTCATGACCCGCACTCGGTGTAAGGGTACAAGTCGGGAACAACGCCCGGCCTACGCCACAGAATCGATGGTAGAACACTGTCTGGGTAGTCTATCTATCAATATAATAAACCAGCAACAATAACAATATACTCAATCACAGATCTAAGATGGAACAAGCACGAATATGATAAAGAATAGAATAGTCACATACAACTCATGAGTCTAACATAATACATCAATGAGTCTGAAAGAATACTAACAAATAAGTTGGAGACAAATCCAGTACAAGAAATACTGTGAAGTCACTACACTCGAGTCATCTGTCTCAGTCGGGATAAGTCCCTCCTGAACTTGGGTCTTAGACTCTAAACCCATAACATCCTGGGGTCCATAATGTATAGGGTACCAGTCCTCTGTGTCATCTGGGAAAAATATATCCAGTCAAGAAAAGAGCAGAGTACATCTCTAACAGCACTTCTAATAAATGATAAAAATTATATAATAGTAAATAGATGTGAATATATAAGATATACAATAGACACAAGAGATACACAATAAGGAAATACTAAAATAAATACAAGAATGAATAATATGACAATGAACAAGAATACTAATGTCTAAGTGTGTGAGTACTAGTTTTAACATGTGATGGGTTTGAAAACTTGCACAAGAGTATAATGGCCTGGCTGATCATACGTGTGGTGTATGATCAATACTCACAAGGAACAAGACATGCACAAGGAGGGTATGATCACATATCTACACTAAAATACTCTCCACCTCCGACGTGTATAAAAGATCCAACAATGGTATGCTATGGCACGGGATTCTCTAGGAAGGTAGCAAATCTTCCCGAAAATCAGTGTCTGTACATGCACAAGATAATCAATGAAATAAGACTTGCACAAGATACACCATATACAAGGAATAACATCTTATGACGAGATTCAGATATATCAATCCGTGAAACCATCGTGTCAAGAAATATGAATATCTACACTTGATACAATGAACATAAAGGATATCATAAAAGAGAAACTATCAGAAAATATACTCGCCTAAAGTCTAATGAATAGCCTTATAGATGTCTGATACGGTGCCTCGAAGACATATATATAGAATATACATCAATACAAGGTTTCGGAAAGAAAATAAATTAAACTAGTCAACTTCTAGGTCAACAAGTCAATTCTAAGTCAAAAGTTAAACTAAGTCAACTCTAAGGTCACCTATGGTCAACTGACTAATTCTAGGTTACAAAAGTCTACACAAAAATATTGGGTTTAAATACTAAAGTCTAAGTCATAAAAACCCATATCTTAAATGCTAGGATACCGTATCTCCGGATACGTAAATCCATAGGTAAAATATCACATACAAATGCCAAAACAATATTATTATAACTTTTCAAAGACAACATCAAAATGGTATATTAGTTTTGAACCAACTTGGTATCACAACATAAAACCATAATCTTGATACCCCAAACCTAATACCTTAGATATTCCCAATTACCTTGGTATTTACCTTAGTATCTCAAGGTAATACCACAAACTTGTTTATACTAACTACCCTTAATATACATATGTTATACGATTTATACTTATACTACAATAAAATTAGTAATTAAGAATACATTTACTTATATAATAAATACCAATATATATATATAAGTATTTATATATAAATTTGTCAACTATCACTAAAAATAGTCTCAAAAACTCTGATACTCTGATACGCTGCCCCTTTAGTGACAGTTCTGCCCGTTGCTAAATTTGATGTCGTTGCTGCTGTTGACTGTTCCTGCTACTACTGCTGCTTTGGTGACGGATTACGGTTGTCGCTAAACTGCTGTCGCCGCTGCTACTAAACGTTTTTGCTGCTGCTGCTGCTGCTACTTTGGCGACGGCTGCGGCTGTCGCCTTTGTTGCTGTTGCTGTTGCTGCTACAGCAGCTGCTGCTGTGTTATTACGATGCGGCTGTTGTCGCCTTTGCTGCTGTCGCTAAAAAATATTATATATATATATATATATATATATATATATATATATATATATATATATATATATATATATATATATATATATATATATATATACATACCACTATATAATATATACTTATATCTATAATTATTAATACATGTAATTACTACATGTAAATATACATACACTCTTACCCCTCACATACACATATATATGTAGTAACATATGTATATACATAACACCATATTTAATTACATATACATATAGCTTATACATATAGGATATATATATATACACAATATTACATATTACCATATAGTATCATATATATAAATAGCTATCATCAAAATAAAATATGTACATAATAAATACATGGTACCATACACACATACATAGTATTATGTATATATATAACTATATATATATGTTTACCTATACATAATCATACAATAATATGTCACACACATATATAAATAGGACTATAACAACATATAAATATCTATTGAACATATGCATATCTATACATACTAATAAAAATAATTTTACTTACAATTAGAAGATCTAAGACACAATATTATATAAATATAATTACACAACAATATATATATATATATATATATATATATATATATAATTTTACATCACAATAACAAGAGAAATAGATCTATAATTTAGATTACACAACCACATGGATCGTATCACCCTGTATCCCACTAGATCTAGGATACGCTTGTGACACGAGTCCACACATCCAAACGTACCCTGAAGGACACAAATAAGTCATATATATTATTTATGAACAATACGAAGAGTCAAATATAATCTGCATGTCCGTGTCAAAATGTGACATGTACAAAGTCCCGTGTCGGAGAAAAAACTCTAAATAAACATGTATCACCAAATTATTGGAATACGACCTATACGTACCCAATTATGAATACGACACTGGTCCCAAACACACAAGCATATGCCAAATTGATCTATAGGACCAATTAACACACACAACAATTGTCAATCTCGGAATTCTCCTAAAATTGATACAAAAAGTACCATAACTTTCTTAATAGGCCTCATATAAACACAAAACCAAATCCTATGGTTAGCCTATGCATATCAGTTGATTTTCTATAGTTAAATCTCAGATTTAGAACCTAAATTAAGAGAAAAAACTAAATTGTACCTATTGGGAGATGGATTCCCAATTAAACCTCCAAATGTGATGAAATTAGCCTCTAACTTGAAAATCCTTGCTCCTCTTTGTAGATCCTTGCTTCTTCCTTCTAGATTCTTGCTCTACTAGCCTCCAATGGTAATTTGGAAAGGAATTTAGATAAAATTTGGTAGAGAAATAAAGTGGGAATGAAGGAATTTGGTTGAAGAAATTTCTAGATCTAGTTTCCAAATGAAAATAGTAGAGAGAAATTATTTTCCCATCTCTATATAGGTCGGCCCCCCTTTCTCCTTCCTCAAGCTACCATAAATTGTCCAATATATCCCTTGGGGCCTCTCATGAAAAAATAATTAAGAAGAGAAGCTTCTACTCTAAAGGTTTAATTAATTTAATCTATCTCCTTAACAATGGGCTTACTAAATTGGCTAAATTCTAACAATTAATTCATGTTGGTCCATGGGTCTAAACTAAACTAGTTAAGACCACTAACACAAGTCCAAAATAAATAACTAACATCTAACAATAATTAAATAATACAACAAATAATTATTATTATGCATAATATTTAATTAATTATAAAATTACTATAATACCCTTTTTTAGAAATATGGTAGTGACAGCGGGGCATAGTTTCGATCTAGATAATTATGATGCAGCTGAGAAGGCACCAAATGCTGATGCTACAAAATTTATGGAGTTATTGGAGAATGCAAGAACTCTATTATATCCTGGTTGTGAGGATCATTCACCGTTGGAGGTGGTTAAAAAATTGTTGAGCATCAAGTATGATTTTAACATGTCGCAAGAATGCTATAACAGATTAATGGAGTTGATTATAGGGATCTTAATGGCGGGTGCTAAGTTACCTAAATACTTACCTGTCTAAGAGGATGGTGATTTCTTTGGATATGATACAAAAAATTGATTCATGTCGCAATGGGTGCATATTGTACTACAAAACGACAAGGATAAAGACATGTATAGATTTTGTGTTGCTGATCGCTACAAGGCAACTGGTATAGGAAGGCCTGCCGTTGTAAGAAAGTTGACCGATTTGATGCACTACTTAATTTTGATATCATGGTTGTAGAGGTTGTTTATGGTAAAGAAAACTACCGAAAATATGACTTGGCACATGTGATAACAGATTGAAGGAGTATTGGATCACCCATCGGATGAAGAAGCATGGAAGCACTTCGATCGAGAGTATCCCAATTTTTTCTCAGATCTGCATAATATAAGATTTGGGCTCTTCTCCAACTATTTTATTCCCATTCAGACTTTCGGGCTACCAGTATTCGTGTTGTCCGGTTATAGTCACTCCGTACAACTTACAACATTGGATGTGCATGAAGACTCCGTATATGTTCTTAACAATCATCATCCCGGGTCTAAATAATCCGAAGAGGAACATCGATGTGTACTTATAACCGTTTATAGATGACTTGAATCAGTTATGGGAAGTAGATGCCAACACATACAATGTTTCTATAAAACAGAATTTTCAGATGAAGGCAACACTTATATGGACCATCAATAATTTTCTAACATATGGCATATTATCTGGATGGAGAAATCATGGTCATTTCTCATGTCCATATTGCATGGAACGCATAAATGCTTTCTATTTGAGGGATGGAGAAAAATTGTACTTCTTCGATTATCATCAATAATTTCTTCCGTCGGATCATCCGTTCCTAAGGAATATGAATGCTTTTTGTATTGGCACTGTAGAGAAGAAAATTCTACCTCCATGGTTGTTGGGAGACACGATATGGAAAGAGGTTAAAGATTTACCAAGTGCTATCGAAGAGCCTACTAATGGGTGCAAGTGTCATAGATTTTGTTGCACTCATTACTGGACGAAGAGAAGCATATTATAGGACCTACCATATTGGAGCACTAATATGATCTAACATAACTATGATATCATGTATATCGAGAAGAATGTATTTGACAACTTAATTTATACTGTGATGGACATAAAGGGGAAGACGAAAACAATCCCAAGGATAGGTTAGACTTGGAAGAAATATGCAGACGTACTACGTTGTATTTGATAGAAGAAGGGAATGGAAAGTATAAGCAGCCTAAGGCAATTTTCTCACTAGACAAGGAGGATAAATAGAGACTTTATAGGTGGATTCAGGGGCTAAAATTTCCATACGGGTATGTATCAAATTTGAGAAGATACGTCGACCCGAAGGAGAATAAAATAATGGTTATGAAGAGCCATGAGTGTCAAATATAGATGGAGAGGTTAATTCCGATTGCATTTCGAGAATTTTTACCGTAGGCAGTTTGGGATCTATTGACAAAGCTTAGCATATTCTTTAGAGATCTTTATTCTACTAAGTTGCTCGTCAATCATCTAGTAAAGTAAGAGTAGGACATTACGATAACACTCTGCAAGCTCGAGACGGTGTTCCCTCCTGGATTATTCGAGTCCATAGAATATTTGCTAATTTATCTTTCCTAAAGAGTCCATGTCGGTGTACCTGTAGGTTATCGGTGGATGTATTCGTTCGAACGGTAGTTGAACCACCTAAAGAGAAAGGTAAAAAATAAGGTACAGGTCGAGGGTTATATTTGTGAAGCATATGTTCTTGAGGAGATTATAAACTTTTGTTCCATGTATTTAAAGTCTCATGTTGTTACTAATCAAACGAGAGCCCCGAGAAACAACGATAGTACCGGGAATGTAATGATGCAATACTGAATGCATTCAGAAAGCCTTCGAGAAAAAATAAGAAGAGATTTATGAATGGCGATGAGCTAAAAGCCGCTAAGTTGTATATATTACTCAACTGCGATGAGGATGAAGTGGAGAAGCTTGAGGGGTATATAATTAATATATCTACATTCAAGTCATCTCAATATAATAGTATACGTTATTATTATTATACTAATTGGCTAATGTTTTATTGTTTTTTAGCACATTTAATGATGAGGTAAGGTCGAGTAGACCATACATAACAAATGAAGAAGTAGAGTAAGAAATGAGACGTTATTTTTCTTCTTGGTTGAGTGCATATCTAAGGAGTTTGATAATTACTTTTTTTATATGTATTTTATAAAATAATTAACGAAACATTGAACTTAATTTATTATCTTATGGTATTCAGGTCGATCGTCCAGACCAATACTTAAGAATGAATCTATTAGAAATCTAGCTAAGGTACCAATTAAGCTGTCAAAATCTGGCCATGCTATTATGTAAATGGATTTATGTTTAAGTCAACAACTGTATCGATCAGAGACAACTTCTTAGATCTTTATTCCACAAAAAATAACTATTTGTGTATTAAATCTTTGAACTACAAAGATGTCAAATCAGGTAATGATTTTTATAGCATCTTATGGAAGATTGTGGAGTTCATATATAATTATGGAACAAAGCCTACTAATATCGTGTTATTCAATTATGATTGGTTTGATCCGACCTAAGATCAATAATAGAAAAGAGACAAGCATGGTCTTATGGATAAAAACTACCGAAGTCGATATCAAGGCTACGAACCATTTATCTTATCAAGTCAGGCTCAGTTCATATACTTCACAACTTATCCAAAACGAGAAACAACGAGATCGGACTGGTGGGCAGTATGCAAGAACGAAGCTATAAATACCTTTCACGTTGACAAAATAGCTTATAAGTTGGATAAGCTTCCTCTTGTAGCAAATATTGTAAAAAGTTTCTCATAACATATCTATTCGTGTAGAAGAGTTATAATTATTCGAAGATAAAGACAAAGTAGATGAAAGTAAAGATGAGGAGGAAGAGGAAGATGAGGATGAGGATGAGGAAAAAGAAAAAATAAATTTTCAGAAGAGAATTGAAAATAAAATAAAATCCATTTAATCCTGTAATATGGATTATATTTTTACTATAGAATATCACATATATTTAGACTTGTGACATGTACTGTATTTTAGCTGTGAAATATAAAATCTGAAACTACATATAACATGTACATTCCAAATAATATATCAAGATATATGTATGGATACATATATTTATATTTGTTATAAATTATATTATTTGTTTCCATCTATCTTATCAGATGATACCCATGACCTGAGCACGTCGCTTGAGAGAGGCACCTCCTACTGTTATGGAGGAAGTGGTACTTCCTACTATTAAGGAGGAAGTGGCTGATAAGGAGGAAGTGACACCTCCTACTGTTAAGAAGGAACTGCTTCCTCCTACTGGTAAGGAGGAAGTGGCTATTAAGGAGGAAATGGATGTTAAGAAGGAAGTGGTACATCTTACTATTCATACTCGAGGTGTTCCAGTTAGGCAGGCACCATCTCTGAGGGGGAATTCTAGTCACCCAATACCTATAGCGGAGATTGATCACCTAAACGCTGCTTATGCGGAGTATCTGAGGGACAGGGTTCTACCCCAGCGTAAAGTTATATTATAAAACTTTTTTCTTGATTTGTCTTCGGTAGACTTAATGTTGTATTATCTTTATGGATTATACTTCATAGATATCACGACCCGCACCCACTTTTCGGATACGAGTATGTGGCCAAGCCTAGCCTACACCGCAGCATCGGCGGTAGTATGCTGTCTGATAACAATGGTCCATCAATCCAAATAGATAATATTTATTCATAAATACAAATCTATTGCTCATTCATAATATTTATATAGTTTTACAAGATTCTCAACTTATAATTAAATCATAACTCGGGAACAAATTCGCTAAACATCAAATCCAAAGAAGTTGCTAAACTATCTAAATTCTAATATTGACCTCTAAAAGTATCTCGATCTCCAATAAAATCTAATGAGCATGATAGCAAGTCACCTAAAAATGTTGATCCAGTTAGGATGGAACGAGTACAACCCAATAGCAGTTCTAGTTTATTAACAAGTACTATAAACAATAAATAGTTATGAAATACTTAATGAGCATATAATAATAGAATATGGTACTTTATAAAGAAACAGTTAAATAAATAATAAAAGACAAGAAAGAAGAACAAAGAAGCATGTAAAGATAGACAGTTATGTGAACTAGAAAATCTGTTATACAAGTGTACAATCAGCAAGTATAGATTAATCCAGAATGACTGTATCTAACTACTGTTTTGAAATACCAAGTTGACATGTAAACGACTAGGAGATAATATCCGACAAACCACACGTGTCGTGTGTGGCTGCTTTTATTCCAATAGGACCATAGGATAGAAAGGGAATATTCACGCATCTCCTAGGAATTTTATCGTCCAACTAGTACTTATGGATTCAAGTCCAGACACGAATTATCTCAATAGTCCAGAAGATGTCAACCGGCCAAAAAATATATTAGTCTAGTAATTCATTAGTCCAAAAAAAGTTAATAGCCCTAAAAATATTTATATCATGAAAATGAATCAATACAATACCAACGCGTGTATCTATCGTGTCAGGAATCAGGTAAAACAGTACTATAAACATGCATCATAAAAAATATCAAATAATAAATCGAGGTGATCTGTTTACCGAAAAGTTAATCGATATAAACTCAACTTTCATGTATGATTTCCTGTATATTTCAGCATCACAAATATACTAGAATTTATGGCTCATCCGGATTCGAATTCATTTGAAAACTATTGCATATACAAAATTATATTGTGCAATGGTGGTTAATTGCTAACCTAGAAGTTCTACATAATTAATAGTACATAAATATTTTGAATTTAATTCTAATAAAATATATATTACTTTGTCATGGCAGCTTTCTGAAACTTTAAACAGTTCATGATTCTGCTTTCTGGTTCTCCAAAAATTATGAAAACACCAAGACGTGTCTATTTTCGGACATGTTGTGCTCTACGATTTTTCTAAAATTTAATACTCTTAATTTCGTGAAACAATTTATATATTCAAAAAATTAACCTCAATGTGATTTTAACACAAGAAATGGGAACACATTTGGAGTCCGGAGCTATGAGTAATGGTTTCTAGAAGATCAAAGAATCATAGATGACAATCCCCCAACCCCTTCTCTCTCTCTAAAATTAATCGCTAATTAAGGTTATTATATATATATATATATATATATATATATAGAAAAATGATAGGCTGGACACGTGTCAGAATATGGTTGGGTAGTTTATTTATATTATTTGTTTTTTATTTGTCTTTATCAAAATATTATTTAAGTCATTTTAGATCTAAATAACTCAAAATAAATATTAAAAATAATTATAAAAATATGGAAAATTTAAACAAAATATATTTTGAACCTTCAAACCCAAAAAAAAATACTTGGAACCGTTTTATGTTCATAGGTTTCCTACTATAATTACTAGAAGCTCTAAAAATTAGTTTTACCTATTTAACTAAAAATAAATATTAAAAATATTTCAAATGTTTTAAAAAATGAAAAAAAATATAATAATATTATAAACCTTAGAAAATTACTTGGGTCTATTCTATGTTCTTTAGCTTGCACAATAAATTCTAGAAGTCCTGAAAAATTAGTTATTAGCCTAAATAAATCTCAATAAATGCTACAAATACTCCAAAAATTTTCAGAAAATTCTAGAAAATATATTTGATTATTTAGAACCTAAATTAAAAGTTTTGAATATTTTTAATTATGTTTGACCCTAAAATAAATTCTTAAAATCTCTAAAAAATTAGTGTTACTAGTTTTAATTAACTAAAAATTGTGAAAAAATTTCAATAGCCCCAAATTAACCTAATAACAATATTTAAGCTAGAATTTTAGGGTATGGAGATTACAAGTCTACCTCCCTTATAAAAAATTTGTCATCAAAATTTAAAATCCTCAATAATTATTTTTATAATCAAAATTTAAATTCAATAAACCATATAATCATGAAGTCAATCCATATTGTTATTTCATAAAATTCTAAAAATATCATATTCCTAAAAAATTTCAAATTTAAAATCAAATTCTATTCTTATCAAAATCTTCTTCAAAATTTTAAGTTAATAACTAAATAATCAAAAAAAATAGTATCCAATCCTCTAATTTAAATCCAATCAATGCATATTTTAAAATTTAAAATCTCATCCCAAATATTTGAATTCGAACATTAATCCAATAATGATATTACTCCTCGATTCATTTTTTACACAATACTCAAACAATATAATACTTACGAAATCTTCAAATATAACATTCAAAATATAATTTTTAAATTTATATTTTGTAGTCAAATAAATATAATTATTATCGTCTTAAATTTTTTAAAATTTAATGACAAATCCAATCATATCATAAACTTCATAAAAATATGTGATTTAATAGAATCGTCAATTCTGTTATTTTAAATTCTCAAGTCTTTATTTAAATTAATGTTTATCCTAGAAATTTAAAATCCTTAATAATTTTTTTTTTGCTACCATCAAAATTTAAGCAATATAATCATTAAGTCAAACCGCTATTATTATTTAACAAAGTCCTTAAAAATTAACTTCATCCTCACAACTTAAAATTTTAAAGTAAATCTTCAAAATTTGAATTTATCCTCAAAATTTAAAATATAATAAATTTGTTCTCTTAAATCAGATTTATAAGTCATAACTCTTAAATACAATCTAAAATTATTTTCTTAAATTTAAATATCATTTATAACTGTCTTCAAAAATTTAATAATTAAATCCTTCAAATTCAATCTCATATCCAAACTTATAATTTAATACCAATCTTGAAGTTTAAAAAAAAAAATTTAATTTCATCCTTAAAAATTAGAATCTCATAATATAGTCATTTCTCACAATAATTTGATTTGTCCCCATAACCATAATTTGTTTTGTCCTCACTGCTATTACGTATACGAATTCTCGGTATTTAAATTAATGGTCATCTTCAGAACATCGATTAATAATTCAATCCTAAAAATTTGAAAGTTAAATCCAATCTTCAAAGTAAATCCTACTAATATATATTTCATGAATAAATTTAAAAAATTCAAAGTCTCATCTTCAAAATTTGAATTCCAAATCTACTCCATCAAAGACATCTCTCAAAAAAAATTTAAATTTTGAATTCAAATTAAGTCCTTAAAAGTCGAATTCAACAAGTTATAAAATCAATCTTTGTATTGTTATTGTTTTGGTCTAACTCAACCTATAAACGAAATCTCAATATTATATTGAACTTCTAACACTCAAATTCTCAACATTATTCTTGAATTTCTCGAATTATATCTCAAAACTTTTAATATTATCCTCAATTTCAAGAACTTTCAACATTATCTTCAAATTTTTTTCAATAATCAATTATGACAACTTCTACCCACCTTATTATTTCATCCTTACAATAAAATCTTTTAATTTTAACTCTTCGAAAAATTAAATAAAATGTATCCTTCTTTCCTAAAAATTAAAAATTTAATTAATAAAATAAAATTTTAACCACTTCATTTCTCTATAGCAATGACTATATTTTTTGAATTGAATTTTAATCCTTAAAAAATTTCAAATCAATAAAATCTCAACTCCTCAAAATTCTGAAAACTTAAAATTTAATTTCAAAATTATAAAATATAAAGTTTAAATCCCCATCTTGTATGCCAATTGCTCTATTGTTAATCCTTTTAAATTCCTCAAAATCATAAATTAAATAACCAATACTCTAAAATTTTAAATCAAATCTTCAAAATTTAAATTCTTCAAACTTAAACTTAAATCCACTATAACAATCTAAAAAAAATTTTAAATTCAATAAATCTCCAACTTCTTATCTTTATTATGATTTACGTTGAAAACTATTTTTTCTAAAACAAGAATTTAAACTTATTTTAGCAAAAAAAATCATAATCATCAAACTAGATAGAAATTTAAACCTCAAAGCACAAAATAATAACAATAATTCTTATCTTCAACAATTGATTAACCCCAAAGAAATAATTCGACAATCGAGACTTCTACCTCAACCTTTGGTCACTACTACTTATCAAAATACTATAATATATAACACTTAATTTTCTTAAATTCATCTACTAGAGTTTATCTCAAAATTCAATATTTATAACTACCTTAATCAAAGAGCCTTTGTAACAACTTAACTACCAAAGCAATAAAATAGAAGTAAGGCCTTCCTATTGTATACCTAGTCCTAGTCATTCTCCTAAATTTAAATCAATCCTTAGTTGTGAAGGAGCACTTTCTCCTATGATCTTATTACTAGTCGCAGGCTAGCAGTAGTACGACTAACTTAAGTACTACCACGAGTACACACTATTTGTGAAACCGGACTTGCATGGGCCACCATAAAAACTTGGTATGACCCACACCGACTTTTCGGATACGAGTACGTGGCCAAGCCTAGCCTACGCCACAACATCGGTGATAGTACACGCTGTCTGATAACAATAGTTCATCAATCCAAATAGATAATATTTAATAATAAATTCAAATCTATTGCTAATTCATAATATTTATATAGTTTTACAAGATTCCTAATTTACAATTAAATCATAACTCGAGAATAAATCTACTAAATATTAAATCCAAAGAAGTTGATAAACTATCTAAATTCTAATATCGGCCTCCAAAACCATCTCAATCTCCAACAAAATCCAATGAGCAAGATAGCAAGTCACCTAAAAATATTTACCCAGTCAGGATAGAACGAGTACAACCCAATAGCAGTTCCAGTTAATTGACAAGTACTATGAATAGTAAATAGTTATGGAATACTTGATAATCATATAATAATGGAATATGGTACATTATTAAGGAACAGTTAAATAAAAAAATAATTAAAGACAAGAAAGAAGAAAAGAGAAGCATGTAAAGACATAAAGCTATGTGAACTAGAAAACCTGTCATAAAAGTGTACAATCAACAAGTATAGATTAATCCAGAATGACTGTATCTAACTAGTATTTTGAAATACTAAGTTGACATGTGAACGACTAGGGGGTAATATCCGATAAACCACATGTGTCGTGTGTAGCTGTTATTATTCCAGTAAGACTATAGGATAGAAAGGGAATGTTCACGCGTCTCCTATGTATTTCTTCGCCCGATTAGTACTCATGGATCCAAGTCTAGACACGAATAATCTCAATAGTCCAGAAGATTTCAACAGGCCAAAAAATATATTAGTTCAGTAATTCATTAGTCCAACAATTTATTAGTCCCAAAAAAAGTCAATAGGACTGAAAATATGTATCTCATAAAAATAAATCCATACAATACCAATCTGTGTATCCATCGTATCAAGAATTAGGTAAAATACTACTATAAACATGCATTATAGAAAATATCAAATAATAAAAACTATCAGAGAATATACTCGCCTGTGATCCTTAGCTAATACGAGTAAAAATCTAAGTCAAAGTCCAAATAGCCTAATTATTACGAATTTACCATATCAAAAGATATTTTATTTTAATTTATTTAATTATAGAAAAATTACTCTAAAATCCTATTTTAATCTTATTTTTTTGATTTTTAGATTAATTCCTAAATATTGTCCAAATAAAATAAAATTTATCAACTCGAGACTCATGGCACATAAATCGAGGTGATCTATTGACCGAAAAGTTAACTGATACAAACCCGACTTTCATATATTATTTCCTATAGATTTCAGTGCCACAAATATGCTAGAATTTATGGGTCATCCGAATTTGAATTTATTTGAAAACTATTGCACATACAAAATCGTATTGTGCGACGGTGGTTAATTGCTAACTTAGAAGTTCTACAGAATTAACAGTACATAAATAATTCAAATTAAATTCAATAAAAACATAGGTTAAACTTTGTCATGTCATATTTTTAAAACTTCAAACAGTTCATGATTCTGATTCCTGGTTCAACCAAAATTATGGAAACACTGAGACGCGTCTATTTTTGGACTTGTTGTGCTCTACAAATTGTCCAAAATTTAACACTCCTAATTTCATGAAATAATTTACATATTCAGAAAACTAACCTCAATATGGTTCTAACGTAAGAAATGGTGAGGCATTTGGAGTCCGAAGCTATGAGTAATGGTTTCTGGAAGATCAAAAAATCCTAGATGATAATCCCCCAACCCCTTCTCTGTCTCTAACATTAATCGGCTAATTAAGGTTATCATAATATATATATATATATATATATATATATATATATATATATATATATATATATATATATATATTGGTATGCGGTTGATAGAAAAGGGATAGGCTGGACACGTGTCAGAATATGGTTGGGTGGTTTGTTTATATCATTTGTTTTTTATTTATCTTTATCAAGACATTATTTAAGTCATTTTAAATCTAAATAACTCAAAATAAATATTAAAAATAATCATAAAAATTTTAAAAAATTATAGAAAATATTTTTTGAACCTAATAACGCAAAAAAAATACTTGGGATAGTTTTATGTTTATAAATTTCCTACTATAATTACTAAAATCTCTAAAAAATAGTTTTACCTATTTAACTAAAAGTAAATATTAAAAATATTCCAAAAATTCTAGAAAAATTATAAAAAATATTATTTAATATTGTAAACCTTATAAAATTACTTGGGTCCGTTCTATATTCTTTGGATTGCACAATAAATTCTAAATTTTTTTAAAAAAATAGTTATTAGCCTAAATAACTCCAAATAAATACTAAAAATACTCAAAAAATTCTCTAAAAATTCTAGAAAATATATTTGATTATTTAGAACCTAAAGTAAAAGTATGGAATATTTTTAATTATGTTTGACACTAAACTAAATTTTTGAAAGCTCTAGAAAATTAATGTTACTAGTTTTAATTAACGAAAAATTGTGAAAAAATCTCAATAACCAAAAATTAACCTAATAATAATATTTAAGCTAGAATTTTAGGATATGGAAGTTATAATAGATGTATTATGTTTCTATATATATATTATCTTTTTAGATCAGATTTATGGTTATTATCTACACTTGTTTATAACTTGAGAAATTAGATTTTCTTATCTATGTATCATATTGTGCTTATCTTACTTAGCATTTGATTGAGTATTATTTGGTAATATTATTGTATTTTAGTTGTAGAATATAAAATCTATTTAGACTTGTGGCTATGTACTATATTTTTCTTATTCTTTTTATTTTGTGACATGTGCTGTATTTAAACTGTTTCCTTCTAACTTTTATTTTGTTTATCATAAATCAGGTATGATAGGGCAACATAGATCGTTCGGTCAGTCTAGAGGTAGAGGTAGAGTATCTAGACGCATGCTACTTCGACAGATAGTTCTCCATCAAGACATGGTACTTTTGTCTGGACCGTCATCTTCGAGTACTCCACTCTTTCGACTAATTATATCTCCTCCTAGCATTACTCCTGGGACTAGCAATTCCTTGCCTAAGACTACTCCTTCCTCCATTATTCCTCCTGTTGATAGTACTGTAGAGAGCGAGGAGCATATAGATGAGGCAAAATTGAATGCTCATTCGTCCTTTTTGTTTTAAAGCGATCCTTCGTGTGCTCCTCCGGACGAGACGAGGACTGAAATTTGGACCGACGGACCTACAAAGTAAGTAAGTTAGTTTTAGTTTTCTTACGCATGTATAAATATATATTTACTTTTTCTTGAATATAATTATCTATGTATAGATATCATCTCTTAATGGTACAAAGATAATTGGAGCATCTTGAGGTACATTTATGGTAGCTCTAGGATCAACTACTTGGATGCCCCAAATAAGAAGAAGGCATTCTGGTTTGTGCACTTCAAGAAAAAAGTAAATTTATTTTAATATCAATCATCTAATTTGGTCTTTTGATATAATTTACTACATTACCTATTTTAGAAAACGTATTTATATCTACCATACCGAGATGAGCTGATTGAGCATATCTTTTCTGTCGTCGTCGTCAAACTAATCCATGATGCGATCTACAACCAGAAGGATTATGATGGTTTAGGACAACCTATCCAAGGTTGGATCATACTTGAGTAGTAGACTATGCTGACTAGTAGATTTAATGATCCTAGGTAGAAGAAAAAGTCGAAGAAGGTGAAGGCTGCCAAGAAGGAGACATGAAAGTGGTATGATTGGATGATTTCGATGAAAAAATATTTTTGTCGTATGGTACATATTTTTTTTATACATGTTATTTTAATTAAATTCCTATAAAATATTTAATTTTAGTAACATATAATATATTTTTTAACAAGTCCAGAGGGGTGAGGATGCTTACATGGTAACCGTCTTCCCCACCACCCATTGTAAAGGCGAACAACTTATCGATGAGAGGGCCTCGCATAGTTACATAAGTATTACTTTATGTTTTGTTAATATATTTTTAGTGTCACGTCCAGATCTCCAGCAGGAATCAATCGTCCATATTGGGCGCGAATTGACGTGCTAGTGCTCCTGTGGGACGATCTTTCCCATCTGGACATAATACTGCATGAGCACAAGCTGCGTCCATGCAAGGCCATGATCCAAACGAGCGAAAAAATTTCTAAGCCACAAAGTCGAATAGATAGTCCGAATGCAGCAAAATAAGAAATGAACAGACGATTAGAAACAAGTTCATAGAATTGTCATAACGGAAGCATTGAATAACACAAGTATGGAAGTAAAATTAGCACTTTATTGGTATTGAACCTGTATTACAAGTGTTGCTAGGCCAAGATTATAATTCGCTCAAGTCCCTCTCTCTCAAAATAATAAAAGCGTGCTAAGTTGCTACATTTATAGAATGATAGAGGTCTCGAGGATTACAACCACCAAATTGCGTAGCTAAGTGAGGTCTGGTCATAAGGAAGAACTACCGCTAGTGGCTGACATCTTATTCTTTTAGTCGGTGCCCAGGAAAACACCTTCTGCAGGTTCCATTGCTTGTCCTCCTTGGATCTGTCTTCTTGACTCGCTGGCCGAGAGCGATTGTCGCTACTCGTTCCAGAAATTTATATTTTGGGATATATTTGTTTCTTTCTTGTATTTATTTCCTTCTTAGAGTATTTTTTTACTTGCATGATAATTAGGTTGCATGCATAGAGACTAGGTCCATTCTTTGTTTCAAGTAGACCCATTGTTTAATTGTTGGGTTCGTTCATTGATGAGTTGAATCCATGGTCTAAACCCATCATAACTATAACATACAACATCTTTCTCTCTCTTCCTACAACCATCACTTTTCAAGATAGGGATATTTTGGTCATTTTGGTAATATTTTTATAGAAAATATTTTATTTAATAATAATTGGTATAGTTGTATGTATATAAATATTTAATTTAAATGATTGTGTGTTAGCCCTTAGTTTGACTAGTTGCTAATGAATCCAACTATACTTGAACCCGACTAGACTTATCCTGACCAATTGTGAGACCCATTTAATTAGTCTTAGTTGATTAGTTAAAATAGAGGAGTGGATAGAATCCTCATTCATTTAAATAATAGAACCTTCTTAATTAAACCATTATTTAGTTAAACCCTTCATGACAAGTTGGAAGGGCATTATAGATATTACAAACCAAATCAACCCTAACCCTAAGGTAGCCGGCCCTATTTAGAGGGAGGGGAGCCTTATGAATGCTCACCACTTCATTTATTTCCTTCTTATTAGTTCATCCATAAGTTTTCCATTCCCTCTACCAAATTCCTTCAAACTAAGCCCCATCCCTCTCATTTTTATCCCCATAGAGAGCTAGAAGCTTGAGGATTATAAGAGGCTAAAAGAAGAGGAGCATTGCTAGGAGTTGGAGTTTATTTCTCATCCTTGTGCTCATTGGAAGAAACCGTATTGGGAATCCATCTTCTAATAGGTAAAACCTTATTCCTCTTATCATTTCCTTTCTAGAATGGTATAATAAACCCGTAGGAATCCTTCTTTGCCTTAGGGCTACCCATAAGAATAAAAATAAGTCCATAGGAGGCCATTGGTGGAAGTTACAATGAGTTTTGTATCCATTTGGAGAAAACTTCGAGGTGGCACACCAAGTGTTTGATGGAATATCTAGTGGGTCATTCCTCATCATTTTTATATTTTATTTGGTAATTAGGAATAACTTGGTGTTTCGGTGGTGTTTGGAAGTGATTGGGTGTGTATAAAGAGGGTATCACATGAGTATCATGGTGTGATACCTATGTGTGGCCTCTTGCACACCAAGTATTATCAAAATAATAATATGGTCATTATTGGTTTTAATTCTAGATTTTCACTTGCTTTTAAATGGGTAGTACTCATTAAAGATATGCATATATGTTTTAATTATTATATATATATATATATATATTAATATAGGTATATATATGTATGTATATGTGTAGGTATGTATATGTTAGTATGACCAGTGAGTGAACTGAGTTCACTGTTCTCAGGTGGTAGTGTGTGCACTGTGAGGTTTTGTGAGGGGTGTGTTCCCCACTATGAATGGCTTGTGTTTTAGTGTAGTATTCTTAGTGTTACAGTAATTGTAGTCAGGGCGAGAGAGTTTTAGAGCAACTGACATTGCATATCAGTTAGTAACATGTACAATTTAGTAAAGGTGGGGTGCACTGATACATAGCAGTGGATATACTGCTGCTGGTTAGTATCATTAGGGGAAATTTGAGTGTTTAGTTATGTATCATTGGGGGGGATGTCTAATTAACTGATATAGGAATAGGCTCGGGTAATGCATTATGAGCACTCGGGTAGAGGGTACAGGTAATGAGGAGTGGCATAAGTGAAGTGAATACAGAAATATCATTATATAAGGGATATTGGGGGTGTATCAGTACTGTAGTCAGGGGTATCCATTTAGATGGGGGATAAGTAGTGAGTAATGGTTGGTTAGTACAGACCCAGGCATATGACAATAGCCGAGTTGATCACTAACATGGTGGAGGCTTTGGTATCTACTGTGTGAACATCTCAATAATGAAGAAGGGTATCCATTAGTTGGTGTTTAGGGAATTATACAGATATCAATAGGTATAATAAGTTGGTGATAGGTATTACTGTAGGTATATCCAAGATGGAAGACTTTGGGGTAGCAGCAGCTACGTGGGTATTCTGTACAACAAGTACCAAGGTGCACAGCAACAGGAACTGCAAGTAACTTAGGGTAACTTAAGTGCAGGCATAGGTAAGTGCCTTGGATTGTGAGTGTGAGCATTAGAGGACTTAACATAGGTGTGTGCGAAGATGTTGGGAACATCTCCCAGTGCAACTGTGCACTTGTGCACTATTTTATTGGACTAGCAACTTGAAGGAATACTGATTATTCAGTAGCAGCAACCACGGTTATGATTGGGGTGTCTTTGTTTGTGTGTGGGGGTTTATGAGCGACTATTATACCAATATTTAGAGTTTTGGGCTCAGGCAAATGTGTGCCAGTAGAGTTGGGCACATCTCGGTCTGTGTCTACCTCAAGGGTCTAAGTGTTAAGAAAATAGGCTGTGTCAGTTGAGTGATGGTGTATTCTAGGATATGCGGGTGTAAGAGGGTATTTTTAGTGTCTCTAACATAATATATCATTGAGTGATAGGTATTTGGTTATCGGCCTAACTAGTATAGGTAAGTGTGTACCTAGGAATGGAATGCATGAGTGTTAGAGTGCTAGGCTTGTCTGTTAGTATAACTTGGATAGGTGTATCAGTTAGGTTGCTGCCTAGTTGGGGCTCGAGTACAGGCCAATAGCAAATAGAGGCACCAACAACTATAGTTGCCGCCAATGAGAAACATGTGTCGGGTTTGAATGAGAAATAATAGCAGTATCAGATCTCAGAATATGAGAGTGTGTGTGTGTGTCTGATACCTGTTGGTATCAAACTTGTGATATGGGGAAAAAAGACTTCGGTATCAGGGTGTTGAGGAGGAGTATCAGTCCACCATGTACACTGATTAATAGCAGCAGTAGTGAGTGTCGAGTATAGTTGATACACTGGGAAGGGAACCATGTATCGAGTTTATGAAGCAACAATAACAACAGTAGCATAAGTAACTGGAAGCGGTATTCCAAGTTTAGATTATCAATGAAGGAAAGTTTTGGTAATAGGTTATAAGTTGGAACCATTTAGGAAACTTGGTATTTGGTTACCATTACTTGAAGGTAATTAGACACCAAGTATCATTTATGTGCAAGTGAAGTGTTTGAGTATTTGGGTAGTGGTAGTGTCTAGTATGATGAGATGGGTATTTGTGCCATATGGATACCAAGTGAACCGGGTTAGGGATAGTGTGAAGTCTAAAGTTGGGTATTAAGTTAAGATAGGGCTAATACCAAATAGTATTATTATCATACCAAACTAACATGAGTTAAAGGTAATAGGATACCAATCTATATACTAAGGTAATATAGGAAAATTGAGATAACTAGTACATATGTAAGTTATATTATACTTAGTGATATTAGCTAGAACTAACTAATAAGACCGAGAAATGACCTATAGACCCCATTTTAAAAAAAAATTAAGCTTGTTTATCATTCTAACATACCAAATGATATAATATTTTATATATAGGTTTGTGTGACACCAGTTCGGATACCATTTTTTATCATTTTCTCAGGACCTCAGGTGAGTATATTTCTCTGTTAATTTTTAGTCTTGATAGTGTATATATAGCATATTCTAGATCTGTTTTATTTGATTCTGACACCATGTTACATGGGCTGGTATTATATGGATCGAGTTAGAAGAAATTATTTATTGGACATGTGCATCGGGTACTCCTTACACATATACATTATTGTATGCATTGGATATTTGTTGTACTCGTATCTATTCGTGTGCTTCGTGTGCTCATATTGTATTCATGTGCACAATGTGTTGTGATTTGATCCATAAATATTAGACAGAGCGGGGGAGTATGAGTTAATTATCTGATCAAACCCTTATTGTATTCGTGTGCATATCAATTACACCCTACACGTGTAATTGAGTTACTGTAGTATATTCGTGTGTAACCTAAATAGATCATATAATGAACTTATACTCTAAGGCACTAGTTAGTACCATCGGTTCTCTTATTTACAGTTTATACCATGTTGCTTGTATTTATTTTTTTAGTTATATTTCTATTTTCTAGTTACTTGTGCATCTTGTATTCATTCTATTGCTGTTATATATCCTCTACCATATATATAAAACTGCTTTAAGAGTTTTGTACTTTGCTCCTTTCCTGATTGAATATATTTTTCCAGATGATTGTCTAGAGGACTGGTATCCTACCTACTATGACCCGTAGGACGGAGAGCCAGATGAGGTAGATCCCTTAGTCCAGGAAGATCTAATTCCAACTGACGAGGAGATACACCTAGCTATAGCAGACCAATAGCTAGTACCTTTTATTCGTATGGGATATGTTTTTAACTTAGACCTTGGAATATTATTTATATTGAGAACATTTGTGTTAATTCCTAAACTCTAGACTTGGATATTGTGATAACTATTATTTTTCTTTTTTTATGACATCGTGCATTATCTATATCTAGTTTGTTTGATTGAGTATTAATGTTATATATATTCATCTTATCGTCCTTTTAGAGTGAGTTATCATTGACAGGATATACATATATCATTGCGTGAGTTGTTATATGGTATTATGGACCTTTACAGCGTTCTACCGCCGATGCTGCAGCGTAGGCTGGACGTACCCACGACTCATGTCCAATTTTTGGGTACGGGTCATGATATAATTTTAGTGGTAGTCCAAGCAGGTCGAGTCGTAACTCGTACGATATCATAGTGGTAATCGGACTTAAGAGTACTATTACGATCCTGCAATAGAATATAGGATATAGGATACTAGGATGAGATAGATTACTCAATCACAACTAGGAAATAATTTCACCTATTGATTCTTACCATCTTTATCATTCCAAATATTGCTTCTTTTGAAATATTATTGTTCTTCCATGATGATATTGTATCTTGTGCCTTACTAATATCTTTTATTTCTAATTGTCTTCAAGATGCCATGGAAGACCCGTTCATAGCATGCTGGAGTAGTTTTCGAGAGGTTGGCGACTTCTCCACCCCCTGTTCGTGTAGTTGCAGCAGCTAATACCATTCTACCTCCTTCGGTTCAGAGGGCGTCCTCCCCGGTTCAGGTAGAAGATTATGCTGCTTTTGGGGGTCCTCTTCTCTCGTATGTCCGTAGAGTTGATCCAATTTTGGCTTATTCTGAGGGACTTCCACCACCACCACCACCACCTATGCCAGCGGATAAGACACAGATGTTCGCCATATTCTGGGAGATGGTGGCGGCACAACAAAGACAGGCAGATGTATTATGCCAGGGCATTGAGGATGCCCACCAGGTGGCCATCACAGCAGTAGAGAGGATGGCAGCACCACAGCCACATGAGGCCCCACCCAAGCCGAATAACATATAAGACTTCAAGAAGTTGGATCCCATATTTTTAAGGGGACGAAGGGCTTTATATATGCTTATGACTGGTTAGAGAACATGGAGCGCATTATGCATTTATCCTGCCTAGCAAAGGATTTGAAGGTAGAGGTGTCTGGGTGGCAGATGTTAGACATTGCCTGTACTTGGTTCCGGAATAAGTCACAGATCGCTACCCTAGTTTTAACGTGGGACGACTTCAAGGACTTGATCAAGAAGAAGTTTTTTTGCCTACCGAGAGACTTGATCTGGGGCAACAGTTCGAGAACCTTCAGCAGGGGAACATGTCTGTTGAGGAGTACGCCACGGAGTTTGGTAGGTTAAGCCGATATGCAGCTAACATGGTACAAGATCCAGAGGACATGGTGAGTCGGTTCAAGGAGGGCCAGAACTCGAACATAAAGGCCCTTATTTCTTTGAGTCATAAGACCTATGAGGCAATAATTAAAAAGGCCCACAAGGTCGAGAGAGACTTGAGTTTGAGGCCCAAGAGGGACCGGAAGATATTCAGTGGGAGTAGCAGTGCAGGTCCAGCCAAGTGGCCCCAGTTCCAGCAGTAGGGGACGTTTTAGCCTCAATGTTAGTAGTTCTAGCAGGCGCATCAGTAGCCTCAGAGGCATCAGCAGCAGACTCTTATCTGTCCCTTCTATAAGAAGCCAGGACACGGATAGGGTGTTTGTAGGAAGAGATTGGGAGTGTATTTATTTTATGGAACATTGGGGCACCAGCTGAGAGGCTATCATTTGGCACCAGTTCGTCTAGGTCAGGGTGGAGCTCCTTCTCAGAGAGCACTAGTTAGAGCACCAGTAGCACCTACAGCACAGCAGCGGGGAGCTCCACTCCCGACCTAGCTGTATTATTTTGTGTAGCATCAGCAGCAGTGGAAAGCACCGCAGGGGCAAGCTTTTTCTATGACGATTGGGGAGCCAAAGCCAGTTAGAGTCATCATCGTAGGTATAATTCTTTTAGATTCTATTCCGATATTAGTTTTATTTGATTCTAGTGCTTCCTATAGCTTTGTATCAGTGTCTTTAGCTCTTAAGCATCATTTAGAGACTGAACCTTTGAGTAGGACTTCCAAGATCACGACTGGGGGGTGGCATTGTCCTGGTCAGTGATGTTTGCAAGAATCGAAGAGTTACTTTGGGAGGCCAAAAATTGAGTGCATGCTTACTCGTATTGCC
Organism: Iris macrosiphon; assembly: GCA_036927795.1. Taxonomy (NCBI): domain Eukaryota; kingdom Viridiplantae; phylum Streptophyta; class Magnoliopsida; order Asparagales; family Iridaceae; genus Iris; species Iris macrosiphon. Next base: position 117,024,374 of record JAYESA010000019.1, on the reverse strand, counting down.
ACTTTCGAGTTACGATATTTTACTCGGGATTGTAGTTGAGTAGGCACCATGTTAGTATAGATTGTCATAAAGGCAAAGTTTTATTTTGGCCATCGAGAGAGCCATAGTTCGAAATTGCCAAAGGAGCAGTGGAGTAGAGAGAGGGATTCATCTATAGAGCCTTAGTGAAAGAGAAAGAGTTACTACATCCTTTGATTACGGAGTTCCTGGATATCATTTCAGGGGAGTTGTCGGACTTGCCGCCAAATAGAGACGTTGAGTTCTCTATAGACTTGGTACCAGGTGCAGAGCCGATATCACATCATGTCTATAGAGTTAACAACAGCGAGCTGGCAGAGTTAAAGAAGTAGGTGGAAGAGTTACAGAATAAGGTCTTCGCAGATCTAGTTCTTTCATCGTGGGGTACTCCGATATTGTTTGTATCGAAGAAGGATGGATCTCATATATATTAACTACAAGGCTCTGAACAACCTCACTATCAAGAACAGATACCCGATGCCGAGGATAGATGATCTCTTCGATTAGTTAAGCAGAGCAAAGGTATTTTCAAGGATAGACTTGAGGTCATGCTACCACCAGGTGAAGGTGAAGAGAGATAATATTACGAAGATAGCTTTTCAGACTCGATATGGTCAGTTTGAGTTTATGGTAATACCGTTTGGGTTGACCAATGCTCCAATAGTTTTTATAGACCTGATGAATAAGGTGTTCCAATAGTACATTCATAAGTTTGTGGTAGTGTTCATCAATGATATTCTTGTGTATTCAGAGACGCCAGAGGAGCACCTGAGGATAGTTTTGGAGACTCTCAAGAAGGAAAAGCTTTATGGGAAGCTTTCAATATGTGAGTTCTTCCTTGACAAGGTTAAATTTCTTGGTCATGTGGTGACAGAAGATATGATCTCAGTTAACCCTAGAAAGATCGTGGCAGTTGAGATATGGGCTTCTCTAAGTTCGATGGCAGATATCAGGAGCTTTCTGGGACTGACAGGGTACTACAGAAGATTTATACATGACTTCTCCAGAATTGTAGCATCAATGACTAGGCTGACCAAGAAGGACGTAGAGTTTATTTGGTCAGAGGAGTGTCAGGCCACTTTTAATGAACTAAAAAGAGATTTGACAACAGCTCCAGTATTGACGTTGCCATCATGGACAGGTAGATTCAGTATTTATAGTGATGCTTTAAACAAGGGTTTGGGTTGCGTTCTACAGCAAAATAGGAAAGTAATTGCATATATATCTAGGCAGTTACGTCCTCATAAGAAAAAGTATTCGACCCATGATTTGGAGTTGGCAGCAGTAGATTTTTCTCTAAAGTTGTGAAAACACTATCTGTATGGTAAGGTTGTGGAGATCTTCACAGAATATAAAAGCTTGAATTATGTATTCACACAAAAAGAGCTGAACAGAAGACAGCGGTGGTGGTTGGAGCTGATGAAGGACTTTGATATATCGCTAGTATCACCCAGGAAAGGCCAACGTGGTCGTCGATGCCTTGAGCGGTATCCGGTGGCTATGTACTTGACATCAGATAGGCACTTTTTGGCCGATTTGGAGAGCCTGGGTATTGATGTAGTAGTTCTTATTATCGAGATACAGATATGGGGATTACAGATATAGTCATAGCTAATCGACAGGATCAGGACCACACAGTATGATTATGTGACTTTGATGAGAATCAGAGCACAGGTTCAGGCCGGGTTATTGTATGACTTCACCATTACTGAGGACAGTTCCTTGCGGCACGGTACGAGGTTGTGTATACCAAGTGGAGAGTTCCACGAGGAGATTCTGTATGAGGCACATCGCTCTCAGTACTCTATGCATCCTGGTGCCAATAAGATATATAGGGATATAAGGGAACATATATGGTGGTAAGGCATGAAATGGGATATGGCGCACTTCGTATCCAGATGCTTAGTGTGCCAGCAGGTAAAAGTGGAGAGGTAGAGGCCAGGAGGGTTACTTCAGCCCTTACCTATTCTTGAGTGGAAGTGGGAGCAAGTTAACATATATTTTATTTTGGGGCTTCCGCGATCTCCAGGAGGGAAAGACGCGTTTTGGGTCATCGTAGACAAGTTGACCAAATCGGCCCACTTTTTGCCATTTAAAATGGGTACGTCTTCGGAGAAGCTAGCAGAAATGTATGTGCGGTAGATTATTAGATTGCACGGGATTCCTGTGAGCATAGTCTTGGATCGGGATAGTCGCTTTATGTTATAGTTTTGGAGGAGTTTGCGAGCTAGCTTGGGCACCCAGCTCAAGTTTAGTACCGTATATCACCCCCAGACGGACGTGTAATCGAAGAGGACTATTCAGACTTTTGAGGATATGCTACATACCTATGTTTTAGACTTTGGAGGTTATTGGGAGGATTATCTCCACCTGGTAGAATTTTTTTACAACAACAGTTACTAGGCCAGTATTGAGATGTCACCATTCGAGGCATTGTATGGAAGGATATGTTGCACTCCTTTATCTTGGGATAATGTTGTAGAGAGAGCCTTATTGGGACCGGAGATGGTTGTGGATGCATCCAAGAAGGTGAAGCTTATCCGAGATAAACTCCAGGTGGCACAGGACAGGCAAGGGCATTGGGTCGACAGCCACTGGAGACCTTTAGAGTTTGCGGTAGGTTTTGTTTTGTATTGATTGTGATTCTTTTGATTGTAGTTGAGTATTAAGATGGTATTTTGTTCTAGGTTGGCGATCTGGTGTTCTTGCAGATTTTTTTAACATAGAGCAGGATTCGCTTTGGTCGAGGCGGGAAGCTTAGTCCATGGTATATTGGACCCTTCGGTGTTCCTACGAAGGTCGGTGTAGGGGCCTACAAACTAGACTTATCGCCTGCACTAGAGGGAGTACATGATGGGTTCCATATGTCATAGTTGAGATTATACGTGGAAAATTTTAGTCATGTATTGGATCACTCGGAGATCGAGGTGGGTCTGACTCTTAGTTATCTAGAGCAGCCAGTAGAGATTTTGTATCGCAGAAAGAAGGTATTGCTGAACCAGACCATTCCCTTAGTACGGGTCGCATGGAGGCATCACTCTCCGGAAGAGTGTACCTGGGAGAGGGAAGCCGAGATACACGAGCGATATCCATATCTTTTTGAGCCGTGACGTATTTTTCTTTTCTTATTGTAATTACTTATGTAATGCTAGTTCCTTCTTAAATTTTAATAATTTTTTTTTTCTAAGGAGGGTAGGATTATAACCATCACTTTTCAAGATAGGAGTATTTTGGTCATTTTGGTAATATTTATTATAGATAATATTTTATTTAATAATAATTGGTATAGTTGTACGTATATAAATATTTAATATAGATGATTGTATGTTAGACTAGTTGCTAATGAATTCAACTAGACTTGAACCCGACTAGACTTGTCATGACCAATTGTGAGACCAATTTAATTAGTCTTAGTTGATTAGTTAAAATAGAGGAATGATATTATCCTTATTTATTTAAATATTAGAATCTTATTAATTAAAGCCTTATTTTGTTAAACCCTTCATGACAAGTTAGAAGGGCATTCTAGATATTTTAAACCAAACCAACCCTAACCCTAAGGTGGTCGGACCTTGGCTTTATTTAGAGGGAGGGTAGCCTCATGAATGCTCACCACTTTATTTATTTTCTCCTCATTAGTTCATCTGCAAATTCCTCCATTCCCTCCACTAAATTCCTTCAAACCAATCTCCATCCCTCTTATTTTTATCCCCATGGAGAGCTAGAAGCTTGAGGATTACAAGAGGCCAAAAAAGAGGAGCATTGCTAGAAGTTGGAGTCAATTTCTCATCCTTGTGCTTATTGGAAGAAACCATATTAGGAATCCATCTTTCAATAGGTAAAATATTATTTCCCTTAACATTTTCTTTCTAAAGAGTGTAATAAACCCATAGGAATCCTTTCTTTGCTTATGGATACCCATACGAAGTAGAACTAGGTCCATAGGAGGCTATTGGTGGAAGTTACAATGAGTTTTGTGTCCATTTGGAAAAAACTCTGAGGTGGCACACCAAGTGTTTGATGGAATGCCTAGTGAGTCATTCCTCATCATTTTTATATTTTATTAGGTATTTAGGTATGTCTTGATATTTTTGTGATGTTTGAAAGTGATTGGATGTGTATCAAGAGGGTGTTACATGAGTATCATGGTGTGATACCCTTGTATTGCCTCTTGCACACCAAGTGTTATCAAAATGACAATGTTGTAATTATTGGCTTTAATACCATATTTGTACTTGCTTACTCATTAGAGATAGGCACATATGTTTTAATTATTATATATATATATATATATATATATATATATTTATATGTGTAGGTGTGTGTGTTAGTATGTGCAGTGAGTGAACCGAGTTCACTGTGCTCAGGTGGTAGTTTGTGCACTGTGAGTGTCTATGAGGGGTGTGTTACTTACTACGAATGTCTTGTATTTGAGTGTAGTGTTCTCAGTGTTACAGTAATTATAGTGAGGGTGGGAGATTTTTAGAGCAACTGACATTATATTTTAGTTAGGAACATATACAGCTAAGTGAAGGTGGGGTGCACTGATACATAGCAATGGATACACTGCTGCGGGTATGGAGGAAATTTTAGTGTTCTGTTTAGTATCATTGGGGGGATGTCTAATTAACTGGTAGAAGGAATAGGCTCGGGCAATGCACTATGAGCACTTGGGTAGAGGGTGCAGGTAATGAGGAGTGGCATGAGTGAAGTGAATACAAAAATAATATTATGTAAGGGAAGTTGGGGGTTTATCAACACTGCAGTAAGAGTATCAGTTTATATGGGGGATAAGTAGTGAGTACTACTTGGTCAGTACAGACCCGGGCATGGGATAGTAGGTGAGTTGATCACTAACATAGTGTTGGCTTTGGTATCTACTGTGTGAATATCTCAAGAATGAAGAAGGGTATCCATTAGTTGGTATTGGGGGAATTATCTATATATCAGTAGGTATAATAAGTTGGTGACAGGTATTAGAGTAGGCATATCCTAGATGGGAGACTTTGTGGTAGAAGCAACTACCTGAGTATTCTGTACAACAAGTACCAAGGTGCACAATAGCAGAAAGTGCATGTAACTTGGGGTAACTTGAGTGGAGGCACAGTAAGTGCCTTGGATTGTGAGTGTGAGCATTAAGGGACTGAACATGGGTGTGTGCAAAGATATTGGGGATAGCATCCAGTACAACAGTGCACTTCTGCACTATTTTATTGGACCAGCAACTTGAGGGGAGACTGATTGTTCAGTAGCAACAAGTACTGTTAGGATTGGGGTATCCTTGTTTGTGTGTAGGGGTTTGTAAGTGCCTATTGTACCAGTGTTCAGAGTATTGGGATCAGTTAAATGTGTGTAAGTAGAGTTGGCCACAGCTCGGTCTATGTCCACCTCAAGGATCTAAGTGTCAAGCAAATAGGTAGTGCCAGTTGAGTGATGGTGTATTCTAGGATGTACGGGTATCAGAGGATATTTTTAATGTCTCTGATACAATGTATCATTGAGTGCTAGGTATTTGGTTATAGGCCTAACTGTTATAGGTAAGTGTGTACCTAAGGATGGAATTCATGATTATTAGAGTGCTAGGCTTGTCTGTGAGTGTAACTTGGATAGGTGCATCAGTTACGTTATTGCCCAGTTGGGGCTCAAGTCAAGCCAATAGCAAATAGTTGTACCAAAAACTATAGTTGCTGCTAATGAGAAACATATATCGGGTTTGAATAAGAAACAATAGCAGTATTAGATATCAGAATGTGAGAGTGTGTGTGTCTGATATCTGTTGATATCAGACATATGATATAGGGGAAAAAGACTTGGGTATTAGGCTGTTGAAGAGGAGTGTCAGTACACCTTGTGTACTAATTAATAGCAGCAGTAGTAAGTGTCAAGTATAGTTGATACACTGGGAAGGGAACCATGTATCAAATTTATAAAGCAACAACAGTAGGAGTAGCAAAAGTAACTGGGAGCGGTGTTCCAAGTTTAGATTATCAATGAAGGAAAGTTTTGGTAAGAGATTATGAGTTGGAACCAATTAGGAAACTTGGTATTTGGTTACCAATACTTGAAGGTAATTAGATACCAAGTATCAGTTGGGTAAAATTGAAGTGTTTGAGCGTTTGGGTAATGATAGTGTCTAGTGAGATGAGATGGGTATTTGTTCCATATGGATACCAAGTGAACTGGTTTGGGGTTAGTATGAAGTCTAAAGTTGGGTATTAAGTTAAGATAGGGACGATACCAAATAGTATTAGGTATATTGTCATACCAAACTAATATGAGTTAAGGGTAATAGGACACCAATCTATATACTAAGGTAATATAGGAAAATCGAGTAACTAGTACATATGTATGTTATATTATACTTAGTGATATTAGCTAGAACAAACTAATAAGACCTAAAAATAACCTAGAGACCCCATTTTTCAATTAATTAAGCTTGTTTATCATTCTATCACACCAGATGACATAATATTTTATATATAGGTCTGTGTGACACTAGTTCGGATACCGTTTCGTATTATTTGCTCAGGACCTCAGGCGAGTATATTTCTCTGTTAGTTTTTAGTACTTGATAGTGTATATATCGCATATTCTAGATTTGTTTTACTTGATTCTGACACCATGTTATACGGGCTGGTATTATATAGATCTAGTTAGAAGATGTTATTTATTGGACGTATGTATCGAGTACTCCTTACGCATGTACTTTATCATGTGCATTAGTTATTTCTTATACTCGTATCTATTAGTATACTCCGCGTGCTAATATTGTATTCGTGTGCGTAATGTATCATGATTTGATCCATGAATATTAGTCGTGGCGGGAGAGTAAGAGTTGATTATATGATCAAACCCTTAGTGTATTCGTGTACATGTCAATTATACCCTACACGTGTAATTGAGTTACCATAATATATTTGTGTGCAACCTAAATCGATCACATAATGAACTTTTACTCTAAGGAAATAGTTAGTACCATCAGTTCTCTTATTTACAGTTTACATCATGTTGCTTGTATTTTCTTTTTCAGTTATATTTCTATTTCCTAGTTACATGTGCATCTTGTATTCATTCAATTTCTTTTATATCTTCTATAATGTATATGAAACTGCTTTCAGAGTTTTATACTTTGCTCCTTTTCTGATTGGATATATTTTTTAGACGACTATCTAGAGGACTAGTGTCCTACCTACTACGGCCCGTAGGATGGAGAGCCAGCTGAAGGTTGATCCCTTAGTCCAGGATGATCTGATTCTAGTTGTCGATGAGACACACCTAGCTATAGCAGACCAGTAGCTAGTACCTTTTATTTGTACGGGATATGTTTCCAGCTTAGACCTTGGCATATTATTTATATTAAGACCCTTTGTGTTAATTGCTAAATACTAGACTTGGATATTATGATAACTTGTTATTTCTCGTCTTTTATGACATCGTGCCATTATCTATCTCTAGTTTTTTTTGATTGAGTATTGATGTTATATATATTCATCTTATCCTCCTTTTGTAGTGAGTTACCATTGACAGGATATACATATATCATTGAATGAGTTGTTAGATGGTATTGTGGACCTTACCCCCGATGTTGCGGCATAGGCTGGACGTATCCATGACTCATGCCCAATTTCTAGCTACGGGTCCTAACACTTCCCTCATTCTCTCCATTTTCTCTTCTTCCTTCATTCAGGCAAGTACACCTTGTACCACATAGAGAATTCTCTTAATTTTTGATTTTTTATATTTTATTAGTCTATTATGTGTTCATGATAATTCTAAACACTTTTAGTATTGGGTTTTTCGGTTTTAATGGATGGATTTGAATAGATCTACATTCTAAGTTTAGAGTTTTCATGGGTTCTTTGAGTTTTGGTGGTTTTGATCTACTAAAACCTAGTATTTTCAAAAAATAGTTTTTATGATGAAAGGATCACTTTATTTTGAGCATTTTGGCTTTAGGTTCACTCAATTCGGAGTTAAAATAAAGTTTTTATGAAAAAAATATTTTTTTGTTTGTGGAGTCCTCGCCATGGCTGAACTTGTTGCCTGGAGAAGATGAATTCCTATGTGGCAACTGATCACATGGGGCCTGAAATCATGCGGCCATGCGGCCTGAACTCATGCGGCCATGCGGTCTGAGCTTATGCGGTCATACGGCCTTGAGCTCATGTGACCTCTTCGGCCAGCAACCATGTGACCATGTGATCAATGCGACTATGAGACCCAACTTTCTATGCGACAACTAATCCTATGCGGCCTAGACCTATGCACAAATTAATTCTATGTGGCAGCTGATCCCATGCGGCCATGATCCTTATGCACGCATGCGACCCCTTGCACACGCTTTATTGGACTGGTTTTGGTTGAATGTCCCTTTGGACTTTATGGGATGTATGTGTGACTTTGATGACCACAAGAGTATTAGACCCATCTTTGTTTCATGACCCAACCACTTGTATCCGTGCTGATACACTTACCACGTGCTATGTGTTACTACGTGCTAAGTTTTTCTACGCGATTATTTTACATGTTTACACTGCGGTATACCTATGCGCTACGTGACATGTGATATGATAATCTCCAGCATGGATATAAGGGTTAGTCAATAACAAATCATGGCTATGATTTGTTGATTGTTGCATCATGCTGGGGTTAATCCAAGTTGAACTGCAAAGTGAAAAGTAGATTCTTATCTAGCGTGGTCTACTATGGTACATCATAAAAGTAGAATACCATGTGACCCTACCATCTAATTTTAGTTAACAAAAGGGTTAACTAGGCAACTAAACTTATAGAGCATTGTAAGGGAATGGAATCTCGAGATCGTACCAAACTTGCCACCTCCAGTCATCTAAATTGGGTGTGTAGGCTAGTCCCTATAGATATTGTTTAAGTCCTCATTAGTGGATGGCAATATTCGACTATTATACTATACTATATGTTCTATGCGATCTTAGCACGGTGGCCTTATGAGGGTCCGGTGCGCAATACTACGTGCTATACGATGATTTATGGCACCCTGCCAGTAACTTGTTGGATCCGAGGATTCCCATATGCATAATATCTCTGGGATAACCCAGGCTCCATCTAGTAAGACGTATAAATGATTGGCCAATTATGTAACTGAGCTTGTTTGTGAATTATATCTACAGTCAAATAGTCTAGGTACATGGACTATCATGGTGCGATGGTCTAACCCTTGTCCTTGTTTGGTTGTAGGATTAGATTATTGTGGCATGATAAGCAAACCGAAACTACGAGACAAAACTATATATATCTATTTTATAACCATGTTTTATTACTTCATTCGTGCTTCTTTTGTGGTACTTGCTATTTGGGGTCTACCCCCACTGGTTTTGCATGGCCAGGTTTAGAGCCAGTACCCGAGGATAAGGCGTACTTTCTATGAAACATTGCGTGCACTAGACAGATGGCCACTTTGGGAACGAGTGGGTATTTTTATCACTACTCGTTATTGTACATTTTAATCTTTTGGACGTTTAGCCACCGGTATATGTTAGCGGTAAAATTTGGATATTTAGTTTCTTTTACATGATTGTAATTAATCAGACTGCAGCTGACATGGTAATATACTTTTGATACTGTGTCAGCTTTCTTATTTTGTACAACTGGTTTCAAAAATATCATGGCTGGACGTTTGAGATGCCTTACTTCCTTATCATATACGGTCTATGTTTATTGTTCTTCCTTGACTGATTGAGACAATAGATATGCTGTGTGACCCTAAGTGACTTGCTTGCAGTATGCACCCCAATGTCTAGTTACAACCGTGACTGACGTACGACGTTTTATATCTTGTACGGGGGAGCTGGCCATGTCCATCTCCGTATTCCGGTACTGGAATGTGACAAAATTTTAGTGGTGGCCCATGTAGGACTATATTTTCAGACTTGTAGGGTGTTATGATCATAGGAGTTTTAATCAAACATGTGCCTTTGAAATCCTGAATTTATTCTTCTCGAATCCTTGCTTGAATATCAAATCAATTGGTTCCTTGATCATTCCTATAATGTTCTTGATGTTTCTTATCCTTTTTTAGGGCTTCTTCAGTTGTTGGAACAGCATACATGGCAGGACAAGGGTTTTCTGGGCAATAACGGGAGGTAGCACCTATTCAGAGTCAAATTTGAGTATTGCCAGTAGTTGAACAAGCTGGCACGGTAGAACCGAAAGTTGGACATGATGAGCAACCAGCCCCTGAGATCCCCGTAATCCTAGTAGTATCAGTAGTACCAGTGTTACTTGATATCCCAACATTACTGGGGATTATTTTGGGAATGATGGCTAAACAGCAGCATCAGATAGCAGTGCAACAGCATCAGCAGTTTCAACAATAATAGCAAAATGTCTTGGTGAGTCAGGGTTTGCCGACAGCCCTAGAAAGAGGAGAAATGACTGATTTGGGGGCGTCGGTTAGATTTTGTCGACTTAACCCGAGATACTTTGATGGCACGGAGGATGCCATCAAGATAGATGCATAGCTCCAATACATCAAAGTCATTCTAGCAGCGATGAAGGTTCTGGATGATGAACAAGGTAACCAGGTCCGGTTGCAGCTTGAGGACCTTGCTCGTGACTGGTGGGCGTCAGTAGAGGTCGGCTTGAGGCATCATATCTTTTGGGACAGTTTAAGGGCTCGATTCAGGCTAAATATTTTAGAGCTATTGTGTATTATGAGCTCCAACAGAGATTTTAATCGATCTTAAGCAGGCTGGTACAACAGTGGATGGATATGCAGCCAAGTTTTGCTGGCTGAATAGATTTGCTTCGCATATGGTGGATACAGAGTCATACAGAGTAATGAGGCTCCAGCAAGGACTTTAACTCGAGATTCTATAAATAGTACAGGGGTACGACTACCAGACTTATGAAGAAGTGCTGATAGCAAATCGGTGGCACGAGCTTACCATGTAGAGGTTGTCGGCAATGATAGGAGGCCAGAAGAGGTCTCATGCTCAGAGTGGAGGAGGAGGTAGAGGAGTACCTCAGATGTCAACGCCATCACCTGGCGTTCGCATCCATGATTCAGTGCCAAGGAGGGCGGCAATTTCGACCGTGACAGCACCGGCTTGGCAGCAGCTACGGCAACAACAACAACAATAACACCAGGTAGCACCGGTAAGATATACTTATTGTAGCAAAAGAGGGCATACTAAAGATGTATGTAGGGTATCTAATAGATTGTGTATGAGGTATGGCAGTCTAGATCATCAAATTTTCAATTGTCCAATGATACAGAGGCCAGGAGGGCCATTTCAGTAATTTCCAGCACTGCCAACACCAGGAGCAGTACCACAAAGAGGGCCAACTACAGCAGTGTAGCTGTTAGCTCAGTATCCGTTACTGACGTAAGCTGAGATATACCAGCAATAGCAAAATTAGCAGAATGGCCAGCATATGCCACAACAGCATCACCAAGGGAGACAACCGCGAGGAGCACAACAGGATCAAAGGCAGGCATTTACATTATCTTTGGAGGAGGCTTTAGCATCGGGTAACGTGGTGGAAGGTAATATTTATGTCGTATATTTTATTGTTGTTGCATTATTTAATTTATGTGCATCTTATTCATTTATATATGCATAATTTGTGACACGCATTGGATTGGAGTTCGAGGTATTGCCAGAGAGGTTGAATATACTCCCTTGTAATAGGCTCGTAGGAGTTAGTAGAATATGTATAGCGTATCTGGTCATAGTATGCGGGATTTCACTACCAGTACGATTGATCGAGTTTCCTATAGGTAACTTTGATGTTATCTTAGGTATGGACTGGCTGAGAGACTATCATACAACGATAGATTTTTATAAGGGTAGGGTATTATTTAGTATCCCGGGCATGGAAGGTTTCACCTTTGACAAATCTGTAGGAGACTAGCATGAAGAGAGGATTACAGTGATAGTGATGACAAAAGAATAACTTTCTGAGATAGTTAAGGAGTTCTTAGATGTCTTCTCAGAAGAAAAACTAGGGTTACCCCTAGTAAGAGATATTAAGTTTTATATAGAGTTGATCCCTGGCCAATATATTATAAAGTTTACCAAATATCACCATCAGAGTTAGACATACTGTACCAACATATAAAAGAACTGAAGCCAAAAAAATTTATTCGAGCCAGTGGATCACCTTAGGGAGTGCCAATGGTTCTAGTGAAGAAGAAGGATGGGTCATCACGATTATGTATCGACTTTAGAGAGTTGAACACAGTAACAGTGAAGAACAAGTATCCATTACCAAGGATCGATAATTTTTTTGATCAGCCGAGTAAAGCCAATATTTTTTCTAAGATCGATCTTCGATCAGGGTATCATCAAGTAAGAGTTTGGAAGCAAGACATACCTAAGATAATTTTTATGTCACGATATGGGCATTAAGAATTTCTAATTATGCCATTCGGACTGACTAATTCTCCACCACTATTTATAGATCTGATAAACCATATTTTTATGTCGTATCTAGATCAGTTTGTGGTGATTTTTATCGATAATATTCTAGTTTATTCCTGTAGCGAAGTAGAGAATGAAAAGCATCTTCGAAAGGTCTTGCATATTTAGAGGAAACACCAGTTATACGCAAAGCTCAGCAAATATGAGTTTTGGTTGGATCATGTATCATTCTTGGATCATATCATCTTTGGGGCAGGAGTAGCAGTATATCCGAAGAAGGTTGAGTCCGTAGAGAGTTGGCCACTTTTTAAGACAGTAGCTGAAGTGCGTAGTTTTCTGGAATTGGCAGAATACTACAGAAGGTTCATAGCAGACTTTGCAAGAATTTTAGTACCGCTAACTCGATTAACGCGTAAGGAGGCTAAGTTTGAATAGTTAGCAGAGTGCCAAACATTATTTGAAGAATTAAAGAAGAGATTGATTTCAGCCTCGATTCTCACACTTTCAGTAGGTTCTGGAGGGTTTACTGTATATTATGACACATCAAGTAAAGGACTTGAGTGTGTGTTGATACCACATGGAAGAGTGATAGCTTATACATCACGTCAGATTTGAGATCATGAGAAGAATTATCTGACTCACGATTTGGAGTTGGCGTCGATAGTATTTGTACTTAAATTATGACGGCACTACTTGTATGATGATCAGGTAAAGATATTTATGGATCATAAGACCTTAAAGTATGTATTCACTCAGAAGGACTTGAACATGAGGCAGAGCAGGGGGTTAGAATTGATAAAGGACTATGATGTGGAACTTTAGTACCATTCCGACATGGCAAATATGGTAGCATATGCTCTTAGCAGGAGTGGTAGTAGATTTATGTTGACATCGCAACGGCACATCTTAGAAGATCTTCGAGAAATGGGGATCGAGATAGTAATTCCGCAAGACATAGGAGTATTGGCTAGTTTACAGGTATAAAATATCATTATATAAAGGATTAAGGTGCTTAGTGTCACGCCCCAGTCCCAAAATACATAGGACTAGGAATACGCGACATGTCAGCCGTATGTATACAAAAATCATAATATGTTGGATGATCATAACACATACGTACGTTGTACATGAATATCAAATCCACAAGTGGTAATATACTATCAACACAAATCACACGCAATCTATATCTCATCCACAGCATAAATAATAAAATCAAAATAAATAATGAATCTCAAATATGAAGTATCAAGAATGATAGTCGGGTGGAAACAAATCAACTGCCAATCGACTATACTAAAATTAAATGAGAGAAGAGATCAAACTCTAATATAAAATAAATGTCAATAAAAGAAATAGCAACTATAATATCCATCAGCTGCGAAGAATCAAAGGTACACTGAAGGTAAGACCTCCTCAGTCTGGTATGAACCGTCAGGTCCGGGTCCGTACTCCTGTAGATAATCATGTCCGTCTATACCTGGAAAGGGACCAGGTCCTTCGAGGGACGTAACAAGATACATAGAAGCATGCCAATAAAGTATTAAAATTAAATAAACAAAGGGTCACCTAACCGTCTATGTGAATGCATTTTGAGAACAACTTTCCCACAAGTAGGCTATCTGGCTGAATAGGATTGGCATGATTCACTCAAAGATTCAGGGGTCTATAAAGCATTACGTCTATTGAACCTTAGAGGCCGCCTGAAATAATAATATATAGTGGTCATCATGACCGCACATCTCAGGGGGAGCGTACGGGTTACACAAAAAAAGTTCAAAGGAGCCCAAACACCTTACTTGTTGTTCTTTCCACCCCATGCTCTAAGCATGACATATCCATAACACGATGAAACCTCTAATAACTGCCAAGGCTTCTAATAATGCAATCTGTATCAGCAGTTATCCTTATCCGTTGTACGTCCTATACGTACCAATGGCCAACCGAATATGCAGGTTCGTGTCCTACATGAGACTCACACTTGTGTAATAACTGTGTCATGGCCAATGAAACATAATAATGCCTCATGATAATAGGGTGGTCTCATAAACTAGGTCAATATGCATATATATAATAAAAATAGAATACGACGCCACTATCGTTGCACCCAAGTTATTCTTGGACGCACAGTTTATATAGCAGTTAAAATATATGAACTAAATAATAAAAATAAAATATATGCATCATATGGAATGTAGATCACAGTAAAATGGCAAGGTATACTTGTCTGGCAAGAATCTGCGTAGTGCAAGCGTCCAAACGTCAAGTACACAGGATGATAAACTATGGCCTCCGAATAAACATCTTTGAATGCTGAAATAAACATCACCAACATTCCCACAATCAGCAAGATAGCTAGAAAATACTATTCTTTCATCCAATTTGGACACAGAAGAAAAACGGTAATTTTGGGTCAAAGCGGGGTCCACATGTGGCCCACTTTGCACCAAAAAGTGTGCCAGGGGTTAAGTCTCTAAATGAAATAAATTATAGGTCAAACAAAATTTAAATGTCAATACGAACTCAACGGTACGTCCAATTTTGGATTCCGGTGAGTCGAACACAAATTTGCCCTTAAAATCAACCGTAGGGCCCGCAAATAGGCAGCTTAGTCAACTGTCTCAGAATTGCCTGAAACTTGGGTCATAGGACCTGCGTGATACCAAGAATCTAATGGCGTAAGTTTCGTTGTATTCCGACGATCATACAAAAAATTGTCTAGTATTTTGCAAAAGTTACGATATAGGGACTTTTTACGGATACGTGTTAATTCCGACACGTACACACGTCCAAATCAGTTTTCGCGAAAGTCCACATGTCAGGACATACCATACGCGCCTTTCGGTGTAATTGGTACTCGATAAGGCAGTCCCGTTTGGCGGGGCGTGCTCCATATTACAAATTCTAAAGTTCTTAAAACTAGTTTTTTATGATTTTTAACCCAATTTATCTCTATATTTAACAAAAAATAAAATAACTAATTAACAGGGGATGATCTTGGTTATATGTACTTTATATATCAAAAAGAAGATTTAAATATGAAGGTCTATGATGGGAGATAACAACCTCTAAACATAGGTGATCGAAACAGTTTACTGTAGTTTTTAAAAGATATGGTTTTTCTTCAACTTGGCCTCAATTTCTACAATATGAAGGTCTATGGTGGGAGATAACAGACTCTAAATATAGGTGAATAAAAAAATTTACTGTAGTGTTTAACATTGTTTGATGGAAACTAATTAACAGGGTTGAGAGGGGGATATGTCATGATCATGATGTTGAAGACGGATCAAAAAATGATTAAGAGATGGGGCAGGAAATTATGCTTGAAATAGGGCATGTCGCTGCTCGAATCTGCCGTGGACTGCTTGCGATCGTGCGGGTTTGTGGGTGTTCTCTAGTGCGGCACTGGGTTTCAGGCGGCTTCTCTGGCAGTCGGCACTGGGGAAGATATGCTGTCGGCGGGTGATTAGGTTAGGGTTAGGATTTAGGGATATATATATATATATATATATATATATATATATATATAGGTGGAGGGGGCGCGATGTGAAGGGCCGCGGGTTCGCCTGCTGTTTGGTGGGTTGGGGGTTTAGCATAGGAATTAGGATTAAGGCTTAGGGTTGGTTTAGGCTTAAGGTTTAGGGATTAAGGATTTTCTTTTCTTTTCTTACTCTTTAATTAATACTATATATATATATATATATATATATATATATATATATATATATATATGTATGTATGTAAGGTAAAAAATCCAGAAAAATAAATACTTGTTCACAAAATAAATTCTATACCCTACCACTCTTCTACAAGGATACTTAAGGTAAAAAAATAAAAATAAAAAAATAATAGTTTTGTTTAATAATTTTAAATAAGTAATGATCTAGGTAATTAATCCAATTAAATTTTATTTTTTAATTAACTAGGAAATAATATAATTAAATTAAATGATTAACTAAATAAATATAATATTTAAAATTAGAGGGTTTTATATTCTACCCAACTTAGAAAAAATTGTCCTTGAAATTAAAACTAAGTCACGATAGAAAATCAAGGATGGTATAGGATAGAAATGAATAAAGTAAATTCATACCTTGATCTCAAACAGATACGAAAAATATTTGTGCATGTCATCCTCGCGCTCCCAAGTGGATTCTCCTGGCCCATAATGCTTCTAAGTGTAAACCCCCTCACCAAAAATAGATATTTTGTGTTGATTTTATATTATTATATTTATTATAGATTATTTTAAATATTAAATTACTTTAGAGTATTCTCTTAGTTAACTAGATTTTTTTTTTTGTATATTTACTTATGTAAATATTTATTTAGATATATTTTTAGATTATTTTAGTTTTTTGGAGATTTTTCAAGAATTTTTAGGTAGTTAAAACATATGGAACGTAAATTTCTAGGACTTTCATGATTTACTATGAGACCATACTTGCATATTTTTCCTACCAAATATTTATGTTAGGTTAAAATATTTAATTATATTTTTTTGTAATTTATTTAGAATTTTAAGAAATTTATTTAGATTTTTAAAATTATTTAGGATTTATTTGGATATATATAGTCTTAATATTAGATAGATGCTAATTTAGTGTTAATAGATATTAATAAAATTTTATAAATTATTTATATTATCTTTAATTATATTTAAGATTATAAATTATTGAGATAAACTTAAACTCTATTTTTTTAAATTAATTCAAATCCTGAGCCTACTAGGAAAGCAACTTCATGCATATCCTATCCTTATTTAAACTGATCCTATTAATATCCAAATTAGCCAATCATAGTCGTATTCAATTAAGTAGTCTCCACCATTATAAATAACCCATCCTTCATATTTTTCTTTCCCAAATTCACCCCTTTTTCGTCCAAAAAGAGTCAAAAAATTGTCATAAATTCAGCCTCATTTTCTAGTAGTTATGACGACTTAAAAAGACGATATCTCCTAGCTCCGGACTCCAAACGCGCTCCAGTTTTTTTTGTTAGAATTATATAAAGGTTGGTTTTCTGAATATATAAATTATTTTAATAATTTTAGAACCTATTTTTCCAAAAAATTCTAAAAGTGCCAACTGTTCGAAATCAGACGCATTTTGGTATTTTCGAGATTTTGGGAGATCCCAAACTCAGAATTATGAACCGTTTGAAGTTTCGGAAAGCTAACATGATGAACTTCCAAAAAATTATTTTTTTAGAATTTAAAATATAAGTTTATTCTACAGTAAAATTTGTGTAACGTAGAAGTAAATATAAAATCACCAAATACTATCATCTGTGCGCCCTAGTGGACATAACTCTTTACCGACTTGTGATTTTATGAAACCGTCGAATATGGTGTTTATATAGTATTGAAATCTATAGGATTCCATACACAAATCTAGGATTTGAGTTGGTTGACTTTTTGGTCAACGAATTACCTCGATTTATGTGCCATGGATCACAAATCCATAAAGTTGACTTTCTTTGGACCAAAATTATGGTTTAACAATAAAATCAAATTATAATAAGATTAAAATACTATTTTAGATTATTTTATTTAGAATTAAAATAGATTAAATGGAGGAACCTATTTACCCACTTTTGTAACCTAACTTGTTTAATTTATGTGACGGGTAGATCGGACGACGCCTTGAGTTGGGACTTCATCCTTTTCAGACCAAGCAAGATATCGTGTCAAATTGCTTACAGTACTTTTGCATGCTATTTATATTTTTGTATATTCATTGCATTTCTGTATATGCATTGCATGTGTGTTTTCTTTTAGTCATTACTATCTATTATATGTATGTTGACACACACTTGACACTTAGTCTCATGAGAGGACAATCAGTAGGCGTATGGGCTTTAACCACTCTAGTAAACCATAGTAACTAGCATGCACTATGGTAGTCGTGTCCGATGGTCGCTACTCCCGAGGTATGTCAATTGATGGAGTCCGAGGGTCGCTACCCCCGAGGTATGTCGGCTGATGATGTCCACTGACGAGTGTATAAGTATGAGATTTAGATTGAGTAGCCTACCCTTGCCCATACGTTAAAAAGTTGTCCTTATTTGCATTCATATAGATTGTATTATACAGCGTACTTACATATTTTCTACCTATTATGCATGTTTACTGTATTCAAATTGGCTTGCTGTTCTGTATCTTGTTACATCCCTCTGAGGACCTGGTCCCCTTCCAGGTGTATCTGTTCTTGAGTATTTGCAGGAGCACAGATTTGGATGGTTATATATGTTTCGTGGATGTCTTCTCTTCGAGCCCGTGGTCGTTAGCTGGTATTCTTATATTGTGTTTATTGTGTTGTAACTTTACCTTCGAGTTGGTAGTGGATTTGTTTCCATCCAACTATCATCCTTAGATACTTATATTGAGATCTAGTTTCATAGATAATGGTTATTTATTTATATTGATTTTTGTGGATGAGATTTAGATTATATCCTGTGACTTATGACATATGTTATACCACTTGTGGATTTGATATTCATATTACAACGTACGTATGGGTTTGGTTTCCATATATTGGAGTTGCCATATCTATGCGGCTGGCATGCTTACTTGTCCTAGTCCTACGTATTTTTGGGACTGGGGCATCACATGTTTTTAGGTGGCCCATGCAGGTCGAGAGCATATTGTCTCGGTTACGTTACTGTACCGAGCAAGCCTGCGCATAGGATTATAATATAGGATCTCATCCACTTATTTAATCACCGTCCTTGATTTTATTTCGTATTCTCATTTGATTGCTTGCATTGCATCTTGCTTGATCCTTTCACAACGTCAATCTTATCTTTTCTTTCATGCTTGATAGGGGTAGGAAGGTACCTTGAACCGGGTATATACACTCTATTGTTTAATAATACTATTAGTTAAATTATTGTAAGTTGGATAGTATGCCTCATAACTTAGTAACACATAGTCCTTTTGACCAATTAATAAAATATAAATGAATGACACCAACTATAGGCTTGCATAAGAAGATAATGTTTATCTAGACTATAGAACTTTAGTGTTTATCTAGACTGTAGAACTTAGAGGCTCATACACCCATTTGGGTGACTTTAGACTTGACAAGTAGTTATTATAAAAACTGTAGAGGCACAACACCGATCTTCTTGGTGAATTTAGATTATTCTGTACCTTCCTCCATCATAATCAAGCGTACTTATATTTTTACTACCTCGATTTATGCTGCTATTATAGCCTAGTTTTGCAAGCTTATTCTTTTATTGAGCTTGTTCATGACATATGTATTATTGGGGGCCCACACTAATATATTGTCTAAATCAGAATCGGTGTATTATGGTCTGATCAACCATAGTGCACTTGGTTCGCTCTTTGTATCACTTCTTTATGTGGATTGAGTTATAGTTGACTCAACTTGTTAGACGAATATACTTGCCCTCTAGACTGGTCAGAGCATATCATGTAAGGCACATAACTGTTCTGATGTGAACATACGAATAAGAATGTACCAAAATAAGATTTCAATCCACAACTATCTTGGCAACTCTCTCTCGAATTCTCTAATCTCTTTTGATTCCGTACTTGTATCCTATCACCCTTTTTGAACTTTTTATTGTTGTTTTCCGTCTTTCCCTATTTCGGAAAGACGAACGTTCATGCTTAGTGTAAGTTTGATACACGAATAGTACAAGATATACCCCATAGGCCAAGCACTTCGGATGACAAATAAGAGAGCGCAGGCACAGAAATTCGTAGATACAGGTATGACCTTTAGTATGTTTGTTATTTTATACTCACGACCCCCTTTATGACACGAGATCTTAGGTGCATAGTAGACGTAGAATTATACATAAGGTAGTTTAGCAGTTATATGTTGATATCCTAACTAGATGGCATACACGCAATGCTAATAGATGTCACGCGTAGCAATAGTAGTATTCTCTTCCTATCACCATCTCGCCCCCTTGGGTGGCTCATCTTCTCTTCCATCTCCATCCCTTATATCGTGCTTAATTCTCTCTATCATAGTCGTATCTTTTCGCGCCATTACGAACTGGTTGAATTACTTCAACCTCACCCTTATTTTGTTAGTTAAAACATAAAAGGTCTAGTAAATGATTAATAACTAAAGGATGAGTTCATAATGATAACCCTTGTGTATATGCATTATAGCAATACCTGTATTCTTTTATTAATTTAACCCTTAAGTAGCATCATTTAGCCTAATATAAATTTATTAGACTGTTTAAAATAGTTTATACTTCTAATAGTTTTATAAAGTTAGTCAAGACCTTAACTGTTGCCCAAAAACTTAGACTATGCCTAGGAAAGAATTGAAGGCACTTGTTACGAACTGACAACTATGACAAATCGCTGGCAAAGTAGTGACAGCAGCAGCTAGACCGTTGTAGTAAAGTAGTCGAAGTATTTGCAGACATATTGGTCAGGTGGCATGGCAGTATTAGACTACGATACTTGACGGTTACAAAGAAAAAATATGGTTGTGAGATTCAAGACAAGTACCCCAAGATTCTCGACCCAATAAATATATTCGTCTTACAACCTAGACAATAGCCTCAAGAGACTGTGACTACTAGTAGAAATTTTGTAAGTTGGGTAGTGTAGACGAGTTAGAGGATAATAGGATAGTGTATGAACAATAAATGAGAAGTGTTAGAATGACAGACCATGACTTTTAGGAAGCACTGGTAGATAACTATGTAGTGTAATAGCTATAGTGATTATTATGAATATGGGTTAGTGTTAATTTTGAGGATGAAATTTTTGTAAGTTGGATAGATTGTAAACCCCCTCACCAAAAATAGATATTTTGTGTGTATTTTATATTATTATATTTATTATAGATTATTTTAAATATTGAATTACTTTAGAGTATTCTCTTAGTTAACTAGAAAATAAATTTTTTTTAGTATATTTACTTATGTAAATATTTATTTAGAAATATTTTTAGACTATTTTAGATTTTTGGAGATTTTTCTAGATTTTTTAGGTAATTAAAACATATGGAACGTAAATTTCTAGGACTTCCATGATTTACTATGAGACCATACTTACATATTGTTCCTACCAAATATTTATTTTAGGTTAAAATATTTAATTATATTTTTTGTAATTTATTTAGAATTTTAAGAAATTTATTTAGATTTTTAAAATTATTTAAGATTTATTTGGATATATATAGTCTTAATATTAGATAGATGCTAATTTAGTGTTAATAGTTATTAATAAGATTTTATAAATTATTTTTATTATCTTTAATTATATTTAAGATTATAAATTATTGAGATAAACTTAAACTCTATTTTTAAAATTAATTCAAATCCTGAGCCTACTAGGAAAGCAACTTCATGCATATCCTATCCTTATTTAAACTGATCCTATTCATATCCAAATTAGCCAATCCTAGTCGTATTTAATAAAGTAGTTCCACCATTATAAATAACTCATCCTTCATATTTTTTTTTCCTAAATTCACCTCTTTTTTCGTCCAAAAAGAGTCAAAAATTTGTCATAAATTCAGCCTCATTTTCTAGTAGTTATGACGACTTCAAAAGACGATATCTCCTAGCTCCGGACTCCAAACGCGCTCCAGTTTTTTTTGTTAGAATTATATCAAGGTTAGTTTTTTGAATATATAAATTATTTTAATAATTTCTGAACTAATTTTTCTAGAAAATTCTAAAAGTGCCAGTTGTTCGAAATCAGACGCGTTTTGGTATTTTAGAGATTTTGGGAGATCCCGAACTCAGAATTATGAACCGTTTGAAGTTTAGGGAAGCTGATTCTAGAATTTAAAATATAAGTTTATTCTACTATAAAATTTGTGCAACGTAGACGTAAATAGAAAACTACCAAAAAGTATCATCTGTGCGCCCTAGTGGACATAACTCTTTACCGACTTGTGATTTTATGAAACCGTCGAATATGGTGTTCATGTGATATTGAAATCTATAGAATTCCATATACAAATCTAGGATTTGAGATGCTTGACTTTTTGGTCAACGAAATGTCTCGATTTGTGTGCCATGGACTACAAATCCGTAAAATTAACTTTCTTTGGACCAAAATTAGGGTTTAACAATAAAATTAGATTATAATAAGATTAAAATACTATTTTAGATTATTTTATTCAGAATTAAAATAGATTAAATGGAAGAACCTATTTACCCACTTTTGTAACCTAACTTGTTTAATTTATGTGACGGGTAGATTGGACGACGCCTTGAGTTGGGACTTCATCCTTTTCAGAACAGGCAAGATACCTTGCCAAATTGCTTACAGTACTTTTGCATAATATTTATATTTTTGTATATTCATTGCATTTTTGTATATGCATTGCATGTGTATTTTCTTTCAGTCATTACTATATATTATATGTATGTTGACACATACTTGACATTTAGTATCATGAGAGGACAATCAGTAGGTATATGGGCTTTAACCACTCTGATAAACTGTAGTAACTAGCACGCACTATGGTGGTCGTGTCCGATGGTCGCTACCCCCGAGGTATGTCAATTGATGGAGTCCGAGGGTCGCTACTCCCGAGGTATGTCGGCTGATCATGTCCACTGACGAGTGTGTGAGTGTGAGATTTAGATCGAGTAGCCTACCCTTGCCCATACGTCGAAAAGTTGTCATTATTTGCATTCATATAGATTGTCTTGTATAGCGTACTTACATATTTTCTACCTATTATGCATGTTTACTGTATTCAAATTGGCTTGCTGTTCTGTACTTATTACGTCCCTCTGAGGACCTGGTCCCCTTCCAGGTGTATCTGTTCTTGAGTATTTGTAGGAACGCAGATTTGGATGGTTATATATGTTTCGTGGATGTCTTCTCTTCGAGCCCGTGGTCGTTAGCTGATATTCTTATATTGTGTTTATTGTGTTATTCCTTTACCTTCGAGTTGGTAGTGGATTTATTTCCATCTAACTATCATCCTTAGATACTTATATTGAGATCTAGTTTTATAGATAATGGTTATTTATTTATATTAATTTTCGTGGATAAGATTTAGATTATATCCTGTGACTTATGACATATGTTATACCACTTGTGGATTTGATATTCATATTACAGCGTACGTATGGGTTTGGTTTTCATATATTGGAGTTGCCATATCCATGCGGCTGGCAAGCTTACGTGTCCTAGTCCTATGTATTTTTGGGACTGGGCATGACACTAAGCCATGCAGACCAAGAGAATAGACTAATTCCTTAACACTTTCTCTCGACGGTCAAGGATCTCATGGATTTCTCTTGGTATGACAAGCTCGGCCCAATGGTGATCTCGGAGTTGTCAAGAACAATCGGCCACATATCGCCTAAGTTATGACACATGGAATACATTATGTACTCCCTCGAGTGAAGGTGGTAGTGCAAGTCGATACGCCACTTCTCCCACTCGCTCTTGCACGTCAAATGGTCCAATATACCTTGGGCTCAACTTGCCACTCCCTCCGAATTGAATAGTGGCTCTAGTAGGTGATATCCTCAAGAAGATATGATTGCCTTCTTTAAACTCCAAGGGACGATGATGAAGGTCTGCCCATTGCTTCTACCTATCTTGCACTGCTCGCAAGTATCCAAGTCTCTTCTTCACTGTCTCTACGGTGTTGAGTACCAACTCTGGTCCCAGAATTTGACGTTCTCCCATGTCAATCTAATACACAAAGGACCTATACTTTCTTCCATATAATACTTCAAATAGAGCCATCTGGATGCTCGCTTCATAGCTATTAATGTAAAAAAACTGCACAAGATGTAGGTGGTCCTTCCATGATCCTCCAAAGTCTAATGTACAAGCCCTCAACATATATTCCAGTATCTGAATAGCACGTTCGGACTTCCCATCTGTCTCCAGGTGATAAGATGTACTGAACTTCAGATGAGTCCCAAGGCTCTCTTGCAAGCTTCTCCAAAAGTGAGATATGAAACGCGAATCCCTGTCGGACACAATACTGATCAAAATATCGTACAATCTCACGATCTGCCTAATGTATAAGTCAGCCAAAGCATCTGTAGACTGGCTAACTCTAAAAGGCAAGAAATGTGCAAACTTGGTGAGTCGATCCACTATTACCCATACAACATCTCGCCCACTTAGACTCTCTGGAAGACCCGTGACGAAGTCCATAGTGATCTGCTCCTACTTTCACTCAGGAATCAGAAGTGGTTTCAGTAGCCTTGCTGTTCTCTAATGTTCCATCTTCACCTGCTGACATACTAGACATTTGGCCACAAAGCGAGCTATCCCTCTTTTCATCCCATGTCACAAAAAGTGCTGTCATAAGTCACAGTACATCTTGGTGCCTCTAGGATGAATAGAATATATCGAACTATGAGCTTCTACCATCAGCTCCTGTCGAATCTCTCCATCGAGAACATATAGCTGATTACCACATTGTAATATCCTGTCACCATGAATACGCAATCCCGCCTGCTCTTCGGCCTCTGTCCTTTCTTTTAATCTCCTAAACCTGGCATCCGTAGGCAAAGCTGTCTTGATCCTCTCTACTAGTGATGACTGTACTTATAAATTGACTAGTGTCCCATCTGCTCTGGGTAATATCACTTTTATGCAAAGCTCTTGCAAGTCCTTTTACGTCATCAAGAAGTAAGCTGCTGGCTTCTGGCTTAACGTGTCTGCTACTACGTTAGCCTTGCTTGGGTGATAATGCAGCTCTCTCTCTCAAAATCCTTCATCAACTCAAGCCACCGATATTGCCTAATATTTAGCTCCTTCTATGTGAAGACATACTTGAGGATTTTGTGGTCTATATAGATCTCCACTCGTTTCCCATATAGGTAATATCTCCATAGCTTTAGAGCAAAAACAACGGCTGTAAGCTCCAAGTCATGAGTTGGATAATTCTTCTCATGTACTCATAACTGTCTAGATGCATATGCAATCACCTTGCCATACTGCATCAACACGCATCCTAAGCCTTTTTCCGATGCGTCACGGTAAATCACATAACCTCCTGATCCTGATGGTTTAGTAAATACTGGCGCTGTGGTCAGTCGCTTCTTCAACTCCTCAAAAATGGCTTGACACTCGTCGGTCCATACGAACTCTTGATCCTTGCACATTAACTGAGTCATAGGCGCTGCTATCCTTGAGAAGTTCTCCATGAACCATCGGTAATATCCCACAAGTCCAAGGAAACTTCTAACCTCTGATGCTAATTTAGGAATGGACCATGTCTCGACTGCCAAGATTTTCTCTGGATTAACATAAATACCATCTCTCTCAACGACATGCCCAAGAAATGAGACTCTGTCCAAGAAAAACTCATATTTACTGAGCTTCGCATATAACTGCTCTCTCCTCAAGGTCTCTAGGATGATCCACAGTTGCTTTTTGTGCTCCTCGTAGCTCTTCGAATAAAAAAGTATGTCATCTATGAAGACGACCATGAACTGGTCCAAATACTGATAGAATACTCGATTCATTAAGTCCATAAAGATAGCTGGAACATTGGTCAATCCAAATGGCATGACCAGAAACTTGTAGTGTCCATATCTTATCCTGAATGCGGTCTTTGGGATGTCCTGCTTTCGTACCTTCACCTGGTGATATCTCGATCTCAAGTCTATCTTCGAGAACACCTTAGATGCACTAAGCTGATCAAATAAGTCATCAATGGGTGGCAATAGGTATTTATTCTTCACGGTCACTGTATTTAAGGCTCTGTAGTCGATGTACATATGTACTGACCCATCCTTCTTTTGTACAAACAATACTGGTGCTCCCCAAGGTAATACACTTGGCCGGATGAAACCTTTCTCCTTTAATTCTTTTAGTTGTGCCTTCAGCTTATCAATCTCTTTCTTCGCCAATCTATAAACATGCGATGCTATGGGTATTATTTTCGGCGTCAATTCAATCGAGAATTCTATGTCTCTGTCCGGAGGTAGTCCTAGCAATTCCTCTGGAAAGATATCTCGGAACTCTGAAATGATGGGGTGATAAATAATATCATCCATTGCAAGCTGAACACCATCAAGGGCTTCTATGGATCCTCGTGCAAACTTAAGTTCTGGCTGGCCTGGTACCTTAAAAAGAATGTTTCCTCCAAAATAGTCGAAGAAAGCGTGTTACTTGCTTAGCCAGTCCATCCCAAGCACAATATCAAAATTTAGCATAGGAAGGCCTAAGAGTCGGGCATTCATCTCTCTGCCACAAATTACTATAGGACAAAATTTATAAATTTGACTAACATGTACAACTCCTCCTCGAGTGAGAATTTTAACACAACTAGGTAAAGGTGTAGTAGCAATATTGTGCTTAGCAATAAAATTAGAAGATATGAACGAGTGGATGGCTCCCGTATCAAATAATGTCAAAGCAGAAAGGTAAAAGCGAGGGTAATACCTGCTATAACATCAACCTCCTGATCCATGTCATCTACTTCTAGTGCAAAAGCTTGTCCACTCCTTTGTGGTAGTCTATTTTTGGCCCTCATGAACTGATCCTCCTGGGTAGGTAGCGGTGGTTCTCGCTGAAATCCTCCGGCTGCTGGGGGTCAAGGTGCGCCTGGTCTTGTCATCTATTGAACTTGCTTTGGTGCTAGAAGTGCTAACCTCTGTATTGGCGGTAAAAGCGTCAATATCTGCTGTATTAGATATTCTCTCGACATATGCTGTCCGCAACTATATCTCATACATTATTCCAAA
This sequence comes from Iris macrosiphon, assembly GCA_036927795.1. Taxonomy (NCBI): domain Eukaryota; kingdom Viridiplantae; phylum Streptophyta; class Magnoliopsida; order Asparagales; family Iridaceae; genus Iris; species Iris macrosiphon. The sequence goes on along the minus strand of JAYESA010000019.1, from coordinate 116,997,267 downwards.
CGAGTCTGACAGTCTCTCAAAATATGCCCGTGTTTCCTACAATAATTATAATGGGGCTTCTCCGAATTCTGGTACGGTCCTGCTCTGTGCTGATATTGTTGTTGCTGTGCCAAAGGACGTCTGATAGGCCCTCCTTGCTGTGTCCTTGTTGATCCTTGTTGTGTCTTCAGTTGACCTCCCTTTCCCTTGTTGATGGTCACTTGTAGCCTAGCTTCTGTCTATAATTCGGCATAAGAGATCCGGAACTGTGAGCTAGTGTAGTATTGGAGCTCCAGAGTCAGTCCGCGATAAAACCTCTTGGCCTTGTCCAAGTCATTCAGTATCAGGGCAGCGCCATATTTACTAAGGCGACTAAACTCTATATCATATTCGTCAACTATCTTATTTTCCTGCTCCAAGTGGAAGAACTGATCATACAACGCATCCCTTACAGTGTCCGGGAAGTACTTCCTCTCAATGTACTCAAAGAATTGTTCCCAAGTCTGATGCGTACCTATTTGGTACTCTATTGATTCCTACTAGTGATGGGCGTTACCATCTAGCTGCATCCTTACGCTTGTCATCCATAGATCTATAGGCAGCTATGATGCTTCTAATAACTTTTGGGTGTGGATAATCCAGTTTGTGGTCTCCTCTGGGCTCTCAGTGCCTTTAAGGGTTTTGGACCCATTTGTACGAAGTCCTTGACTAAACCAACTCGAGCTCGCGATATTAGAACTAGTGTCTAGGCTGGTATAGGTGCCTGTGCATCCATTCTTTCAAGTACTGCCAGAAATTTTTACCTCCGCTTTGCCGCTTGCTGCCTCTGCTCTACAGTTAGTGCGACCGCCTGCTGTCTCTGTTCCTGCATCATCATTTAGAAGAATTGGAACAGCTGTGTCTGGCCATCCTGTGGTGTCGATGAAGTAAGAAAAGTCCTATTAGGCGAAGCGAAAAGATCAGATGGAACTGGATTGTGAGTCTGTCCATCCTACCCCGGTAGCCTAGGAGCCGTTGAGGCCTCTCCTCAAGTTTGGCCGTTGACTCCTGCAGGTGTGTCACCTCCGGTGGTAGTATAACTACTATGCAAATCCATCTCTCTATAAGCGGTGTACAAAATAATTAGAAGGAGTACATGAATCAAACAGGATACAAGCATTTAAATAGAAAAGTTGAAAGGGATGATAAGTTTTAGTCAAGCGTGGATGAGATCCTATACTCTATTCCTATATACAGGCTTGTTCAGTACAGTAACGAAACCGAGACAATATATGCAAGGACCTGCATGGGCCATTACAAAAATATATTACGCCAGAGTCCCAAAATACGTAGGACTAGAAATACGCGATACGTCAGCCGTATGTTTACGAAAACTATAATATGTTGGAAGATTGTAACACATTCGTACGCTGTACATGAATATCAAATCCATAAGTAGTAATATACTGTCAACATAAATCACACGCAATCTATATCTCATCCACAACAAAAATAATAAAATAGGAATAAATATTGAATCTCAAATATAAAGTATCAAGAATGATAGTCGGGTGAAAATAAATCTACTGCCAATCGACTATACTAAAACAAAATAAGAGAAGAGATCAAAATCTAATATAAGATAAATGTCAGTAAAAAAATAGCAACTGGAATATCCATCAGCTGCGAAGAATAAAAGGTACTCTGAAGGTAAGACCTCCTTAGTCTAGTATGAAGCGTCAGGTCCGGGTTCGTACTCCTGTGGATAATCCTACCCGTCTATACTTAGAAAGGGAACAGGTCCTCAAAGGAAAGTAACAAGATATATAGAAGCATGCCAATAAAGTACTGAAAATAAATATCCAAATGTCGCCTAACCGTCTATGTAAATGCATTTTGAGAATAACTTTCCAACAAGTAGGCTATCTAGCTAAAATAGGATTGGCATAATTCTCTCTAAGATTCAGGGGCCTACAAAGCATGATATCTTTTGAACCTCAGAGGCCACTTAATAATAATAATATATAGTGGTCATCATGATCGCGCATCTCCGACGGAGCATATAGGTTACACAAGAAAAGTGCAAAGGAGCCCAAATGCCTTACTTGTTGTTCTCTTTATCCCATGCTCTAAGCATGTCATATCCATGATATGATGATACCTCTAATAACTGCCAAGGCTTATAATAATGGAATTTGTATCAACAGTTATCCCTATCCGTCGCACGTTCTATACCTACCAGTGGCCAACCAAATACGTAGGTCCGTGTCCTATATGAGACTCAAACTCGTGTAATAACTGTATCATGGCCAATGAAACATAAGAATACCTCATGATAATGGGGTGGTCTCATAAACTAGGTCAACATGCATATATATAATAAAAATAGAATACAATGCCACCGTCGTTGCACCCAAGTTATTCTTGGACACGCAATTTATATAAAAGTTAAAATATATGAACTAAATTATAGAAATAAAATACATGCATTATATGGAATATAGATCATAGTAAAATGGCAAGGTATACTTGCCTGGCAAGCAATCTGCATAGTGCAAGCGTTCAGACGTCAAGTACACAGGATTAGAAACTATTTTATCTAAATAAACGTCTCCGGATACTAGAATAAATATCACCAACGTTCCCAGAATCAGTGAGATAGCTAAAAAATACTATCCTTTCGTCCAATTTGGATACAGGGACAAAACAGTAATTTTGGGTCAAAGCGGGGTCCACCTATGGCCCACTTTGCACCAAAAAGTGTGCCAGGGGTAAAGGTCTCTAAATGGGATAAATTATAGGTCAAACAAATTCTAAACGTCCATACGAACTCAACGATACGTCCAATTTTGAATTCCGGTGAGCTGAAACCAAATTTGCCCTTAAAGCCAACCATGGGGCCCTCAAATAAGCGACTTGGTCGACTATCTCAGAATTACGTAAAACTTGGGTCACAGGGGTCATAGGACCAGTGTGATACCATAAATCTAATGGTGTAACCTCTGTATCCTAAAATTCTAGCTTAAATATTATTTTTAGGTTAATTTGGGGCTAGTGGGATTTTTTCATAATTTTTAGTTAATTAAAAACTAGTAACACTAATTTTCTAGGAATTTTAAAATTTTATTTTAGGTCCAAACTTAATTAAAAATATTCTAAACTTTTATTTTAGGTTATAAATAATCAAATATATTTTTAGAATTTTCTGGTAATTTTTTGATTATTTTTAGCATTTATTTTTAGTTAATTAGGGAAAACTGAATTAAAAACTAATTTCTGAAAAAGAAAACCAATAATAATTAATATTCTACCCAGTCAGCCAACAGGGGGGCCACCCGTCAGCCTCCCGCAGTGAACTGGGCGTGGCCCTCCTGTCAGCTACCGCAGGGTGGGTGCGGGTGCAGCCGAGCCGACCCCGAGCCGAGCCGAGTCCGAGTTCGAATCGGACTCAGCTGAGCCAAGCCAGGTCAAACTCGGATCGTCCGATTTGGGAGGGGCTGCATGGATGCATGCCACATGGCAAATTCCCGAGCCGCGGCTGCCCTCTCTCCTCTATATATATGAGTTATTTTGGAATTCTAGGGTTTTTTCTTTGAGCCAAATTTGGGAGAATTGTCATCTAGGATTCCTTCATTTTCCAGAAGCCATTGCGCATAGCTTCGGACTCCAAATGAGACCCAGTTTCTTGTGTTAAAATAATATTGAGGTTAGCTTTTTGAATAAATAAATTGTTTTACAAAATTATGAGTATTTAATTCTGAAAAATTTGTAGAGCAAAGCATATCCGAAAATATATGTGTTTGGATGTTTTCGCGATTTCGAGAGAACCAAGAATAAAAATTATGAACCGTTTAAAGTTTCGAAAATCTAATATCGAGATCATTGACATATATTTTTACCAGAATTTAATTCAAAGTATTTATGTACTGTTAATTCTGTAGAACTTCTAGGTTAGAATTTAACCATCGGTGCACGATACAAAATTTGTATATGCCATAAGTCCCAAAATTAATTGAATTCAGACGAGCCATAAATTCCAGCATATTTTTGATAATGAAATCTATGTAAAATCATGCATGAAAGTCGAGTTTGTGTCGGTTGACTTTTCAGTCAATAGATTGCCTCGATTTATGTGCCATGAGTCTCGAGTCGATAAAAATTTAGGTTCTTTTGGGCAAAATTAGATTAAAATAAGATTTTAGAGTAATTATTCCATAATTAAATAAATTGAAATAAATTATATTTTGACATGGAAAAATTGTAATACATAGGCTGTTTGGACTGTGACTTAGACCTTGTAGCCAGGTGTGATTCCGGGAGGTCTAGTCGGGATCAATAGGTATTTAGTTAGTTTCTATTACCAGTTTATGGTATTGGATTTTTCTTCGACATACTTTGTTGAGACTTGGATATTATTGTTGAGTTAGATTATTCTATTTAGACTTGTGTTACAATTTGGTTTATTTATTATTTCGATATCTTATCGTGCTTTAGCTATGTGACTAAGTATTGTTCATATTACATTGTGCTATCTGTGACTCCTTATGGAGTTGGATGCTCGTGTGAGAATGATTAGATAGTATTATGACCTAGACACCGTTCTACCACCGTTGCTGCAGTTTAGGCTGGACGTACCCACGTACTCGTACCCCTATACTGGGTGCGGGTCGTGATACGTTTTTACTAGTAGCCTATGCAGGTCAGACTTCGCAAGTTGTGTGATGTCGTGGTAGTACGACAACTTAGTTGTACTACTGCGTATCTGCGATAGGATCTAGGATATATTATACTAGGATGAGAGCGAATACTCAATCACAACTAGGAATTTTTCTTATCTATTATCTTGTTGTCCTTATTTTTCTTCTGAATGTTGCTTCCTTAGAATTTTATTCTCCTCCCTTGATGATATCACATATATTGCCTTGATTTATTCTTTTTGGTCCATCTTCAGGATGCCGCCGAAGACCAGATCACAGGATCAGCAACAGCCTCCTAGGCAGACCCACCTGGCTTGTCATTTCTGTAAGAAGCCAGGTCACCATTGGGAGAGCTGTAGAATGAGGCTACGACTTTGTTTGTACTGTAGCGCTGCGGGACATCGAATGAAGGATTGTATTCGAGCCCCTTATCTTCCCGGCCAGCGAGCAGCTCTGAATTATAGAGATCCAGTTAGGCAACCTGTGGAACCACAGATTGCTCAGCACCCGCGAAGGGAGCCACCCCAGCAGGACAGGGCATTTGCGATGAGGGTCGAGGAGACCGATACTGCAGGTAATATGTTAAAAGGTTATGTTCTTTCCCTTCCTTCTGTTCTTTTTCTGGTCTTTTGATTGATTGATTTCTTAGTATCGTAGCTTATATCAGTGATTTTTGCTAGAATGTAGTTAGTAATACACCGTGACAGAGACTACAATACCATGACAAAAAAGACCATAAACTATACATATATTTTTCTAGATTGCATGTTGTATGACTGTAGGTAGGATTTTTCCTAAGACTCTAATTGTTGGGGTTTGACCGTAGTGAAGAGTAGTGAAGAGGTTATGACTTGTCAAAGAGAGACAATGTGCCTTAAATTTTGAGGATAAACATTAATGAAGAGTTGAGAACTTAATATGGCAGAATTGACGATTTGTTAAAATCATAGATTTTATGAAGATTAGGATATGATTGAAACTGTCATTATAACAAAAGAAATTTAAGAAGATTATCATTATATTTATTTGACTACAAGATAAAAATTTAAGATATAAATTGAATGCGATATTTGAAGATTTTATAAGTATTACATTGATGAGTGTTGTGTGGAAAAAGAATAGAGGGTAAATCATTAATAGATTAGTGTTTGAATTCAAATTTTGGGATGAGACTTTAGATTTTATAAATATACACATATTAGATTTAAATTAGAGGATTGGATATTAATTTTTTTGAGTATTTAATTATTAACTTAAAATTTTGAAGGAGATTATAATAAGAATGGAATTTGATTTTTATTTCAAGGATTTTCAAGAATATGATATTTTGAAAATTTTGTAAAATAACAATGTGGATTTACTTCATGATTATTTGGTTTGATGAATTTAATTTTGATGATAATAAATAAATTAAATAAAATAATTAAGGATTTTAAATTTTAAGGACAAATTTTTAAGGTGGATAGACTTGTAACCTCCGTATCCTAAAATTCTAGCTTAAATGTTATTTTTAGGTTAATTTGGTGCTAGTGGAATTTTTTCATAATTTTTAGTTAATTAAAAACTAGTAACACTAATTTTCTAGAACATTCAAGAATTTAATTTAGGTCCAAACTTAGTTAAAAATATCCCAAACTTTTATTTTAGTTTTTAAATAATCAAATATATTTTCTAGAATTTTTTGGGAATTTTTTGATTATTTTTAGTTAATTAGGGAAAACTGAATTAAAACTAATTTTTGAAAAAGAAAACCAATAATAATTAATATTCTGCCCAATCAGCCAACAAGGGGGCCCACCCGTCAGCCTCCCGAAGTGAACTGGGTGGGGCCCGTCTGTCAGCGTCCGCGGGGTGGGTGCGGGTGCAGCCTAGCCGACCCCGAGCCGAGCCGAGTAGAGTCTGAGTTCGAATCGGACTCAGTTGAGCCAAGCCGGGTCAAACCCGGACCGTCCAATTTAGGCGGGGCTGTGTGGATGCATGTCTATGGCAGATTCCCTAGCCTAGGCTGCCCTCTCTCCTCTATATATATGAGTTATTTAGGAATTCTAGGGTTTTGTTTTTAGCCAAATTTGGGAGAATTGCCATCTAGGATTCTATCATCTTCCAGAAGCCATTGTGCATAGCTTCGGACTCCAAACGAGGCCCAGTTTCTTTCTTTAGAACGATATTGAGGTTAGATTTCTGAATATATAAATTGTTTTATGAAATTATGAGTATTAAATTCTAGAATATTCGTAGAGCACAGCATATCCAAAAATAGATGTGTTTCGATGTTTACACAATTCCGGGAGAACCATAAATCAGAATCATGAACCGTTTGAAGTTTTGGAAAGCTAATGTCGAGATCATTGACATATATTTTTAACAAAATTTAATTCGAAGTATTTTTATACTGTTAATTCTGTAGAACTTTTAGGTTAGAATTTAACCATCGGTACACGATACGAAATTTATATGTGCCATAAGTCCCAAACGAATTTGAATTCGGACGAGCCATAAATTCCAGCATATTTTGATGATAAAATCTACAAAAAATCATGCATGAAAGTTGAATTTGTGTCGATTGACTTTTTGGTCAACAAATTGTCTCGATTTGTGTGCCATGAGTCTCGAGTCGATAAAAATTTAGGTTCTTTTGGTCATAATTAGGTTTTGACCTAAAAATCAGAATAATAAGATTAAAATAAAATTTTAGAGTAATTATTTTAGAATTAAATAAATTAAAATAAATTATATTTTGACATGGTAAAATTGTAATACATAGGCTATTTGGACTGTGACTTGGACTTTGTAGCCAAGTGTGATTCCGGGAGGTCTAGCCGGGATCAATAGTTATTTAGTTAGTTTCTATTAGCAATTTATGGTACCAAATTTTTCTCCGGCATACTTTGTTGAGACTTGGATATTATTGTTGAGTTAGATTATTCTATTTAGACTTGTGTTGCAATTTGGTTTATTTATTTCTTTGATATCATATCGTTGTTTAGCTATGTGATTGAGTATTGTTCATATTATATTGTGCTATCTGTGACTCCTTATGGAGTTGGATGCTCGTGTGAGAATGATTAGATACCATTGTGACCTAGACAGCGTTCTACTGTCGATGCTGCGGCATAGGCTGGACGTACCCAAGCACTCGTGCCCCTATACCGGGTGCGGATCAAGACAAATGGCACAAGTTTTGTCGCATTCCGACGAGCATACACAAAATTGTGCAATATTTTGCAAAAGTTACGATACGAGGATTTTTTACGGATACTGATTGATTCTGACGCGTACACACGTCCAAATCAGTTTTTGCAAAAGCTTACACGTCAGAACATACTATACGCGCCTTTCGATACAATTTATACTCGACGAAGTGGTCCCGTTTGGTGGGATGCGCTCTGTATCACAAATTTTAAAGTTCTTAAAACCAGTTTTTCATGATTTTTAACCCAATTTATGTCTGTATTTAACAAAAAATAAAATAATCTAATTAACAGAGGATAACCTCGGTTATATGAACTTCACATAGCAAAAAGTAAATTTAAATATAGAGGTTTATGGTGGAAGATAATAGCCTCTAAACATAGGTGGTCGAAATAGTTTACTGTAGTTTTTAAAAGATGTGGTTTTTTTCAACTTGGCCTCAATTTCTACCTAGTGTTTAACAATGTTTAATGGAAACTAATTAACAAGATTGAAAGGGGGGTAGGTCGTGATCATACCAGTGAAGATCCAAAAATGATCGAGAGATAGGACGGAAAACTATGCTTGAAATATGGCACATCGCTGCTTGAATCTGCTATGGACTGCTCGTGATCGCACGGGTTTATGGGTGTTCTCCGGTGCAGTGCTGGGGTTCAAGCGGCATCTCCGGTAGTCAGCGCTAGGGATGATATGCTGTGGGCGGGTGATTAGGTTAGGGTTAGTATTTAGGGATATATATATATATATAGAGAGAGAGAGAGAGGTAGAGGGGGCACGATGTGATGGGCCGCGGGTTCGCCTGCTGTTTGGCGGGTTGGAGGGTTTAGCATAGGAATTAGGATTAAGGCTTAGGGTTGGTTTAGGCTTAAGGTTTAGGGTTTAAGGATTTTCTTTTCTTTTCTTACTCTTTAGTTAATACTATATATATTTATATATATGTATGTAAGGTAAAAAAATCAAAAAAAATAAATACTTGTTCACAAAATAAATTCTAAACCCTACTACTCTTCTACAAGGATTCTTAAGATAAAAAAAAATTAATAATAATAGTTTTGTTTAATAATTTTAAATGAGTAATGATCTAGGTAATTAATCCAATTAAATTTTATTTTCTAATTAACTAGGAAATAATATAAGTAAATTAAATAATTAACTAAATGAATATAATATTTAAAATTAGAGGGTTTTACACTTAGTCAGAGGATCCGAAAGTTCAGAAGCATCAGATGAAATATGAGTCTGGTCTCAGAAAAAATTGACGATTCATGAAGATAGAACTCTTAGATTTGGCAATCGTCTCTGTGTACTAAGTTAAGATATCCGACAAGAAATAATAATCGAGGTGCACGGTTCTCAATATTTAATTCATCCAGGAGGTACCAAGATATATCAAGACATCAAGCAACATTTCTGGTGGAACGGATTGAAGAGGGAGATAGCACAATTTATTTTTTGGTGTTTGGTATTCCAGGAAGTGAATGTCGACCAACAAAGACCGACATAATTATTACATCCGCTAGTGGAAGTAGGAATATATCACGATGGACTTTGGGACCAGTTTACCAAAATTCCTAACTGGTCGTGATACAATTTAGGTAATAGTGGATTGTCTCACGAAAGTAGCTCATTTTTTCTTTTCGAGTAGGACAGTCCACAAAGCAGTTAGCAAAGATGTACATGCGACAAAAAGTAAGACAATATGACATCCTAGTGAGTATTGTATCCGATTGAGACACTTGGTGTTCTTTACATTTTTGGAATAGTTTGTACTAGAGTTTGGGCACAAAATTGAGATTCAGTACAACTTTCCATCCAAAAATAAACGGGCAATCAGAGAGAACCTTTTTGACCTAGGAAGATATGCTACGAGCTTGCACCTTAGATTTTGGACGGTCTGAGAAGATTACCTACATCCCGTTGTCGTACAACAGTTATCAAGAAAGTATCCAGATGGCACCATTCAACGCATTATATGGGAGGAAGTGCAGGTCACCATTGGCATGGGATGATATAGGTAAGCAAAAGATATTAGGTCCAGAGATAATCACACAAACAGTAGAAGTTATCAAGCAAATCAAAAAGCGACTTCGGGTTGCGCAAGATAGGCATCGATATTGGGCAGATCAGCATCGTAGGCCTTTAGAGTTTTGTGTCGGCGAACACGTGTTCTTTAAAATTTTGCCAACCCATGGAATCATTAGATTAAGGGTTCGCGGGAAGCTTAGTCGACGATAAGTTGGTCCATTCGATATTCTCGAGCCTATGGGAGATGTTGTTTATTGTCTTTCCCTTCCGCCTTCGCTACGTGAGGTGCACAATGTATTTCATGTGTCTCAATTGCATAGTTATATCCCGGATCTAAGTCATATCCTCGACCATTCTGAGCTAGTCGTTGGTACCGACTTATCTTACAAGGAGCAACCCGTATCCATTTTGGATCGAAGGAAGAAGGTGCTCAAGAATTGGACCATTCATCTTGTCCGGGTTGCTTGGGTTCATCACCCTTTGGTAAAGTTAATGTAGGAGCACGAGGACGATATTGGTCTCGGTATTCGCACCTGTTCGATACAGAAGGCATATTCATTCTTATGCCTTCGTATCTCAAATCTTGCGATTCAGTTACGCATGCTATGTGACACTATTTTTCTTTATTATATGCTTGGATTTGATTTTATATATAGATATGCTTATAGTTAGCACAGTACTTGTTCTGATTTCTCTACCTAGCCTTGAATTTGAATTTCGAGCACATATTTTTTCTATGGTGGGTAAATATATGTCACTCCTCGTTCCCGAAATGTATATTTTGGAATATATTTCTTTCTTACTTGTATTTATTTTCTTCTTAGAGTATTTATTGCTTACATAATAATTAGGTTGCATGCATGGAGACTAGTCCCATTTTTTGGTTCAATTAGACCCATGGTTTGATTGTTGGGTTAGTTTATTCATGATTTGAGCCAATGGTCTACCTCAAACCCTAACTATAAAATCCAACACCTTTATCTCTCTTCCTTTATTCTCTCTATTTTCTCTTCTTCCTTCATTTAGGCAAGTACACCTTACACCACATGGATAAATCCCTTGATTTTGGATTTTTTGCTTTTGTTTTTGCATTTTATTAGTCTATTATGTGCTCATGATGATTCTAAACACTTTTAGTACTTGGGATTTTCGGTTTTAATGGATGGATCTGAGTAGATCTACATTCTAAGTTTATGATTTTTATGGGTTCCTTGTGTTTTTAGTAGTTTTAATCTACTAAAATATAGTATTTTCAAAAAAAAGTTTTTGGGATGGATGGATTACTTTATTTTGAGCATTTCTACTTTTGATTCACTCAATTCGAAGTTAAAATAAAGTTTTTATGAAGAAAACAAAATTTTGAATTTTGGAGTCATCGCAATGGCTGAATATGCTGCCTGGAGAAGACGACTTCCTATTCGACAACTAATCACATGTGGCCTGAACCCATACGGCCATGCAGGCTGAACCAATACGGCCATGTCATTTGAGATCAAGCAGTCATGCAGCCTTGAGCTCATGCGACCTCTATGGTCAGCGACCATGCGACCATGTGACCCATGCGGCTATGCAACCTAAATTCCTATGCGTAACTGATCCTATGCATCCTAGACCTATGTAAAAACTGATTCTATGGGGCAGCTAATCCCATGCTGCCTTAATCATTATCCGTGCATGCGGCCCCTTACACACTCTTTATTGGACTAGTTTTTGTTGAATGTCCCTTTGGACTTTATCGAATGTACGTATGACGTTGATGACCACAACAGTATTAGACCTATCTATGTGTCATGACCTGACCACTTGTATCTGTCTTGATACACATACCACGTGCTATGTGTTCCTACGTGCTAAGTATTTTTATGCGATTATATTACATGTTTATACTATGGATATTGTTTAAGTCCTCATTAGTGGATGGCAATATCTGACTATTATACTATATTATGTGTTCTATGCGATGTTAACACGATGGCCCTATGAGGGACCAGTGCATAATAGACTTGGTACATGGTCTATCATGGTGCAATGGTCTAACTATTTTTCTTGTTTGGTTGTAGGGTTAGATTATTATGGCATGATAGGCTATGAAGCAAAACTATGAGATAGAACTATATATATCTATTTCATAACCAGATTTTATTCCTTTATTCGTGCTTCCTTTGTGGTACTCGCTATTTGGGGTCTAATCCCACTGATTTTGCATGGCTGGGTTTAGAGCCAGTATTCGAGGATCAAGCGTACTTCCCCTGTACTATGGCACAAAATAGGCGGATGGCTACTGAGGGAAATGAGTGGGTTTCTTAATCATAACTCATTATTGTATATTTTAATCTTTTGGGCGTTTAGCCACCGGTACTTGTTAGCCGTAAAATTTATATATTTAGTTTTCTTTACATGATTGTAATTAATCAGACTCCATCTAATCACGATTATGTACTTTTGATACTCTGCCAGCTTTCTTATTTTGCATATCTAGTTTCTAGAATATTATGGCAGGGTATTTAGGATGCCTTACTTTCTTGTCATATATATTCTATATTTATTGTTCTTTCTTGACTGATTAAGACAATAGATGTGTTGTATGACCCTAACTGACTTACTAATAGTATGTACTCCTTTGTCTAGTTATAGCCATGACCGTCATATGACATTCTATACCTTGTACGGAAGAGCTGTCCATGTCTGTCTTCGTATTCTGGTACTAGGGCGTGACAGCGACGGACTGGAGATGCTGGACTTCTGACCTATCCTCATGGAGGGGGCCTTCCAAGTAGAATAACATGAGACGAATGGCAGCTCATCTGCCTCTAGTGCTTATACCTGTTCTTCGGGTAGTAGCCAGGTGGTTGCCTTTAGTTGCAGTCGCTGGAATATCGACTGCCTGTTTGTGGGTACTACTACTTTGTTACAGCAGCAGTTGATGATAATGCTGGCACAGTAATTCCCTGGGTAGGATACTTCATATGCCGTAGTTGATTCTCTCGCTTTGTGCTTGTGATTGATCATGTTGTGTAAGTTAAGCGAGGGTTGACTCACCTTTGTACCCTTTTTATGAGCCCAGATAGACCAAGCACATGGGTGCGTACGCGTTGACTTTGCTTCCTGACCAGGGGTTCATACGAAAACTTTCCCTAGGTTACTGATGGAAGATTCTTTAGACTGACCCTGTCGAATTGCCACTATGGACTAGATGCATAGGTTAGTTTTATAAATCTTTTTGTCAGGGGTAGGCATTACTGTTAGCAGCGTCCAATAGTGGTCGATAGAATGAGTAATTGCTTGAGCTTGGCGAGCTTGCATTGCCCTAGACCTCTTCGTCCTAACATACGTCAGTGCATAGTATGAAGAGTCCATGTTTACATCTTCACCTTTCTCAGCATAGCAGACGTAGTCAACACTGCGTGAGATTCGGTTGAAGATGGAACTTATGTTGCTGTCCTGGCCGTATATGGACATCTAGCTGTGGCTACTGACTGGTATCGCATAATGTCACGACCATATTTCTATAGTAGGAGCATTGTTGTCTTTTGTAATACTATATATATATTGTGTTTATATTTGTATGGTGTATATAAATGACAAGGGTTTGTTGACTAGACTTGATGAGACCATTATACTCAACCTTAGACTAGATATTTGAACCCAATAATTAATCCCTATCCATTTAAATTAGAATCTAGTTAAACCCTCTCATTAGGAATGAAAAACTCTACTAATTAAATAATTCTTCAAAACAACCATATGGGGGCATTATAGACTTTGTGCATTAGCTAGCCCTAGGTTTAGTGGTCAGCCCTATAGAGAGAGAGAGGGAGCCTCCCTCTTTGTTCTTTCATAGCTCATAAAAAAATTGTAGAAATAATTTTTCCCCAAACACTTTCCTTCCTTAACAAAATTTCAGAATTTAAAACCCTAAATACTCTTTTTCCCTCATCTAAGAAGCCTAGAAGTTTAGGTTTCAACAAGTTTGGAAAAAGAAGAAGTTTTCAATGGGAACCCATATCCCAATAGGTAAAAATCTGAAATCCCTCCTTTAAATTCTATTTTTATTATTTGTTTGGCCATTAGGAGACCACCCATGGTATAGGAATAGCTACAAAAGGGGAAATTAGTTTTTGGTTCCCATAGTATTTTCTTCATGGTGTTTTATGTATATTTGGGATTTTATGTTTTAAGGGGTATATTTTCCCAATTTTTTATAACAACTAATCATAATATATATATATATATATATATATATATATATATATATATATATATATATATATTTGATATGAATATATGTTACTAGTTGTGATTTGGGGGTTTTGGCAAGAGGATTGGTTGTGTATCATGAGTATCTTGCTTGGGCACACTAGGTGTTTGTTAAAATGACCCATAGAGGGTGTAACCTAGTAAGAATGCTAAATTCATATGATATTGGATACATATACATGTATAAATATAAATATATTAGTGTGTGTTTGTGTGTATATATATATATATATAAATTAGTGTGTGTGTGTGCTTCTTCTTGCACAAGTATGTGTGGGGTATGCTAAAGGGGTGTCGAGTATGTTGGTGTATCCGTACACGGTGGTGGTGTGCCTTAGTGTTAGTCGGTTTGCACTGCTGGTGCAGTGAGTTGAAGGGGTGTGTGCGCAGTAGGGTAGGTGTTGGTGTCAGTTTGAAGTATACACAGATATGTTAAAACTGAGAATGTAAGTTATTAGAGGTTCAGATACCAAATAGAGTAACAGTAGTAATGAATTATTAAGGTGTCAGTTAAATAGTAAGCATTGATAATCAAGTGCTAGGCTCGAGCATGAGCTAATCAGAACTTGTGTACTGAAGGGAACTCCCTGTAGGGTGTACAGGCAGGTGGTGGCCTGTACATTGGATCTGTGGGGTTGTACTTGTCCCTGAGAGTGGTGAGTTCATACTCAATGTTAGGTTGGAGTGAGGAAGAGGTTGTGATGGTGTGTTACCATGAGTGTGTGAAGGTAGGAGAAGCTCGGGTATGCTGCCACAAAGGGGAGTTTATATTAGTTGCACATAAATTATTATAGTAAGATAGAGACAAGTATTAGTCTCAGTTGCAACTGCAACTGAGAATGTAAGTATAAAACCAATTGGGGTGTTCAGATTGGGCGAGGGTGGATCATTTTAGTACGGGTTCATTTTACAAGAATGAGAGGAGAGTATCAATCCAGTATATGTGGGCTTAATATGGTATCAGTTAAAGTATGTGATAAGGATTAGTCAGGTGAGTTAGTTTAGGCTTGGTCCCCAAATAGAGTGTCACGACCCGCACCCAAAAAATTGGACATGAGTCGTGGGTACGTCCAGCCTACACCGTAGCATCGGCTGTAGAACGCTGTCTAGGTCAACTATCTAGATAACAATCTCACACAATCAATATATAAACCTGTCAAGATCTCAACTCCAAACGGAGGAGAAATATCATAATGATAATCAAGTACTCAATCACGAATCTAAGCACGATAAGATAACACAGAAAACTAACAGCTATAAAGTCTAACCAACAACAACTACTACAACAACCACAACATCAATAATAATAATACATCATCCAAAATAATATACAAACAAGGTCTCAATAAAAAATTGGAGACAAATCCGGTGCTAAAAGCTAATAAAAACAATAACAAGGTCCTAGTGATCCCGGCTACCAACCCGGAAATCACTCCTAAACTAGAGGGTCCCTGTCTGCACCATCGACAGGCTCAGGTCCATAAAACATCGGACACCACTCCTCCGGATACTCTGAAAAATATGTCCAATCAGGACTGGAGCAAGTACATCACTAACAGCAGTTCCATTTAAATGATAAAAACTATAAAACAGTTATAGCAAGTAGCAAGAAGAATAAAGCAAGTATGAAACAAGAAATATATAAATCACTGGTGCATAAAGGTAAATATGCATGGATAT
The DNA here is from genome assembly GCA_036927795.1 of Iris macrosiphon. NCBI lineage: Eukaryota > Viridiplantae > Streptophyta > Magnoliopsida > Asparagales > Iridaceae > Iris > Iris macrosiphon. The sequence goes on along the minus strand of JAYESA010000019.1, from coordinate 116,981,458 downwards.
CAGAGCAAGATAGTAATAACTGCAAGATACAGGAAATCTAAGCTAAGATCAAGTCCGTGCACAAGAACGTGTAGTGAGTCCAGCATGAAATACATGTAGTGAGTCAAGTCCAGAAATATATAAGTGAGACAAGTCAAGAAATGCAAGAGAGTCCAGACTATAAAGAATGAACTCGGTGTCTTTGAAATACTTGTTTCGATATGTAAACGGCTAGGGGTAAGTACGGTTCACCGCACACTGGGTGCGCGACTGCTAT